>WEKY01001291.1:421311-469787 GCA_013390045.1 Picathartes gymnocephalus
CGCGCCCCGCGCTGGCCCGGGCTGCGGGATGCAGGATGCTGACGGGAGAGGGAGCGGGGAGCTGCGGGGAGCGGGGCGCTGGTGGGGGCGGGATGCTGTGGGATGCGGGATGCTGACAGGAGAGGAAGAGGGGAGCCGCGGGGAGCGGGGAGCTGATGGGGACGGGATGCTGCGGGATGCGGGATGCTGCGGGATGCGGGGCTCTGAGGGATGCTCATCGCCCCGGGGACGGGCACGAAGGGGGAAACCGGGCCCAGCTCCGGCGGCGCTGCCCCTGGGACAGCGGGGACCCCCCTCCGCTGGGCCCGGCGGGGTGGGAGAAGGAGGTTTGGGGGTCCCTGTCCGCCTCTCCGGGCCGGCTGCGGGCGGTGCCCCTCGGCCCGCGGGTCTGACAGGGAGTGGTGGCGGGGTGTGCTGCCCGTGTGCTCCACACGGAAAGGGTTCCTGTGCACAGACACGAATTTTAGCGAGAATAAAGGAATAGGAAAGCCGGCTTCAGAGATGTTGATGGAGAACAGGTGTTGTTGTAGTCATGGGGGACTTGTCTGTGTCTGGGAGCCTGGGAGTTGGGTTTTCTTACCACAGTATAATAGAAATTATTTGAGGGATGATTGCCTTCAGATTTTTGATTGATGAGGGTGTTGTTTTGATTGATGATGTTGTTGACCCACCGTGGCTCAGCTTGTGGTTGTGGCAGTGGTGCTGCTGTCAGATATTTCCCTTAATATTTCAGAACACAGCACTGCCAAGTTACTGAACCTGAACTACTGCTGTTAGACACAGTCCTGGCAGTCTCCTCCTGATTTACTATAAAAATGCCAACTTCAACACTTCTTGAACATTGCCAGGTTGATTTTGAGACATCTTTTGCCAGCTTTGGGGAAAATAATCATGTGAGCCTTTAAGAGATGCCAGGATGGCATATAACAGTGTATAAGCTCTCAGGAAAAAAGTCCTAGGTTTGAGATTTTTATTAAAAAGACTGGACTTAATCAGGAGTCTAATTTCTCTCCCCCTTTAGCCATTTGGTGCTGTTCCTTTGTGTTTGCTGTTCCTCGTTTTCTTCCAAGGCTGTGTCCCTAAGGAAGGGTCATCTCAGGCAAGGCCCAGGC
This sequence comes from Picathartes gymnocephalus, assembly GCA_013390045.1. Classification (NCBI taxonomy): domain Eukaryota; kingdom Metazoa; phylum Chordata; class Aves; order Passeriformes; family Picathartidae; genus Picathartes; species Picathartes gymnocephalus. Next base: position 422,424 of record WEKY01001291.1, read on the forward strand.
CGATGGGTGGAGTTCTGGATTTTCCACAACATGGAGTCATTTGGGGCTTCAGTGTGGCCGTAGCAGAATTAGGAACTAACCTGGTTTGTTTAGAGTAGTAATAGTACACTTATACCTTGCAAAATCTGCCATTACATGAGTTAGATTTTTAAAGCAGGGATCCACATCTGACAGTTGATTCCTCATCTGTTTGAAAATTACTAAATGTTTTGATTGAGAAATAATAACCTGAAATGAAAAAGACTGGAGGCAAGCCTGATGTTAAAATGAATAAGTTGGCATTCCTTGGACTTGGTGTACTTGTATTAAATTCCAATTAGATATAAACTATGATTTTTATTGGAGTGGGAAAATCTGGGTTGTTCAGTTTGGCTTTATATCCAACCTCAGCTGATGCCAGCCTTTCCTGTACTTGTATGGAGCAGTGGCACCTTCAGCAGGGCTAGGGGATTCTCTTGTCTGGGGAGCTCTGGGAGGAGCAAGGGCGTCCTGAGAGCTCGGTAGCGTCCACTTGTGTCCTTGTGTCAGAGCTGTTCCTCTGAGAAGGGCAAAAGAGACAGGAAGTCTCTCTTCCTCTGTGATGCTGGGCTGCCAGAAGAGGTGGCAGTGATGACTTGAGGTCATCAGACATACATTTTACAGCTGTCTGCTCTGGCTGAATTGCTAAATAATTCATTTTTCCTGCTGGCTCAAGGATCAGAAGTGAGGGAAACTTGGTTTCCAGTAACTATGGCTTAAGTTCAATTGGAAATGAGTTTAGCTTGGACACAGTTCAGGTCGGTGCCAAACAGAACTGTGGATCATTTGAATACATTTCTGATGGTTTTAATTAAAGGTCCAGGAGGAGCCAGTGCTGTTTAGCCCTTTATTGATGATCTGGATGAGGGGATTGAGTATCTTGGGGACAACATCCTGTTGGGTGGGAGCGTTGATCTGCTGGAGGGAAGGAAGGCTCAGCAGAGGGTTGTGAACAGGCTGGGTTGATGGACCAAGGCCAACAGTTTTAGACCAGGAGGTGAAGTGCCAAGTCCTACACCTGGGTCACAGCAACCCCATGTACCACCATAGGCTGTGGGAAGAGTGGCTGGAAAGCTGCCTGGAGAAAATGGACCTGGGGGTGTTGGCAGCAATGAACATGAGCCAGGTGTGCCCAGGTGGGCATGAAGGCCAATGGCACGTGGCCTGTGCCAGGAATGGTGTGGCCAGCCAGACCAGAGCAGTGACTGACCCTCTGTACTCTCACTGGTGACGCTGCACCTCGAGTCCTGTGCTCAGTTTTGGGCCTCTCATGTCAAGAAGGAGAGAGGGACTGGAGTGTGTGCACAGAAGGGAATGGAGCTGGGGAAGGGTCTGGAGCACAAGTCTGATGAGGAGCAGCTGAGAGAACTGGGGAGGCTCAGCCTGGAGAAAAGGAGGCCCAGGAGGGACCTTCTGGCTCCACACAACTCCCTGACAGGAGGGTGCAGCCAGGTGGGGGTCGGGCTCTGCTGGAAACAAGCAATAGGACAAGAGGGAATAGCCTCAAGCTGTGCTAGAAGAGGTTTATATTGGATATTAGGAAAAACTTTTAAATGGAAAGGGTTGTCAAGCATCAGAATAGGCTGCTCAGGGCAGTCACCATCCCTGGAGAGATTTAAAAGAGGTCTAGATGTGTCACTTGGGGACATGGTTCAGTGGTGGGCTTGGCAGTGCTGGTTGGGCTTGGTGATCTTAGAGGCCTTTTCCAGCCTAAATGATATCGTGATTTGATGGTATCCTCATAATACTAAGACCATTCTGTACATTTTAAAATCAAAAATCTCCCAAGAGAATATATTTGAAAGAGGAAACATACATGTGGCTGTTCAGAGTAGTTTTTAAATGCTGGAGGTATATTGGCTTCCATTTGAAAGTTCACGCCATTGTATCTTGGTTTTGGTATTCCTCTCTTGTTTCATTTTGATGTAACATTGTTTCAATTCTTGCTAATAATAGACCTGCATCACATCTGGCTCTGTTGAAAGCAAATCTTAAAAAATGCCTGCTTTGTTGAAAATCTTGATTGCGCTTGTGTGTTCTTTTCAAAACATGTGAAACACAGGTACTTTTACAGAGAGCCTGTATTTGTGCATATGCACCTGTCCCCGTGAGAAAACAATGCAGAGAGCATTCCAAAGCTAACGGGCTGCTGGGCTTGTGAATCCTACAGTGAGGTTTATAATAATGTTTTTAAAGGCTTGAAGAAAAAACGGACTTACCAAACAAGTATTTTGAGCTTGCAGGACACCTTAAACCAAATGTATCCCCAAAGCCTTGCTGCTGACGGCTGTAGCACTGGTTTAATGTGCTGAGGTCCCCATGAAATGGGCCCTGTTCAGTGCAGAGGGGTAATTACGGAGGAGCTGTTGTGGGTGTGGTGTGGCTGCGGCAGCGAGAGCACTTCCAGCCGTGTCAGGTTTTGGGAAGTGCAGCGCTGTGCCTCGCCTTTGCTCCGAGTAACGATGCCAGCACTTCCTGAGGGACCCATCTGCAGGAGACTGGGATGTTTATTTGCCCTCTTGGGGTGTTCTCTTTCTTCCTGTGCACGTGGGAAACAAGTGATTTCCATCTGAGCACGTCCTTCTGCGGTGCTGCTCAGCTGTAGAGACATCTCCTAAGTAAACAGGAGCAGTTATAATTATCAAGGGACATTTCTAAAATGTCAGGTGTCTTTATTTTGAAAAGCAGCCTCTGATGTGCCTTAGGTTGATGTCACAACCATTAGGGTTGAGCGGTCATTGAGGAGACTTTGTGCTCATGTCCCATTTGTGTGCTGTGCTGTTGATGACTCTGGTCCTGCACAGAGAATGTTTGATCAATTATTCAGCAAGGGCTCGAGTCTAAGCTGTCTCAGAGCTGGCAAGCCACTACCTCTACAAATTGGTGTGGCTGGTTGTTATTCAGGCACTGCGACTTTGCACAGACTGTTCTTTGTGCAGTTTGAGGAGATGAATTCCCAATCAGAGGAGAATATGGTTATCAACTAGATAAATATATACCCAGCCTATGAAAGCGGCTGTAATCAAATCAAATTAGGCATGTTTTTAATCAATCGGGGATGCTATGTTATCTGTGCTGTCTGGAGTTAACTTCTTGGATAATTTTCTTTTTGTGTTTAAGATAGATTTGTTTTATCTTGGAGAGTTGAAAGAGTGGGTAACCAGTTGGTTAAAATTGCCTGTGTTATCCATCAGCAGCTGCAGGGCTTGGTTAAAGCAATGAAAAGTGACTTTGTGGCAGCCTTCTCAGTGGGTGTGAGGGAGCCAAGTCCCGAGAAGAGCAGTGCCAAGAGGGGATGTGATCTCAAGAACAAAGTCTTCAAGACTGTGGGGGTTTTGCTTTTCCTCCCTGTTTGCTGTTTCTATAGTGGTCTGTAATGAAATGTTATCTATGTTATCTATCAGCTAGATATTATTATTATTATTATTATTATTATTATTATTATTATTATTATTATTATTATTATTTAGTAACTCAAATGTACAAGACACTGGGTGTCTCCAAGGAGTGGGGAGTCAGTCCTAATTATCCTTCATTGGCTTTGATAGGGTTTGAGAGCATCTGGGAACTTGCAGATAGTGCTTACTCCTATAGCTGGCAGGCCTGATTTAAGAGTGCTGTTACTCTGAAAAAAATACAGGTTTGCAGATGCCCAAACTACTTATTTAGTATTGAAACCTGAGTTTGGAAATACTTAAGCATTTCTTATAAAAATGTAGAAAATCAAAATGTGGTTGACATCTCAGAAGTGTTTAGGGAGCATATTCAGATAATGTACATAAATTTAAAAAATTTCCCCAAATGTTTCTCATCACATTATCCTAAAAACCAAATGTTTGCAAAGTTGGAACAAAAATGTTTAGTAGCTGAACCAAAACCCAGTAATTTTAACAGAGATCTACTCAGGCCCTTGTGGTGTCTCACTGCGATTGAAAGAAGAGAGTTTTCTAAAAGAATTTATTGCTCTTTGGTGTGGTATTTTCTTTTTTCCTAATCATTATTTATTCCAGCGTGGGGAGAGGGATTCTGCAAGTAGAAGGCATCTACACAATGCTGACTCCTGCTGGTAATGTGAATTTGATCTCAGGATAAGTAATTGGGGCACTGTTTAAAGGTAATTATTGGGATCTTGAGGTTGCTGTCCGCAGAAAATAATGTGTTATGTATTTATCAGACAAAGGCAGGGGGGCATGAAGCACTGTTCTAGAGTGGGTATGTCTCCTCTCTTGTTTCCTAGTGGCTCCTTGAAACCAACATTTTCCATCAATAGCTTTTGTTGAAAATACTTAAGAAGGTTTGTTGTCTGAAACCTGTTTTGCATAACGTGCCTTGGTTACGCATTGTGCTTAAAAACTTTGAGTCAACCCTGAAGAACAACACAATCACCATAGAAATCACACAAAATGCTTCATGTGTGGGAGGGTTTTGTCCTCTTTCTTGTTTTGCAGTACTTGAAATCTATTCTCCAGAGGAGCATATAGAAGGAAAGAAGGCAGTTTTTTCCATTGTCTCAAGGACTAGAAGGTTATTTGTTATAGCAGCTGATATTTTTGCCTCATGGTTTACTTCAGATCTACACATTTAGGTAAAATACCTATTATTGTTTGATGAAGTTATAGGTTTTAGTTGGTGAAGTTGCGATACTTGCCTTTAAAGTCTTAAAAAAATGTGCATGCTTCATGAAACATGAGTATAGTTACAAATGATTTTATTTTCCAGGTGCAAAAATTACTTTAGAATTTCTGTAACATCAACACTGCAATTGTATTCATTGGTCATCATGTAGGGGATACAGCTCTGCTGGGAGCCCTGCTGAAAAATTAGTCCAGGAGGTTCTGTTGCTGTATTTCAGAGTAAATACTTGTTGAGGTTGTACTGAAGATGTAATAGATGAGATGTACAAATGCTCACAGCATTTGGCAGCAGTGCTTTGGGTTTTGTTCTGCTGTTTCAATTACTTGGTTTGCTCCCTGTGTTTCAGTATAACATTAATAACTGCTTCCCCAGCTTAACTTGGATTTTATATGATTGTTGTACCACAGACTTTTCAATGGAAGCAGAGTGCATTTCATGCTGAAGTTAGAAGACAGCCTGTAAACACATCCAGGTGTATTTCTGTTGCCATAATTTGCATTGGGAAGTTCTGCCATGTTCTTTGAGGCAGTTCACAGTGAGGGATCTGACAGTCTGCAGGTTTTTCTGTCTGTGCTATTCATGCTGTGTACCAGGGAGGTCATCCCCTGCCTGTCTCCAAGGGTCACATGCCAATGCTGTCTTGGACTGAACCATGTGATGTGCACCTAATTATGTATTAATTACATATTTATATACATCAATTCATAAGACCCATATGTAAGGGACACTTCATGGGTGGCAAAATAGTGATCCCACCACCCAGTTACAGAGTCTTGACTGTATCTGATCATATTCTCATTTTAGTCCCAATACTGGCAATCTCACTTTTTCCATTACCCAGGAACCCAGGCCACATTATCTGATCTGTCCAAAATGACAAAATGACCAGAGAGCTGTAATTTAGTAAAGACAAATGGAAATTTGTACCTGAAGGAGGAGCCCTCAGACTGTACTGTCTGTGCTGGTACAACTCAATGTGTCCTGGTTTGGTGCTGCCCATGGATTTCCTCCTCATCACCAGGACGTGCTGGGGTCTGTGCTGTGAAGGTCAAGTGAGGCAGAGGAGGCAGGAGATGAGCTATTCCTTGCCACTCTGAAAATTGGTTTGGGCTTGGGTTGGAAGGGACCTTAAATATCATCGAGTTCCAACCCCCTGCTGTGGGCAGAGATATCTTCTACTATCCCAGGTTGTTCCAAGCCCTGTCCAACCTGGCCTTGAACACTTACATGCCACATGCATCTCTGGCAACCTGTGCCTGTGCCTCAGCACCCTCAGAGCCAAGAATTTCTGCTTAGTATCTAATCTAAACCTACTCTCTTTCAGTTTGAAGCCATTACTCCTTGTCCTATCAAGACTTGCATCCCCCAGGCTCTGTGAAGATGTCAAGGTGACAGTGACTTGCTCCTCAGCCCAGGCCTCCCAACCCTGTAAGCTAATGTTGAAAAATCAGTAGTTTTAAGTCTCAAAAAGCACACACACCATGACTGACTCGGACCTTTACTCTGCTTACCTGTGGTTTCCAAATATTTCTCCAGTAAAAACACGAGCTAGAAACAAAAGTGTGAAACAAAGCTGACCTTCTATTTTGTGCTAACTTGGGTCCGAGTATTACAGAGTTAAGGTAAACACCAAATAACATAAATGTGCTAGCAACTCTGGGAAGAGAGCTGCAGGTCCCCCCTTTAGAGGAAAAGGAATGGGTTAAGATTTCCCAACAGGCAATCTCAAGGGGGGAAGGAGTGATTCTTGTGAACACACTTGTTCTCAGCTCTTGCTCAGCAAACTAGGCAGAGTACATAGTCATTTATTTGCCCTGCTGAAGGCACAAGGACAGACTTCCAGAGCTGCTCTTCTCTCCATTTGCCTTCCTGTTGCTTCCTTGCTTCTTCTGGTGCTTGGCTTACTCACTCAAGAGCTGGAGGCCCTGAAGGAATATTTCCTTCCTAGACACTGCAGTGAGACCCATGAGGAGCTTTTGTCAGACCTGAAACAGAACAGTCACACAGATCCAGAAACCAGCCAGGTATCTCCATGGGAAGGCCAGCATCCTGTGTGGATTACTGTCAGTCATTCGGTGTGAAAGGCAGAGCAGCATAAAGTGGGAATGTGACCCTTTCTTGGACTGTAAAGAGGAGCCTTTACACTCCTGAACTGCTGCCCAAGCTCTCTGTGCTCGGCAGCAGCAACCACTGAGAACGAGCAAAAAGTCAGGATTGCCCTGGGTCAGGAAACTCTCTCACAATGGAACCCACAGTGGGCTCCTCTGGCCTTTCTCTTTGGCCCACTGAGCATTTAAAAGGAGCAGCTTCATCAGGGTGTACAGAGAGTTAATTCTGCAGGAGGACCCCGCAGGCCAGGGCAGTGAGGGTGGTGGGGTTCAGATCCTTCTGGGCAAAGCCAGGACTTCCCCTCAGGGCTGGCCCATCTTGTAGCCATGCTGGAAAGGAAAAGTGCTGCCCACATGGTCTCACATGGTGCTTCATCTCTTTAGTAATAGATGATCTCACCAGGAAACGTAGGCAGAAGTTTCTGTGCTATGGGTTATGGGGAGGATTAGGTATGAAAGAGTTCTGCTGTTTTGGTTCATGCTGTCATGGTTTCTGTGAGCAGGTGGGTGCCCAGGGAATTTTAATGCAAAAAATGTCAGATCCCCTAGGATTAGGTGTCAACTGACTGATGATTTTGAGGAATGAAGTCTTGAATTTGGCACATAAAAATAGCAGTTGCGTGGGACCTTGTCACCGATTTCCTTTGAGAATCAAGCCTTTTCTGAGAACTTTAACATAGGGATTCTGCTGGTGTTCAGTTCTAGTATGTAAATATTCATTCACCAAAATCTCACTCTTCTGCACTCTGCCCCCAGTGCCTCCCTGCAGCATTTACTGTGCTAATGGGATGACAATGGGTTACTTCTTGCATAATAAGGTGAGGAGTGTAAGACCTGAACTTCACACAGCTGGAAATGTGTTAGTACCGTGACAATCACAAGGTAGCAGCTGTCTTATCCCTGCTTTTTATTTTTCTTTTTGAAACCCACTCCACTTGTTTTATAATTACTTGGGCTCATTATGAACGCAAAAATAGCTTCTCTATTTAAAGAGAACAGATGGTTTTTCTAATGATTTTTCCTTAAGATTGAATGAATTGTGGTTGAGTCAGAAACTGCCTGCCCAGAAATATATGTTTTGATCAGAGAAATACTTGATTAGGTTAATTGAGTGTGACTCAGTGTGATGTACATTTGGCCAACTTAAAAGCTTTCCAACTTTCTTTTGGATAGAGATTGCAGTACATGTCCACAGACAGAGAAGCAGGAAAGGGAGTGCAGGTGAAGATGGATAAGCCAAAGCAATGTAACACTTTCAGGAGGGCTGGGGAGCATTTAAAATGGACACATTTGTCCATTCACACCTTTTCTCCTGACAGTGTGGTCTTTGCCAAGAGCAAACTCCTTCCAGTTTCTACCTGAGAGGCCTCAGAACCAGCCGAGCTCGGACCCAAACAAAGAGACAGCTAAGGGTGGTTCTGGGGACCCAGTCTGGGGGAGAGAGGCAGAGAGAGTAAGCTGTAGTGTAAGTTTGCCTTTGGGAAGTCCCTGTGTCATGAGAGGGAGCAGGGATTTTGGTTACACTGGGCCTTGCTAAGCTGAAGGCTTCAGAGCTGTGTTTGTGCCATCCAGCAGAGCGTGTCTTTCAGCAGACAGGACATCTTTTCTGGCTTTAATAGAAAAGGAGATGGAAGATCTCCTGAGCAGGCTCAGTGTCACTCGAGGTGCTTTAGTTAGGCCATGGACTGAGTTTAATGTGCTGTAATTTCCATGCAAGCTCAAGCTTGGTGGGACAGGGTACAGCAGAGAGGATGTGGTGTTCTGCAAAACACGCAAACTTCAGAGAATAACCGTAAATCCCCAACTTCTTGACTCTTTTATGATGCTTTCTGGAGACTCAGGGATAGTGATGCTTCTCTGAGACCTCAGTCCTCTTCCAGACACTGGCATGTAGCCAGAAAAACTCTTAAGAGCCGTGTCTTGTGCTCCTTTCCTCTGTGACTTGAAAAGGCATGCACAAAATGCAGTCCTTGATGTTCCCTCTGTAATCCAGCAGTTTGTCTGGGCAGTGTCCAGGACCATCCTCTAGAGATGCTTCATTTCCTGTGGCCGTGTAAGTCTGAATGTAACTCAAACCTGTTGGAGAGGGTCCCAGTCGTCCTGGTTTTGTAATTCCCAGCATGTCTTTTAGCAACTGGGCAGCCATTCTTTTAATTTTTTTGCTTTTTCTCCAGTGTTCCTTATTCCTGCTCCTTTTTCCCAATGTGGCTCATGAAGCAGAGACCTTCTCCTCAGTGTTGCTGATCTCAGTGCTGCTGCTGTGGTGCTGCCAAGGTCAGCAGGCAGCTGCTGCAGGGCAGCAGGAGGGTGGCTCAGCCAGGTCTCTGTGCTCTGTGAAGGGTTCTTTGTGTGTCTGTGTCCCCTGTCCTGTCACAGGCTTGAAATGAATCGTCCCCCACAGCTTTTGTGCAGTTTGATGCGGGCAGTGACAAACCAAACCAAACAGGTCCTGCCCTCGTTTCATCCCCTTTTTCTGGGCAAAATTGTGTCTTTCAGGATATCAAGGCAGATGTCACCTGTTGGGACAGAAGGTGGGGGTGAAGCAGGAGGTCTGCAATGATGTGTGGAAGATGCTCTGCCAATCCCAGAGGAGAAGGATGAGATGTACCAGCCCCCCCCCGCTACAAGGGCAATGCAAATGTGTCCCTGTGGCTGTTACGACCTCACATTGACAGAGAGATTTGCTGTAGTTTGCCATGTTAGGGTTAAGCTATGTTTTATCCTCTCCTTTTCTGGATTATGAATGGAAAAATTACTAGAGTCAGCTGCTTGAAGGTGGGTATATAGGTATGGTAGTGAGCTGTGTTGGAGGATCTTTCATTGTGAATCTGAGAGAAAGGAACTAAAACTAATTTAAAATCAAAGCAAAGCACTCACAGGAGCAATATCCATCTTTCACTAGCACTGCACAGAGTTTGGATGCAGCAGGTCTGAGTGCAGCAATTTTCCATCTTGAAAGGGTAGATTCTTTGTTCTGTGATCCAAGTTACGGGAATGATTGTGGCTTTGGGGCAAGGAGAATGTAATTAAAAATACAATATTTATTTTTCTCTTTGTTAGCATCTGTATTTCTGTAGGAGATAGAGGTGCTGATATTGAAAGTTCTTCCTAAAATGCAATACCTTATTTCATAGATGTGCCTTCCTAAACAGAGGCAGGGACAGGTGAAATATTGTCCAAAATACACTGACAACCACACGAAGAGTTTGACTCTGAATTCTTGTCTTAACTCTTGGCCGTGCCTCATATCTGGAAGACAGCACTCCCCTCTGTGGTGTCTTTAGAGCGAATTTTGTAAGAATTTGTTCCTAGATGCTGGAATGAGAAACTGAGAGAGGCTCTAGATGGCAGTGCAGCATCCCTGTGATGGGAGTGCCTCCAGGATTCCTTCATAGGAATCTTACTCTGAAGGCTGATTGCTTAAAATGGATAAAAATAAGATAGAATTAGGCAGAAGTTTTGAAGTTTTGATTGATGAACGTTTTTTGTACCAAGAAGACTCAGCCCTCTTTTTAGAGGAGCCTTGAACATTAGACTGGCTGTACTAATTACTAGTTATGGAAAGGTTTTAATCTCTTAGAAAAAAAACCCAACATATTTGTGTACAATTTAAGGAAACAAACAAACCAAAGCTCATCCCTCCTGTGCTTCTAGCAGAGTCCACATAAAAACTGTTTGTTTTCACACTGTTTGTCCCCTTCTCCAGCACGGCCTTATAATGCAACACATCCTTTGACTGGAGGTGCTCCTGTTTCCCTTGTAGAGAGATAAATCGATAAAATCATTGTGTCAGCAGAGCACAGCTTGAGGCGCAATTTCCCTGTGCTGGAAGGTTTTGAATTCACCTCAGGTGGGAGCTCAGATGTGCCACACACACCTGCCTACTGATAATATTCCAAGGCTGCATCCAGAAGGGCAGGGTGGTGACTGAGGATGTCAGCCTGAGGATGCTCTTCAGGACGTCCAGCCACAACCTGGAGGCTGCTCCTGCTGTCAGAAGGGGCCGGCAGCTCCTTGCTACCCCATAAACAGTTTATGTTTGGCTGGCTGATTATTTAGTGAGCATTTGGCGTGGATTTTTGCTCTGTGAGAGAGTTCAGGTCTCCAGACGGTCTGGACTGTGCTGCTCATGAGGACAGGGGGTCATTCAGTGCTGGGCATGGAGGAGCCAGTGCTGAAATCCAGCAGAGAGGTGCTCGAGCCAGGAGTGTGCCACCAACACCCCTCTGCAGGGCACCACAGGGTGGATTTCTATCAACTTTCAGGGCAGCGATGCTTCTTCCAAATTAAAATTGACTGCCTTTCACAGCAGGAGAGAGATTATCCTGAGCAGTTGCTCTGGGTGAATGCTAAAGATCTGTATGTGGGCTCAGCATTAGTTAACTGATACTTTTGAAATACGTATTTGTTTGTTTTCTCAGTAGAGTACATCTTGTTCATCTGTGCAAATTAGAGATGATGAGAGGAAAGGGGGGGCTGTGGACAGCAGAGAGAGGACTTTACATAACTGAGGTGAAAAATAAGATGGTCTCATTTCAACCTGAGGGAAGGAAAATTGCTTATACATACTTCCAGAATAATACATTTTAAAAAAACCAAAAGAGAGTTTCCTCTCTCCTTTCTATCTGCTTTCTTTTTTTCTTCAGTTCTTCCTTTAAAGAGGAAGTACATGAGACCTACAAATGCCACAGTTCTACCATGACTTATTTCTCTTTTTGCAGAGGTATCTATCCACCTTCTCTATGGTTTTTGGAACCTGCTGGTGGTGGTGTTTGTCCAGGTGAATTGAACAAGCTGCCTGCCAGACCACCCTGGTTTTCAGACACCAAAATGTAGCATTGTCAAGTAGGAGACCTGTTGGTAACAGATTTTGTGAACCAGATTGGCTGCTGCCTGATGAATGCTGCATAGGTATTACTGTAGTAAAGATTACTGCTAATTTATGTTTGTACCAATTAATTTCCCTGTTTTTTCTAATTAAATAAGGTATGACTGTAAAGCAGATTAACAGAATGATGCCAAATTCCTGTCTACACAGTCTCTTTCTGAATGAAGCTTGTTATTTCCTCTGTGGTTTAAAACTGAGCCATGTGTGCTGTCTTCATTTAGATTAAAGAGCATGAAATCAGCTTAATTTCATACAGTTATTATTTAAGGCTGCTTTGATTTTTGGAGAAGAGAGATAGCCAAAGGGCTTAATGCCATTGAATTGATGTGCTGCAAGTTCTTGTCATCAGCATGTCTTTTGTGTGCTCTCTCCTTCAAGATAAGGGACATCTTTTCTACTTGGTGTCCTCACACCATTCCTTTGACTGCCTGATGCTCCAGGTGTTCAGAAGTGGATGAATAATAGGGAGGAGGGATTTTATTTTTCCTAAAGCTTGAGAGTCAAAATATGGTTGTTGGCTTTTAAACACAGTCGTGCCTTTTATTACACTTTTTCCCCTGAGTGATTTGGCCTCCTGTTGTTGGGGGTGATCTGCAGTGAACTTGGCTGAATTCTGCCTGTTTTAACAACAAGAGATAAAATCCCCAACACCCTCTAAGGAAAAGTTCAGAAACTTAAAATAGATTCAGTATAAGCAGTGCTTGGGCACACAGAAAGTTAATTGTTCTACTAATGAGGGAGAGTTCTGCCTCACTCAGCTGGGTCAGTTGGGAACTTAGAGAAGCCAACATGATGACTTTGGGCCCTAAAGCTTCTGCTGGTGTCACTGCTTTTGTAATTCTTGCAAGAAGGGAGAACGATTTGGAGTTTAATATTCCCTCTCTTTATATACTCTCATTAAAGGTGGGCTCATGGCTTACAGGCTGGATCTGATGTGACTATCACAGCTCCCCGACTTCACTGGCATTACTTTCTACACTGGAAGACCTCACCAAGGTTTTAAAATGAAATGCAGTCCTCTGGAGCAAGTTGTGAGGGCTGTTCCTCACCTGCTAGAGCTACAGGCACGTGCCAGCTTCAGAGAAAATCTGAGCAAGCACCTCAAATGGAAAGGCAATATTGGCGGCAGTGCTGGGGAAGGTACAGCACTCTCCAGCACAGTCTTGTTCAACACACATTATCAACAACAGCATTATCCTCAGATAATGCTGGCTGCTTTAGTGCTGAGAGAAACACTTTTCTGTCTAATTTGTGAGAAAGCAAGCACTGAGTCCTGTGGCAGCAGGGCACATCCAGTCAGTCACAGCGTGGCAGGAGAGATCCTTTCCATTGCTGAGCAGGTGACGTGGGGGAGAGAGAGAGAGAGAATATGGTGCTGAGGCTGGGAAGGCAGCACTCCTGGGAGGCCCTTTGGTGCTGGGTCCTTTTCCAGGGCGCACAGGCTCCTCGGTGCTCTGCTGGGATGGTGTGAATTGCTGCTGCCACGAGTAGAAAGCGCAAGACAGGCCCTGGTGGGCGTCAGGAACGCAAAGCACTCCGAGACCTGACAAGTCTGTTGCAGTTTTGCCAAGATAAAAGGGCTGGTTCCTGGCTCATCCCCTAAACCTGTCTGCCAGTGCCACGGAGTATGGGAGCCACAAGGCATTGTGGGGTGGTCTAGGCAATTTGCAGGTGCTTCAGTGTGTGCCTGCCCTGGAGTTTGATGCAGTCATTGCTAGCCTGGTGTGTGGGAGTGGGGAGAGACAGAAGGACCTGCCTGGCACTCTGGCAGAAGGTGGATGTAGGAGCCATCCTTGAATCACTGGCAAACACAGGGATGATGAAGTTTTCCAATCTGTCCCTGGGGCTGTGGAGGGAAGGGTGATTGCAGTCAGAGGTAAATCTGTCTGGTCAGCTCCTCATCTCTGACACAAGCCGTGCCTGGTAGGAGCACAGGAGCAGGGTTGATATGAGAGCTGCTTTTCTCCTTTCACGATTTCCCCCAGCTCTCACAGTCTGCAGCTCAGGCACTCCCCAGGCAGGGATGAGCACCTCTGCTTCAGGCTCCTGCCACTCTGCCCCTCCAGGATGCAGGGATGCAAACTCTAGGCAGGCAAGGTCACACTGCTTTCCTGTAAGTGGCAGGCATGTGCAAAGTGCAATGGATAATTTCATGATGTCAACGACCAAAAACAAACGCCTCACGGGCTGTAATTGGTTTCTCTATAGTGTCAAGCGCTTTTATGTGTTCAGCATAAATATCTTTGCATTGATTGGGAGAAGAAGATAAAAATCGATGATTTACAACACGAAAGTGCTTAGAACATGACATTAAAATGACTCTGGGAGACTTAGCTCATAGGGGACATTGTAAATACTCAAGAGGTACAGGAAATGAAGAGACTCTTCCCAAGTCCTGAAACCAAGCAATAAATTTGATAGATGCTGCGTTCCTCTGCCTAATGGATTTTAATACTGACTTTCTTGTTGTAGAATTACTCTCTTTTTTGTTGTTTAGTTGTGGTTATTTTTTACTCTTATTTGTTTGGATGTTTAGGACCCCAGGCTAAATGGAGGCATTATTATTTTCATGAGGAAACTCTATAACTTGAGCAAAATAGGAAACAAGTCTTGTTTTGGCTGGCTTTGTACACTAAGCACCAGGAGGGTGTCTTGAATTATGAGAGCTGAGGAGCACAGACAATCACAGAAAATAAAACTGGACAGGACCACAGATCCGTCCCTTTGCCCCACATCCAGATGAACCATATCTAACTCACTCCTGACAGGTTTTCTTGCTGCAATTTAAGCACTAGATCTAATAGATACAGAGATCAGATAATCTCCCTTTTATCCACAGTGATTTTTAATTTCCCTTTTCTTTGTATCTCCTTGTGTCTCATATTCTCTATTTTTTTTTTTTTTTGTATTTTTTTACTGGGCATTTAAATTGTCCCTTTTTTTTACTCCCAGTAATCTGCCAGACATGAGATGCAGTCACAGTACTTTGATTCCTCCTGGTCTAGCAAATAAGATACAGTGGTTTTTCATGGAAGTATTTATATGCTACTTTTGTATTAACCAGGAGAATCCTAACTGTCTTTCATTGCTGGCAGCACATGTGTGATGAGCTGTTCCCTGGAGACCATAAATGGTCTGAGCTTCCTAAGGACTTGCAGCCCCTTGTCTGAGAGTCTCAGCTTGAGTTTGGGTTTTAAAGTAGAAGGAAAAAAAATGACCAAATAAGACTGAAGGATTCCAGATTTGCCTGGTGCAGGAGGCCGTGTGATGCAGTATGCAAATGGATTGCAGGTATGTTTAGCTGGAAGTCAGAGGTTGTGTGCTTGCATTTATGTGAGGGGTACAAAGCAGGGTGTCCCTGAGGTGCTCTGCTGGCACTGTGCATCTATATCAGCAAAAGTCAGCATAGAGCTTCGCTCTGTTCTTGAAATATCTGTATGTGACAAGGGCAGGAAGCCTTGTGAAGGGAATTGGCATTGATATTTTCAAGAATTTTCAGTAAGATTGCACACAGCTACCTGCGGACACAAGGTAAAGCATCAGCTAGACCAAGTGTCACTTTCTTCCTCAAACCTAAAATGAGGAAGGAAAAACTGTTTGCTCAGGGCTTTCTGCCTCTTCAGTGCACAGGTCTGGTTTGACTTTGGCTGCCTGCTTTAATTGCTGTTTAATGAAAAAGCTGTAAAACCCTGTGGAACAGCCAATAAATCAGCAATGTATAATGGAAAATTAAAAAAGCGTGTGCGTTCCCAAAGTGACATGAGAACAACAGGGAATGTGATAACCTGAGATCTTCTGACCTTTTTACCCCCAAATCTCTGTGGGAACTACTGTTTTTCCACCTGGCTCTTGTCAGAATTGATGATTTCTGTCTCACCATCTCCTCAGCCCTTGAATCCAGTCCAGCCCAGCTCTGCTCCTCTGCCAGGCAGGCTGCTGTGGGTAGTGCTGACTGTACACTCTCTCCAGCACTGCCAGGAAATTGCTGCCCTAGGCTGAGGCCAGGAATACTATTATTGTTAAGTTTTTAAGGAACAAATCAAGACTGTTGCTGAACTGAGGGTAGAAACATGCTGTGAACTGGAATAATTAACACTCCTTTGATCACAGAAGTGGGGATTGCTTTGTCTACGGCTTTATACAGAGTTACAGGAAAAAGTGAAAGGTGTTAATAGTACCTCTTCATTAACCTAATCCTTCAGACTGGCAAATTAGATCCTGGTTTCTATCCTTGCCACCAGCATTGGTGTGTAGCCTCTTCCTTTGCCTTTCCCACTGCTGTTCCTACCTTGTGGTTTGGTGAAGAGTGATGCTGGATCACTGGGTGGAATAAATCTATGACAGTTCAAAGCACAGTTTAGGTGGTCCTAGCATGTGGTTGCCATTGACAAAGAAAAATCCAGCAATAGTGACCTTGTGCAGGATGAGCACCTGGCACGCCACGTGTCATCCCAGCCTGCTCTGCCCAGCCACTGCTTGTTTGTCACTTGGATGGCCAAACACCAGCCCAGATCATGAATATCTGCTGAGTCCACATGCCGGGGGATGATCCTACAGCACCATGGCAGTGGTGGGCTGCAGGTGTCATCTGAAAGCAGCCAAAGCCCACGTTCTGTCTATTCCCATGCCAGCCTGGGAAGGTGAAGGCTGTGCATGCAGCTGGAGGCTCATACGGGCTCTTAGGGGGGTGGTAGAAGTGTGCTGCTGCTGAGGGGTGAACAGGTAACTTCTGCCCACTGTCCAGGCACAGACCCTGGTCAGGAGCAGTGGTGTGGGCTCTGCAGTGCTCCAGGCTGTAGCAGGCTGCTCTGGGCCTGCTGATGTTTTTGGGGTTGCTGTATGTGCCACAGCTTCCCCTTGGCAAGGCCTCCCAGGTTGTGCCACCCTGGCCTGTGGGGCAATTCCTGCCTGATCTGACCAGCGATCTGGCCTGGCACTGCTGCAGCAGCTCCTGGGTGCCACTGAGAAAATGTGCTTTTGCCTCTGGAGGGGAGTGAGAAGGATCATCGTGGTTCCTGCTTTTCTGCCCTGTCAAGGGAGCTGCAAGGCCCATTCCTGATGGATGATTTGGCCATTAAATGAAGTGGTGTGTGCATTCAGCTGGCTTATGTGTATTTGATTTAATGGAAAGAGTGGAAAAAATTCTTTATTGGATACTCCATTTTTATTCTTGCCTGTCTGTTGTCATCTGCTTCTCACTCCTTGTGTCTTTCACAAGCCGTGGGCAGCCAGACTGGGACAAACCACAAGCCCCACAGTGCTTTCCCTTCTCCCTCTCCTGCATGCCCTTGTAAGAGCCCTAGAGAGGGAGAACCCCTGTGCAAGCACACAGCACTGACTGGGGACATCTGCTCAAGCAAAAGAATAAGCAGAAGCAGTAATTTTCGCAAAGCTGCTGAGGGAGAATGGGAGTGGCAGCAGAGGACCTTGCCCTCCGTGTCCCAGTGGTGGCTCTGTGTGGTGCTCTGGGGTTTCACTGCCCCAGGCAGAGCAGCCCCAGCAGCAGCAGCAGGCAGGGCAGGCAGCATTCCCTGAGGGCACAGCTCTCCTGGCTCTCTCTGCAGACCTGTTGGGAAAAGAGAAGGAGGAGAAAAGCAGAACCAGCGCCTGTCCCGGTTCCCTGCCAGCTCCTGCCAAGGGCAGAGGCAGCACAGATGCTGCTGGTGGAGGGCATCTGCCTTGGAAGGGCACTGAGATCCTGTGCAGGGAGTCAGCATCCACTGAGCCTCTCTGGAAGGCTTGGCTGGAGGAAATGAGGTTAGCAGAAGCAGAAGTTTCTACAGCTTGCCTACCAAATGACGGCCCGAGTTGGCCCAGGATGCTGGAAAGCACTTTTTAGTCTGGGCACTTCTCCATCTCCATCCAATCTGTGCAGCCACACACCACGCTAAAGAGCAGGAATGTGACTTTCCCTGGACGTGTCTTGCAGAAGGTAAAGCACCATATGGAAGCTGAAGGCTCAACCTGCCTGCAAAAGGTATCTGGAGAGAGAGGGGAGACGCAAGGCCCACATCTTTAAAGATAAAGAAGAGTGTATGGGTGTCATTGCCTCAGCAACAGAAGCTGTTGCAGTCCCTGATCTGTCTGTGGTTTCAGTCTCTCTTCAACAGCATTTCTGCTAAAGGGACAGTTGGGAAGAACTTTTGCTCCTTAATAAATTTTCAAGGGAGGTCAGATATAAGATCAGAATGGGGTTTTTTGTTGTGGTTTTTTTTTTTTTCTTTTCTTTCTTGTTTAGTTCATATTTTGACACCACATGCTGATTTTTTCAGATTTGATATTTTTGGTTTTGTCCATGAGATTTCTGCTTTGAACTCTGGCAGCACGTTCCTGACATGTCCTTAATTTTAAATTTTTTAAAATTTTCATCACTCTCTCTTCTTTCTTGATTAATGTTTTATGGTAATCCCCTCTCCAATTTTGCAGTACCTTGAGGCTCTTTAGACTCAGCTATCTAAGGTAGAAAGGTTTCTGCAGGCAGAAATCCATGGGAAGTACAGGCACTTAGAACTTAGGAAAATTGAGTCTCAAGGTGAGCAGACAGAAATGAAAGTGTTTTTAAATCTGGAGAACTTCTGGAAAGTGTTTTCTCCCTCCTAGCTGCCTTTCTGTGATTTGCAAGATTGTGGAAATTCAATTACAGGAGGTAGCTGTGAACACAGTGAATATAGGTGGTCACTTTTTGTTCCCTTGCAATTCAGGACGACAATCCACACCATTAAAATTCAGTGCATGTGTACTTGATATTAAACAAATTGGATAGCTCTGAGATTGCTTATTTCTTCCAGGGATAGAAGGATGAATTGAGCCAAAGCAGTTTGCAGCCCGGCGTGTCTCAGCTCAAGGCTGCTAATGACGCATCCTAGAAACACAGAGCATCAGCAAGTCCTTTGTACTTTGCTAATATTTTTCCTGCAGTAACACGAGAGCAATTACAGCTTGGAAGGATGGGAGCTGGAAGGCTGGAGGAGATGAAAAAATTCGAAGGCAAAAACAGGATTTCATGAAGTGAAGGCAGGGAGTGTATGCGGGTGGGCGAGGGAGCAAGCATCTGTAAACAGTTGGCACTGACAGCTGCCTTTAAAACATGTGGGAATCTGGAAAGAGAGAGGTGGAACAGCTGCAAGTATGTGTATGGTTCATGGAAAGAGGAGAGCAATGTGCAGCCTGTGAGGGAAGGAGCAAAAGAGCAGAGCTAAGCAGGAATCCGTGGAAGGGGTGAGAGAAAGTGGGGTAAAACCAGAGTGAAGTTGGGGGAAGAAAGAGATTAATTCCAAGAGATTTTCAGGAATGGGTATAAACTGTAAGGCAGCTGATGTAAGAGTCACTGTCGTGCCTGTGACTGCGGGCGGGGTAAATTGCCACAGCCGCCTGCTTGTCGTGCCAGCCTGTTCTCCCTCCACCAGCTTTATCTTTTGATTTATCGTAATAAGAATTCAGCCTTCCAAAGAGCGGGTCATGGGGCTGGGCTGAGGGATTAAAGCCAAGTCTCCGACCTCTGCACATATTGTAATGCTTGTGAGCCATTGACTCATCCTCTTTATTGGCAGGTTGATGGATTCCTAACTAGGTTGTTAGTGGCATCTCAGCGCTGCTGCCTGAGATGTGCCTTTTGTGTTTAAACTCTGACTTAGAGAAACAAGTTCATTTCAGGCTCTTTGTGTTTCTCTCCTCCTCCTTTTCACAGCTTTTACTTCTTTAAATGTAGACTTCTTTTGACAGATCATCTCCATGGTAACTAACAGGACCGGGCTGCCTACAGAAATTGTAGTAATAAAGTGGTTGGTTTTTACACATGATGAAAAGATGATGAAGCACAATGATAGGTGATAAAGACACAGGTAATTGCTCTAGAATAATATTGCTGCCAAGAAGATGACTGAACTCCCACACAGAAGATGAACAGATGGTGTATTTATTGAAATTCATAGGCTGAGGGAAGAAAATGTAATTGATGGCTGTGTAGGTTTTGTTTCAGTTTACTATGTTCTGAGGAGAGCCAGGAGAGCGGCGTGCCGGCAGATGGAGCCCGTATGCAGAGCCACGCTGTTTTCTCACTGGAGATCAGAATTCCAATCAGAGCCATAAAGGCAGCAGAACCACTAATTGCTCTGATGCATTTTGCTGGTTTAGAACTGTCACATAGCCCCAGTTTATTTGAGAAAGGATGTAATTCTTTTGTAAGAGCAGTGATGGTAAATTGCATTAGAATACCGGGAACATGGAAGTAGAGCCTGGAAAAATGAACACTTGCAAAACATGTGCTCAGTAAAAGTTTCCAAGACCAGGTGTGTGTCTGTTTTAGTGAAGGGCAGCTGTGGCATGTTTGCTAACCTGATTGTTGGTCTCCTGGCACGGCAGGTCTGTTGTGCAGAATCCAGGAAGGCAAAGCCAGGGAGTTTTCTTCTGTTGCTCTCTCTGTGTTTTCAGGTATAAGTTAAAACTGTCAAATGTGATGTTGAGGCTTTAGTGAAAAAGTTGTCTGCCTGTGTATGGCAGTGCTACAGATGTGGTTGGAATGATCCCAACACAAGGAAGGCATTGACCTGTTGGAAGAAGCCCAGAGGAAGCCACGAAGTTGATCACAGGGCTGGAGCACCTCTCCTATGAAGACAGGCTGAGAGAGTTGGGGCAGTTCAGTTTGGAGAAGGGAAGACTCCAGGGACACCTTTGAGGCCCTTTCAGTGCCTAAAGGGGCTCCAAGAGAGCTGGAGAGGTAATTTGCACAAGGCCATGGGTGACCGGACAAGGGGGAGTGGATTTTAAGAGAAGGAGGGTAGGTTTAGAATAGATATAATTAGGAAAGTTTTACTCCGTTTTCCAGGTTTTCCAGAAGAGTGCTGGACTCCCCATCCCCGGAAATGTTCAAGACCAGGCTGGGTGGGGCTCTGAGTAACCTGGTCTGGTGAAAGATTCCTTGCCCATGGCAGGGGGGTTTGTACAAGATGATCTCTAAGTTCCCTTCCAACATAACCCAATCTATGATGGGATGGCTACATCGCTGCTTTGTGCTGTGGTGCAGTGGTCCCAAATGTGGAGTGCTGTGGTATCCCCTGCCACAGGGCTTGGAGCCTTCAGTTCCCCAAAAGATTACTTCAGTGCTGCCATAAGAATATGAATGTCCATAGGAATCAGTCTCTGAAAAGCACAAATAACCACACTTAGAGCAAGGATTGCCAGCTCTGCAGAGCAAAGATTTTTCCGTATGGACGACAGACGCTGCCTGTTGGGAGAAACACCTTTGGGAGGAGCTGGTTGAGCTAGAGTGCTGTTGGCTGGTGGCTTCCTGCAGCTCCTCTGTGTTCAGCAGCTTCAGCACCTCTGTTGTGCCCCTGCTAACCCCCACAGTTCTGTGATTTATTGGTGATAATGCCTAGGTGCCGTTTAGTACATCATATGATTCTCCCTTCCTCTGCAGTCTGGTGCTACTTTATTGATTGTATAACTCATTTTCTCATCAAGTTCTGCAATCAATCCACTTTCCACTTGGGTTTACCTCCAGTTGCACCTACTCTCATGCTGACTATGTTTGTAGCTCTTGCATGCAGGCAGCTTTGAGAAGGTGTATAAATACGAGAAGGAATAGGTTTTTCTTCTTACAATGCTAGTGCCAATGGGAATGAAAATAAATACGTAGGTGGTATGGAAGAAACTCTCTCTCCAGGACACTTTGCCCCAGTGAGGAAACTAAAAGTTTCAGGTTCACCACTTGACAGTGTTTGTGTCAGATTCACCCTTCCTTTTATTCCTTCCCTTCAGATTGTCAGGGCACCCACATCTTTTGTGGCACCTGAAAAACCTGATTTGAATGCAAATTGCTCCCGTTTAGGTTGAAACATTTCTGTCATTCTTCTTTCCTACTTCTTCCCTTTTTCCTGCAGAAAAGGAGGGGTGGAAAAAGTTACTTAAGTGATACACCTTCTTCCCACAAGATGAAACAGAATTGCTCTGGAAGCGGAGAGATGTGCTTTTTTGAGACCTGTCAGGCAGCCAACAAACGGAGCATTGAGTTAGAGATGCCTGAGAAATGTACTATATAATAAAAGAGAGGATTAGGAAAAGGAAGAGGGTGAATCTGAGAACTGAAAAGAGACTGACCTACTGCTATATCCGAGCTGTTACTTGAGTGCATGAAGCGTGGTTGGAGTCATATTAAGCCAGCCTGGTGACTGTCATTGTGATGACTGGTTCCTAAGGAGCCTCCTGATTTATTTTCAGTGCTGTCCATCCCTGTTGCTAAATCCAGGCCCTGCAGACCTCGCTGGGGCACTCAGCAGGGTCTGAGGGACCTTGGCACTCTGGGGAGTTCCCTGAAGAAGATGCTACAGGACATCCTTCATAGGATAAGCCTTGCTTTAGATAAAGGGCTGGATTTTTCAGGTTGAACACAGATTTGTCATGTGCCTGGTGCCAGGAACCAGGTTCTCTGTCAGCCTGGCTTTGTTTGCTGCCCAGCTGCTGGCCTCTTTTCTTCCCCTCCCTCCCAATTCCTGCTCTGCCCTTCACCACTAATTGAGTGTTTCAGGCAAAGCTGGTCAAAACATTTTTATTCAAAACTTATTTTGCTGGCAGCCAAGCTTGGCAGCATCAAGGAAAAAGATAAATAAAAAATGTTGTCATTTTTCTGGGAGAAATTCTCATTTAAAAGTTGGAAGCTGAACTGTTGTCATCCAGTTGAGGGGGAATACATTGCCAATTGCTTTTTCCTTTTCTAGTTTACCTTCTCACCCCTTTTCCTTCCATCTCCATTCCCCCTCCCCATCTCTTTTTTCCCTACTTGGCTGTGTTTCCCTACTTTTGCCAGAAAGGTCAAGGGAATCTAGGCTGCCATGAAGCCTTTCTCTCCAAGGTGAATGTTTTTCATTCAAAAAGTAATCTGATGTTTTTCAGCCTCCTTTCCCCCCAAAAGTAATGGCTATTCTTGGACTGGATTCTGCCTCAGATAGAATCACAGAATGACACAAGCTGGAAGAGACCCACAAGGATCATCAGAGATGGACTAAGGCTTCTGTGGTTTCCATGCCCATCAGGGCAAGGAACAGCCAGTGGGGCAGGGCTGGGCTGGTCCTCTGTGCATGGGTTCCCAGACCTCTCCATCAGGCAGTAAAACCCACCCATGAAACTCTCCGTGTCTCCTGAGTGTCCCACAGTTTGGGTGCACACGGTGGGGGCTGAAAAAAGGAGATTTTTCTGTCAGTGCTGAAGTTATGTTATCTGGCCAGGAAAACAACCACTTGTAAGTGTTTGTCTTTGTGATGGAGGAGACTCCAGGCTGGAGGAGAGGATTCTGCTGTCCTGGTAGATGGAAACTTAGAATAGGTCAGGTTGGAAGGGACCTCAGTGGGTCAGCTTGTCCCACCTTCCTGCTCCAGCAGGGCCATCCCGGAGCACGGGGCACAGGATTGTGTCCAGATGGTTCTGGAATATCTCCAGTGAGGGAGACTCCACACCCTCTCTGGGCAACCTGTTCCAGTGCTTGGTCACTGCATAGGAAAGTTCTTCCTCATGTTCAGGTGGAACTCCAGTGCATCAGTTTCTGCCTGTTGCCTCTTGTCCTGCTGCTCGGCACCGAGAAGAGCCTGGCCCATGCTCTTGGCACTCACCCCAAAGGTACTTGATGAAGTCCTCTCTCAGTCATCTCTTCTTGAGGCTGAACAGGCCCAGCCCCCTCAGCCCTTCCTCATAAGAGAGAAGCTCCAGCCCCTTAGTCAGCCTTGTAGCCTCTGCTCGAACCACCCCAGGAGCTCCTTGTCTGTCCTGTACTGAGGAGCCCAGAAGTGGCTGTGCCCTCCTGGCAGAGGATCCGTTCCCAGAGTGCGGACCTGGCCCTGGGCTGCCTGCCATAAACTGAGAGCACCTCAGGAAAGCCAGCATGAATAAAGATAACGTTCCAGGTCAAGGCCTCAGCCTAGTTTAGGGGTGATCTGGGATTATCTGTGATAGTCTTGTCCAGCTGGGTGGCAGGAGCAGGGGGCTGGTTACGACTGCTGTGTGCACAGCACACCAGTTGGGTGGCATGGTAGTCTGTTAGTTGCTGGGTGATTAGCAGTGGGAATTAGCTTTCAGGTACCATTCCTGCTGAGACTGCTGCCCCTGAACCTAAAGCAAATGATCAGAAAGGTTTACTTGACAGGTAAACCTACTGAAGAAGGTTGTTGTCTTTGATTTACTGAGTGAAAGCTGCAAACCAGGCAGTTCATTTTTCCTATTTTGTTAACAGCTTGCAATCTTATGGGTTCAGATTACTTTAAAATTTAAAAATAATTTAAAAAGTTAAACGGGAAAGCAATCTGTGGTGCAGTGCCAGAAGAGTGGTTGTGCTGTGTCAAAGCAAAGGTTCCTGACGCTGGCTGGTAGCAACTACCTGGGGAGAATATGTAAGAGCAGAGTCTGGCTTTGAGTTTCCAGTTTCTGCCAATCAGCAGTGTGGGGACTTTCTAACCTAGAGGTTATATTTGATGGCCTGTGATGAACCCATTTATCTGTTAGGTTTTCAAAATACTTATACTTCCAGGACCTGTAAAACCTACAGCAGTGAGTTCCATAGTCCTGTGTTGCATGAAACATTATTTCTGTGCATTGTGATTTGTACCTAATACCTGCTCATTTTGTTGTATGCCCTCTAGTTGTTTTCTAGAAAGGTGTAGTTGCAATTCATTCCTTATTTGCCACCTCCATAACACTTATTTCCCCCATTTTATTACACATCCGTCTGCTCTGATCCCATAATTACCTCTTTATCTGACAAAATTAAGTTTTTTCCTTGAGCAGATGTTCTTGCAGACCCCTCGTTACCCAAGTTACCTGTATCAGTGTGGTGCTATTATGTGGTGTGTCTATTAAGTCTTTTAAGTATTTTAAGAAGTCTTTTAAGACTTCTACACTGTAGTGAGGAAAGGGGAGCAGTATGAATTTGTAATAGCAATGCTTTTGGTGGTCGTTCTATTTTTCATGTTTCTTTATTTGCCTTGCTCCTGAGCACTGAGCCATTTTCTAGGAACTATTTGGGCAGTCACCAAGATCCCTTTTCTGGATGAAAATAGTCCTGAATTACATCCTTCAGCTTCCCTGCAGGTGCAAAATTTGGCTTTTGTACTCTAGGCTTATCATCATGAGTGTTTCTTGTACACCTTCATCACTGATGACCCCACCAACTCTCAGAAAGATATCCTATTTCTGCAACCCTTGAAAAGGAGCTGTAATTAAATTTTTATGCCATTAGAAAGTTGCTGACCACCGTTGTTTTATGGTCTGCCCTCTTATGATTGAACTTGACAGAAGTTCACCATCTGTTTTTCTTTTCTTCCTCTGAACATGATGTTTACATTCTGAAGGATAGTTTTTTTCCCATTTTTGGCTTTACTACCAGTAATTGCCTTAAGTTACCATTCAATCCTAATCAACAAGTTGAGTTTTTTGGTCCTTTTAAAATATTTTGAATTAATAAGTATCCTGATGCTTTCCCGTAGTACCTCCTGAAGTATTTCTGCCTTTCCAGCAATTTCTTCATAGTGCTACACTGAATTTATGTGATTCTCCTTTTTCAAATCCAAGTTTATCGCTTAGATTTCTGTGGGCTTCTTTTTTCTTCTATAGGGTGCTGAAGAATAGCCATTCTCATGTGTTGCTGGGGATGAGTTGCTCTTCTATTACAGGTTTTTAACTAGTTATTTATAATGTCTAAAAATACAGTGTTTTCAACACCCTGTCAAAAGACAGTTTCCCAGTCTCTGTGGTGTAACTGTAGTTTCAAGTCATTCCTTATTTCTGTTTCCATACCCAGTCACCCTTTGGACAGTGCCACAATCTGGTAGGTTTTAAACTAATCTTACTCTGTGGTTTTTTGACACATTGCACCATTTCCCCTGATGTTCTCCTGTTTCTCATATTCAGGGATTTACAGCTTCAGGGTTTTGTCTTCCACTGAGCCTCTTCTTGCTGTGTCCCTCCTATCCCACAGCAGCTCCAGCCTTGCTGGTTTGGAGGTGGCACCACGGTGGCTGCAGCCTTGGATGTAGTGACAGGACAAGGGGGGGAATGGCTCAAACTGAGAGAAAGGAGGTTTAGATTAGAGATGAGGAAGACATTCTTGCCTGTGAGGGTGCTGAGGCCCTGGCACAGGTCGCTGAGAGAAGATGTGGATGCCCCATCCCTGGCAGTGTTCAAGGTTGGGTGGATCTTTGAGCAGCCTGGCCTGCTGGAAGGTGTCCCTGCCCATGGAAGGGGTTGGAATGGGATGATCTTTAATGTCCCTTCAAACCCAAACCAGTCTGGGATTCCATGACCCACAGCTGTGTTTGGACAGCCAGCTGCCTGGGGGACACAGGTCCTTGCAGGGAAGAAAAGCTACTGGAACCTTCTCCTCTTGTGCTGAAGCCTTTGCTGCTGGTTTTGATTTACATCTCTGATCTCCACCAGACCTTCACCTAATTGAGTAGATTGACCCTGGCTCTAATATAACAGGCAATTAATCAAAGGCTGACTAATCAGCTCTCTCCATGGCTGGCACCTTGCAGAGAGTCTGGGAATCACTTACATGCTACTCTGCAAACCAGTTTTATGCTCTGAGATTTACAGCCAGTTAATTCTATTGAACTCTGTGGATTTACTGTAAACTTCAATTATGATAAGCTCTGAAACATAATAAAAATTCCTTTACTTAGCTACCTTAAGTAGTAATTTAAAAACTAAGTTCTGTAGCTGCTTTAACTAATTACACTCAGTAGTTTGACCATAGTATTAAAATTTAGCTGAAATCTGTCATTTTCCCTTGAATTTAAATACCTTGAAAACTGACTGGCTAAGCAATAGAGTTTAAACTTATTTCTTAGTGTTTAAAAGTATTTTTTTTCAAAGCTCTTAATTTTGAGCTAGAAAACTTCTGAACTTTGACACTGCTGAAATGCAGAACTTGATTTTTGAGTTGAGGTTCTCATTTGCCAAGCTGCAGTAGTTAACAGCCATTCAGGGGTGTTGACTGACATCTATTAAGAGCTTTAAATTGAAGATGCACTGAGAAATAAGATACAATTAAAGCAGAATAAACATCTGCAAACACTTACTCCTCCTGCACAGACAAACTCATTTAAGTTAGTGTGTTTTGTGCTGGGGTGTTTTGAAGCAAAGAGCAGTACAGGGATGCAGCTGGAGGCTGTGGCACTGTTCTGAGGGCAGCAAAGCCACTGCTGACATCCTCATCAAGAATGACATGAGGGGTGACTTTTTTTTCTTTTTCTCCAGCCAGGCCTATTTATGAGCTCCCTGCTGGTCCTCTGAGCTCCATTCTGACTTCATTTTTCTTCAGGAAGTGGGTAAGCAAACTGTGCTTTCCTTGTTTGGTTGATGCTGAGTTTTTCTGATGCTCCAGAAAATCACATCTGTTCCCTTACTTGTAACAAATGTTCAAATCTCTTACTTACCAGTGTTAACACACTTAATTAAATAAACTGAATTGCTGAAGGCAATGTAGGCTGTCTCTTGATGTAGCCCAACTTTCTTTTGGTTCTTTTTTTTTACCACCCTGGAGATCATCTGCTGATTTTTACCATTGCTTCCCACAGATGGTTGATATGTGGAGCCCAGACAGATTCACTTTTTCTGTGTTTGTTGTTTATGATCATTGGTGTCTGTATTGTTGAAGCTGCCTGCTTTGCTTGGCTTTCTCTTAAAGACTTTTGTGTCCTTTTTGTCACTTCAGTGACCTAAAGCATGTTGCTAAGACTGAAAACACAATCTTTTTTTGCCCTCCAGTCAAATTCTGAGCAGATCTACCCATGCAACTGGGGGTAAATCCCTCCTGTACATTTTCCTGCACTGTTAGTCTTGTGGCTATGTTTTCATTGTTTAATTTTCTTTTCAATGCTGTTAGGTAATTATATTGCACCAGCTCAATATGAGTGGAGTTGCACCAGCTCTGGAAGCACAGTTGGTCTCTTTAAAGTGAGGAATCCCTGCGTTTTCTGGGACATGATCATTCCCCAATGCATCTCAGTTTCTCTCCAGAGTTCCTGAAAGTTTTCAAGGATCATTCTTCTAAAATACATTTGAGGTAATTATGGTATTCATTTCCCGTCCTCTTCCTGTCTTGTTTCAGAGCAGGCTGGAGCTGGGCTGGGTTGGTATCCTCCTTTCCCCAGCACTCCAGGGTGTGCTCCAGGCAGATCCCTGGCTGCCACTCACAGGTGCTGAGCATGGACAGATGACAGTGCTTGTGCCGTGTCGAGGTTTTACAATAACATTCCTGGTACTTTGACCTCCTTCTTGGCCATCTGCATCTGCTCATGCATCTTCAAATGGTTTCACTGTGTATGGTGAGCAGCTCCTCCAGTCTGATACTGCTGCTTATCAGTGTGGCTGGGATCAGGCTGTAGTGTTAGTACATGGCAAGAGTTCTGATTAGATAAAGTCACTCTGGAGGCATTTTCCTCTTATTTGGTAGTGTTCCCAATTGGTGCACAGGTTGCTGCTTGCTGGTTCCTATTTTTTTTTTTTTTTTTTAATTCCTGGGGTATTTAGTTCTGTCTCCCTCATCTCTGTCAAGAGAGCTGTTAGTTGGGTATCTCCCCCTCTGCCTCTCATATAATTTTCCATGGTGGAGTGGTGGCTTTTGCCTGTGCTGCAAGTCTGTTTGTCACCTCTGTCCAGCTACGTTTCTTTAACCCATGTGCTGACTCTGTATTTTTGTTCCTGTTTGGGTTCCTGCCCTGGACAGAGCCATTGCCTGCAATTCTGCTTGCATTTTTTGAGATTTTGGTCCGCTCTTGTCCATACTCTTGCTTACAAGCTGGTCTCGTGTAACTCACAATGTCTCTATTTAACTTGATGTTGGCAAAAGAGTTTGGGGACTCAGTTGCAAGGTGAAGAACACTGATAATTTATTGATTTCTGATTAAAAACTGCCATTTTTCTGGGGAATTCTAGCCTTCCTACATCTCCTTTGCAACAGTAATGCTTTTGGTTGCATTTCTGTCAACAATCTCTTTCAATGCTGGATTTTTCTTCTATGTATTAGAAAAAATCATCCAGCTTTAATTAGAAAACCAAAATCCTTGCCACTGATTTTCAGGTCCCTAAGTAGACTTGAAAAACCCTTCTTGTATACATAGACTTTTTCTTTGGAAATCCACCTCATGTAGAGTTTGAGTTGACCTGTCTGCTTCCTTTGTTTTTAGGGGTTGATTTGCCTGCTCAGTTGTAATTCCTGGGCATCCCACTAAACTGAGTGCTGCTCCAGGCTTTCCTTCTTCCCACCAGCAGAATAAATGTAGGTTGCAACAGAGACCCTGGGGTTCCTCTGAAACTCCTTCAAATTCCTGTGAGCTGGACCTCTCAGATCCACTTCAGAGGTTGTTAAATAGTGGGAAACTCTTTGACTGGAATAAGTGAGCCCCGGGGTCCAAGTTTGGGGTGACAGTCAGAATTGGATCAAAAACTCCATTTGTGAAGTGTGCAGGAGCACAGGACTGTGACTGCCTGGCCATCAGGCAGCACCTACTGGAATAGCCACAGGGAAATGGTTTGATCAAATTACTGCTTTATAATCTACAACTCCTTTATTGGCATTCTTCAGCAAGATTCCTCTAGTACAGGCTTAGTGGCCATGTGGATTTTGTTGATAATTTGGACTCTAGGTGAAGCTTATCCTTTTGTTTGTGGCTAATGGCTCACAGCCTCATTTCAGCTGGTTTTCAAGTGTGGTTTCAGGCACTTGCTTTGTGCTGCTTCATAGAAATTTTAGTGAGGAAGTACTGTGGTATCCAGACATGTGTTAAATTGAATCTCTGCTTGTGCTAAGATAGTTTCCTCCTCTGGAGTTCGGGACCTTGTCATCTGTACCTGTCAGCAGACAGGAGGAGAATATGACTTGGCCAGAAATGTGTTGTGCAAATATTTCTGCCTTTACGCCTATCCAGCACAGGCACATTCCTTCCAGTTAGCCCAGAGCAGTGGGGTGCTGGGAGACACTGGCTGACCTCAGCAAGATGTGCCAGAGTTGTTTCACTCAGATATTCTTGCCTTGGCTAGAGAAGTGCACTGCCCTGAGCTCTGTTTCATCAGCTTTTCTAGTTTTGGGGCTCTTGACTCTGGGACCTGACTCTGTTGCACACACTTTGCTCCTTAGTCTTATATTTCTTTTGAATAAGACTTGGGGCAGAGAAGGGAGAATAATTGGACTTTAAGTTCAAGCACTGGGAGATGTATTTGTTTTTTTGCAAGTCTAGAGAATGTTGAGGAAGGCTTAATGTACCGAACAAAGTGAAAGTGTGAGTTGTCGCTGCTTGTGTGCAGTTTTATTGTCATCCTGCCTTCCCTGCACGTTCATGCTTTGTTCAGCCAAGTTTACCTCCAGGAAATGCTGCAGCAATAATTGTTTTGCAAAGATCTACAGTGAGAGTGGTGACTGCTAAGTACCAGGCAGGTGGCAGGTATCCCACGGCTGCTGCTCTGTCATGCAATTAAATCAGCCACACCAACATAAAGCCTCTTTTCTTGGAATAACTGGGCCACGTCAGGGTTGATCTCCCATCCAGGCCTGGGGTAGGAGATGCCTGAAAGGGATCTCACTGCATGGCCAAGCTGGAAGCACCCTGCTGCTGGGGGAACAGCCATTCCAGTGGCTCCCAGGTGAAAAGATGCTTGATCCTTGGAATAATGGTGTAAAGGTTTATGTGAAATACATTGTCTGGGTTTAAAAATACCAGCTTGACATTTAGTGGGACATAAAGGGAATATATCTACAGTTTAGCTGGTGGTTCACAAATAATAATAAAAGCTGACTACATCTGAAAATGTATTTGAATTCCTGCCAATTGTGCTCTAGCTCTTTCAGCACAACAGTTCTGGAATAAACAACCATAGAAAGGGCAGTGTTGAGTTGACAAGGATGAGTTTATTCTCTTAACATCATTGTGCTATTATTTCTGGATTACTTTTTTTCCCTCATTGCAACTTTGTAAATAAAAGTTTCAAGAATAAAATAGAGTTAGAGCTTAATGTGGGAGATGAAAGAAGGCAGCTGAGCGCATGGGAATCAGAGTGGGAGACTTGTATGGTCTCCCATTTCCTTCCATAAAGGCAACAGTCCTGATGAATTCTGGAGAAATTTGAATGAAAGTGGATAACAACCTCTTTCCACAGAAAACGTGTTAAGGGCTACAAGGAGAGTAACGAAGGGAAGAGTTCAAATGTAAGGGGAATAAAAGAACAATCATTGGGAAGAAGTTTGGAGTAAGCAACTTCTCTGGTGCAGTAAACCTGGGTAAACTTTATCGAACTCGAGACCTTATTTTCTCTTAGACAACTCATTTCACATCCTCCCTTCTGGAGCTGCTACTTGGACATCCATTTTCAATCATGCAGTATTGGAAATATGAGGAATGTACAGGGAAGGAGGCACCCACAGACCCGCACGCCCAACTGCCCCAGCCCCTTCCTGGCAGCCTGGCTCTGCAAATCTTCACTCTAAATTAGCAGGGAAATCTCCCCCTGGCTTAGCAAGCCTCCTGGGTGATGGCTGGATGGAAGTGGCTCACTCAGCTGGCTCCAGGGACAGTCTGACTTAACCAGACTTGGTGCTTCCCTCGTGGCTCTGCTGCTCTCCTGTGTATTTTTAGCCACAACTGCACGGGAGCTGCCTCCTGCTCTGGCTCATCAGCTCAGCCACTCAGCCAGGCCTGCTCTGGGCACCACGGGGACAGGGGACAGGCTGTGAGTCTGGGAACAGCCCTGCTGGAAGGCATGTGTCCCCAGCAGTGGCTCTTCACCAGGGCTCTGCCCAGGAAGCCAGCCACCCTCTCCAGCTGGGATCCATTGGGATTCTCCCGTGGCCTGACTCATGTAAGTCCAGGGGCCGAGGTCTGCCCAAGAAGGACTTTTCTTCCTTCTCCTGAGCTCTTTCTAAGTAGCTTTTATTTTGAAGGTGCCAGTCTGGACTACTCTTGAGGGATCTGCCAGGCAGCAGCTTTTATGAACAAGATCATCAGAACACCTTTTCTTTTTTTTCCTTTTTTTTTCTGGAAGAAAGAGTTGCATTAGGAACACCTGCAGAAAATTGCCTCAGGGAGCAGTTTGCCTTAGAGAGGCAAGATACTGCTAAGAGCAGATTAGAGCCAGCTTACAAATTGCTGCAGGCAGTGGGGCTGGAAGTCCTTTCAGTTGTGAGCAGCCAGGTCTGTGTATTCCCTTCCTTCTCCCCATTTTCTGTCCACATTCCCCACCCTCTCTCACGTTTTGAGCATTGTGAGCAGCTGGGTTCAGATGTGTGGCTTTATTTTACAGCCTTTCCATGTTGTTTTTGAGGAACATCAGGTATTCTAGAAGCTGGAAACAACTTTTTTGCACCGATAAATGAATTGTTGGGAAGAGCTTCAGTTTCACTACAGAGAGACCTTTTGCAGGCAGAGATAGTGAGGAAGGATTTGCCCTGAATGTTGGGGTAAAATGACCCTTCTCATACTGGGATTCAAAACTGCATCCAAAATGCACATTCAAAGTAGCAGTTTTGTGGAGAGTGAAGACAGAATGTGCCCTCGTGGTAAGTGAGGTTTACACAGAGCCTTCCTCAAAATTAAGGTTAACATGGGATGCATTGGGATCAGTGCTGTGCTAACACCTTTTGCTCTGAGAAGAGCTTTTACCTCTGTGCAAAAACCCACTGGGAAGCACAGAGCTGCTGGCACAGCTTTGCCCTTCCAGCCTGAGGTCCCCCAGAGATGGAGCAGAGCCTGGCCCCAGGGTGAGCAGGGTTCAGGGAAGTCAAGGCTGCCTGAGCATGGCAGGTGCAAAGGGCAGGCTGCTCCCTTTGTTTTAGACTGAATTATCCTTACTTTACCCTTTTACTGCAAATCTGTGGGAATCCAGGATGGAAAAGGTACACTTCTGAAGTGGATCCAAAATATTTATTACCAGGTTGTGAATTTAAGCCAAGTAATAAATGATATCTCTGTACAGGAAAGAAAATCACAATTTCCAATTTCCTGATGCACAAATGACAAACCTTATTTTTAGGCAAATTTGTCAGCAAGGTAATTGTTTGAATAAAGACCTAGCACTCATAAGGTGACAGCAGTAGGAAAGGTGAGGCAGTAGTATTTAAATAACCCTTTTAGGAAGTGGCATGGGCTGCTTTATCTCGTTTCCCTGGCTTGCATTCCTTCGGTGGCTGTCACACGTTTACCAACCAGCAGTGTTCCCTCTTCCTTGGGATGTTAAATCAACAAGCATATGCAGAGAAAAGGGCAAGAATGCCATCACCACTCCTGTTTCTCAAACTCAGGACTGTACCTCTCCTCAGCTTTGCCCAGCTCCTGTGAGTACTACAGATTCTAAGGATTTTAGCAGACTGTCCCAGGGAGAACACTTTTGTCACATTTCAAAGCTTTCTTGGGAAATTCCACTTCTGGTTTGACTCATTTTGCTGCTCTATGTAAGTGTGATTAGGTAAGTCTCATGTTTGGAATGCTTTGGGGCTATTTCTTGGTGAGAAGATAGCTTTCCTAGTTTGCTACTTTGGTGACAATTTCTGTTTGAAAAGAAAATTCTATGTTACCCTCACTCCTAACTTTGGGTTTGCATGCTGCTTTGGTTTTCCTGAAATACAAAGATCTTGGAAATTGCAAGGAATGAAATAGGAGTAAGCTTTTTCTTCTGTTTTCTGTTCTGGCATTGCTCTCTTTCCTGCTGTCATTCCAGATTTTATTGTAAGGCAGTAGTAGACCATAATTCCAGATCCATAATGAGTAAAAAAAGTGCAAATTATCTGCATTCCTGTAAAGCAGAGGGCACATCTGATCACTGTGCAAGAGAAGCCATGGGTGCTTACAGGTGTTTGTGACTGAGACAGGTTCAAAGGAAAAATGGAACTTAAGGTAGCATGATGGCTGTGGGAGAAAACAGCTGAAGGGATCCCAATAAAATTCCATAGTTTAGCTCAGTGTGTCTGAAAACATCCCAGGAAGAGGGTGCACTTTATTCTTGTGGTCCTTTATGTCAAGTGTTTTTCAGAGTGTGTCTGTGTGGATGTTTGCTCGCGTGGGCTGGGCTGGAGCATTGCTGCTGCACAGAATCTATTTTAGTCCATCTCCATTGCATCTGTTCTGGCTAACAGCCGCCTCTATCTGCCTCTCCCCTTCCCTTCTCCTGCCTCTGAAGTGGCACAGCTCTCCATTTATCCCTGAGAACAGTCTGAGGTCACAGCTTTTGCTTGAAAGAAACTCTGGGTAGATGCTTTGAAACCTGTTAACGCAAATGAATCCTCTGAAGCAGCTTTGTGGCTGCTTGCATCTGGAGAAGGCCCTTCCATCTGGAGGGGCCCTTCTCCCAGGTGTTGTGGTGCTGGGGTCCTGCCCTGCATGTTGTTTGTACAAGGGAATTATGGAGGGGGACTTACAACAGCCGGTTTCTCTGAGATGGTTCCTGCTCTCCCTTAAATCAGTGACCACTCTTCTTTTGATTTTCCGTGGCCTGTAGAGACACATATTTTGGGCATAAGTACCAGGGTTCATCTCTGATTCAGTTTGGCTGAACTTTTCAGTTTTTGGCTGCACTGAGATTAAGTAAAACTGAGGAGTGCCTGGACTAGAAGCAGGCATGAGGTAGGAAGGAATAAACTGGGAAGGCACATGTAGGGAGTGAGTTGTTCTCCTGGCCGTTTAAAATGAGCTCTGCTTCTCTCTTCCTTATGCCTGCAGGACTTCATTGCCTCTCCTTTGTCACAGAGCCCTGGGTTAGCTGAGCAATGACTTCAGGCCCTTCCTTTCTCCATGCAGCCCTAGTACCTGGTTAACTGGTTTATACCAGTGTGGAGAGAGAAATATTCCCAGGGCCATGGTAGAAGGTGGCAGTAGTTGCTCAGCTCTTCACTCCATTAAATACATGACTCTAGAAACTGCTGACATTTTTTTCCCCCAAGAACATTTGTTTTAATGGCTTTTGTTATTGTTAGAATGTATTTTCTCAGGGTGTAGGTCACTTGGTCGATACCAGAGGCCTAGAAATCTTCCACAATACTCTGTCTCTTTGAAACCACACCCTGCTTTATGAGCAGCAGCCTCTGCTTCAGGCCTCGCTGTTAAATGCCAGCAATTCCTCCATCCTGTTCCTCGAGAGCTGGAGCCTGAGGCTGGTGGCTAACCCAGATCCCAGGAAGCTGTGGTGGGGCAGCTTGTCCTGTGCAGACATCCTCTGTACCAGGCCAAAACCATCTGAGGATCCCTCATGCCAATTGTGGCCATACCAGAAGTTAATCTGGCAGCAAGAAAACCTGTGTGGGATGAATCTCAATGCAGGACCTGTGGCTTTTGGGTTCAGAGAGTTGTGGATTAGTGTCCTCTGAGATGCAGTAAAGAATGATCTAGGAAGGAAAGGAGAACATGAATTCCAAAGCTGAGTCTTCTGCTCAAACACCATGATTTCTTTTGGCAATTTCACAGAAAGGTCACAGTCAGGGCCTTCTTTGGTGATGTAGCTCTGGTGGTTGTTAGATGGAAACTGATGGCTTTTCATGGGTGTGAATCTCATCACCACCACACAGAATTTCTTGTCACAGCAGCAGCACAACTGTAGAACACTCTTCTCTCCCCGCTGCTGCTCGTGCCTCTTTTTGTGGCCCCTTGGCTTGCTAAATGCCAGACTGGTCATCTGGATTTGTGGGTGGGCTTAAATACAGGGGCCAGAAACCTTTAGTGGATCTTAATAGAGGTTGATCTGACTACTCCTTTAAAAAAAAAAAAAAAAAATCAGTGGCTGGTTGTACTTTCAAGGCAAAATTAGCCACCAAAGGTACCCCTTTAGCACAGCCAATTAGAAGTTTTAGAAAAAGGCAGGTGTTCTGTGCTGCAGTTTGACAGCAGGCCCTGATCGAGGAAGGTCAAGAGGTACGTGCTTGTCCCATTTTATCATTTTGGTCAGAAGTTTGCCTCTGCTGGTGCCTGGATGTATTTAATGGGAGCTGAAAAAAGGGATGGAGCAGCTTCAGAAGGCTCAAAAGGGGGTGTGTGATGCCAATATTGGAAACTTTATTTTAATTCCGAAGGTCAGGGGTTGAGGCATGGATTGTGAGGGTTCTGCTGCCTGTTCCCTCTGCATCCTGCCGGAATGTTCTGAGTGCAGGCGTGAGGTTGTAGCCCCTTGCCACCCTTCTTCTCCTTTGGTACCTGCCAGGAGACATCTGTGGCCTACAAGGATCCAACAAATACCAGGTCAAGGAGGAGCCAGGGCTGCTCAGAGGGTGCCCTGCTTTCCATTGGCACGTGGCCTGCTCTCCACAGATGGGAAATCATCTAAGTATTAAGAGATTTGGTGTGATTAGCTAAAATCTCCTGTTGGCAGCACATTTCCAGTCCCTGGAGCAATGGAGATCAGAGAGGTTGCCAAGGCAACTCACAGCCTTCAGTGAGAGGTTTACTGTGGCGTCGTCCTTGGTCAATTGATGGAGAAGGGTTTATTTAGGTCTTTGAAAAAAAACCCAAAGCTGCTGTCCAGCCTTTTGCTGTGATGAGTCATTGTGCCTTGGGTCAAATTGGTGAAATGAAGAGCAAGGTTTTGTGGATGAAAAAAATAAGCACATGAGAGCATAAAGATGCCAATTAGATTCCTCTTTGAAGAGGTGAGAGCGCTTCAGTTCTGAGTGAAGACAACTTGTTCTTTTTTATCCCTCCCAAATAAGTGAAACAGCAACTGAGATCCTCCTTTCTCCCCCCTCTTCTCCCATTTCCTCTCTCTCCCAAATGTAAATTACTTATTTTCATTCTCTAGAGGACTCTCTGATCACTGTTTAATTCTTGACTCATATCAGAGGTCCTTCCAGTTTGGCCTTTTGTCACTGCTGTGCTTGTTGCTCTCTGCTCCCTTCTCTGTTACAGAAACCCTGGTAAATTCAGCTTGTAAATGTTTCCATTTCATTACATTATTCCTCCTTTTGTATCACCCGGGAGATGAAAATCTCATAATGTCACCACTGTGGCCTGTGCTGGAAGTCACTGTGTCTCTCCTCGCCTGTTCATTGATCTGGGCCCCAAATCAGGGAGTGCCTGGGGACAGGAGCACCTCTCACCGTGACTGTCCCCTGGCTTTACCGACACAGCAGAATTGTGCCAGTGGTCAGCACAGCCGTCTCTGAAATTTTGGGAGGGACCTGGTGCAATGTTCTCACAAGCCAAGGAGGGACATGCCAATGTGCTGAGTGCCAGGCCTTGATTTGCTCAGTTAGTAAAGGTTTCTGTTTTAAAGCAATTCTGGCAGCGGTAGGAAAGACTCTGAGGCTACAAGGACAACGGGATGACAGGGAGCTGAAGGTGGTTATATGGGAGACACCATCAGAGTGCCCCTTTTTGTTTCTCTCCCTGTTGAGATGAATGTGAGCTGTTCTCAGCCGTGGGTACCCTGTTAGTTCAGGGAGAAGTCACTGTACAAGCAAGACTTGCAAAGAGTCACTGCATGGTTTAACATGGGGAGCCAGGCTGGCATTTTCTGAACATGCAGTTGTTGTTCTCTTGTGAGTGTGCACCTCAGCTGGTATCATGTAGCATAGGGAGAAGAGAAGGAATTGAAAAATAACTCTAGACACTGCTTGCTGTGAGAAATTCTGACCTTCTCTATAATAAAACCAAGGAATGAGCTTTATATACAGTGGCTTGAATGTGAGAGGGAGAAATTTTAAAGGGTGGAGGACCCTTTAAAAGTCTGCATTGGCGTCCTTATTTATTTATCCTTTTTGAGAGGATGGCAGCTGATAAATGTGTCACTGTGATGCTGCACAGTTATCTTCTTTCTCTGTCTCAAAATACTGCATTAGTGATACCATGGCAACAAAGAACTTGTCTTTAAGAAAAGGGAAAAAAAAAGCGTGACTTCAGTGTTCAAGAAAGGTGGCAGACTGACAGCCCTAGTCTTCCCTTTCTACCAGTAAGGCACTGTTGGTGTCAGCTATGACAAAAGGTATCAGATTATGATCTCTGTGTTGTACCGTGACTGAAAACAAACCTGGGACAAACCTACTACAGGGAGAGCAGGCTGAGGACCTTCTGAGGAAAGGTGCTCTTGTTGGACAATTAAATTCTCTTTAAATTATAACTTTTTAAGGAAATGCATCATCTTGATAAAACTTTCTTAGTTTCAAGCTGTGTTCTCTTTCAGGATGGGATTCCTCTCTGAGCAGTCTGTGAGAAAAAATTACAGTTTGCTACTGTGGTAGTTTTTTCAGAGTTTGAATAGTCAAAAATATCTGGAAGGGGCAAGTTCAGGTCTCTGTCCTGTTTATTTGCAGTTGAGTACAGATCTCATATCTAACATGAGAGCCCTAAGCAGCAGGAGACTGACTTTTAGGGACTAGATTATTTCATTTGCTCTAATTCAAGTTGTATTTATCATTATCACCACAGTAATTTTCTTGCTTTCCTATGTGTTGGGTGAAAGTTTTGACCTCCAAAGCAGCTCACTCCTTTGTGTGAGAGCTGGCTTTACAATGGAAAATAGTTCCAGAGTGCTAAACTGAGAATTTTGGCCTAGCTCAGAGATTAGAGCGAATATCGAGATGCAGAAGAAATGGCAAAGCAAACTCTTGAGTGTGAGGGTACCTCAGAGATTGTGGGCTAGGAAAGTAATTTTATACCTGGTTCTAATTTTTCTTCACTGATCTGAAGAAGAACTGAGATGAACAGCTGGAAGGCTGCAGGTTTCACTTTGATGACCTCAGCTGTGGGCCCAGCTCTGGGAATAATCCTGGGAGGGACCTTGGGCCAGGAGGACCAAGGTCTGGATGGGTGCAAGGTTCCTCGTGCTGTCCCCATCAAATCTGTTCAGCCCTGACATGGAGGGGACCAGCTTTCAGCTCATGAATGGCAATTCAAGTTCAGTGCTGCTCAAATTCTCAGTCTCCCTGGCCCTGTTAGCTTCAATGAATTTTGAATACTGTGCTGAACTGGAGCCATTTTTATGGTTATTACTAAAACTGATGATGAACCTCTGGATCACCTCCACCAGACAGTGTGAATTGTCCCTGTCCATCAGAACACATTTCTGTTTCCTTATTCCATCTGTATTTGTGGTGTGTTTGCTTACAGATAAAGGAATGGGGAGAGGGCCAGGACCCTTCTGGATGCAGAACTTCAGGTGTCATTGTTTGCAGAGCCTGTGTATTTGCTATGGACCTGAACTAGTGCTCCACACTCCTTTGAGACACATCCAGCAAAATTAATGCTTCATCTTTTCTAGTTGAAAAATGCCTTTTGTTGAAGGCAGAATATTTCACAGAACTGTGTGCGCTCTGTTACAAATGTCATCAAGAGCACTGCTCAAGGCCAGGATGGGATTTTTGCTGCTGGGAAAAGAGTGCTGCCACAGGGTTGTGCACAGCAAAATACAGAGCAGCCTTTGTAAGGTGGAAGACCTGGCCTCAGGGAAAGCCTTTTTGAAATTGGGCTCACAGGTTGGCTGAGGGGTACTGTGAGGTTTGTCCTCCCAGTGTTTATGTCTTGGTCATTTATCTATAGCAGGTTCTAAGTGAAATCCAGACTGCATCCTGAGAATTCAAGTCTGAGTCTGGCTTTTATGAGCAGGCTGAGAAAAATCAAGTCTGCAACTACTTCTGGCCCCAGTACAGGCTGCACAGTGAGCCAAGCTGAGCCTGAAGGGTAGCGGCTGCCTTTCTCTAGTCCTGCACCTAGGACATGGTGCAGGGAAAAGGAAAATGTGAGTTTAAGGGAGAATTTATCTCAGGCCTTCAATTTCTTAGGTGACTGCACTTGTTAAATGCCACTGTCCCTGTGTCTCCTGTAGTGCCTGATGTGCCTTCAATTCGGTGTGGCCTGAAGGCTTTGAGCACCTCTACTGGATTGCGCCCCTAAGAGAATCAGAGCATGCAGCTCCCCAGTTTTGGGGAAAAAATGCCCATCCTGTGGGTTTTGTGTGACCCAGTGTGACTGAGGAGAGATGCCTGAAGTCCCATGACTGTCACCATGATGTCATCTCCAGGAAGGTGCTGTTAATGTTCCATGAGGTAGCCTCAGCTTTGGGGTGGAACATGAAGTAATTCTAAACACTGAAATGCCTGTGTAGATGGATGCAACATTTCTTGATTTTTCTTTTGGGTCTAACTTCCACCCTTTTGGGTTGTGCCTGCGCCATGGCTCCTGTTCTGTGGGTCAGTTGTGTTAGAGTTTCCCTGCTTCAGAGACTTGCTGGGGAGATAAATGCATTGAAGCCTATAAGGTGTTTGGGTGGCTCTGTGGGAGGTAGAAGAGAGGGAGATGAAGTTGCTTTACTGTCTTTGAGACCTTTGAAATTGCATGCATATGTCAGAGGCCATAAGGGCAGCTTAAATCTTTGAAGATGACCTGCAAATACATCATCAGCAGCTACAAATGGGTCCATTTCTCCACCCTTTGATCAGACAAAATTGGCAGTCGAATTAAATAGAGGCATAGTCAGGTCATAAGTGCCTTTCAGTTCTTCATATTCCTTATATAAAAGGATTGGAGAACCTCCTCATTCTTGCTATCTGTAAATCAGCACATAAAAATAAAGTGTGTGAAACTGAGCCTCTATGCAGGGCAAGTCCTCCTGCCTTGGATGGGAATTTCACTCCTGCTACAGCACCGAATGCAGTCTGATTGCGTTTCTGATAACGTATTTGTGGATCACCTTGAGGACAAGAGGGGGAGTTATACAACTGTTCCCTCACAGTGCTGTTGGAAAGGGTCGGGCTTTGTCTCCTTTGAAATAGATATCAGGAGAGAGCTGCAATCCTGTGAAAACACACATTTATTTCTGAAGTGTTTGTGTATTGTGTGTGTGGTGCACATGAATAGAATTGCCACCTGTCCAAGGCTGATAAGGACGAGCAATGGTCATGTTCTTGCAGTTTGCTCTGTGAAGAATTGGCACCTACAACTTCCCTCAGTCTGAGTTTATGAAATGCTGCATGCAAGGAGTTGCTTCAGCATTTGTGGCACTTTCTGGGTTTCCATAGATGTGGATTTGTTGGAGATTTTGCTATAATGGTTACTGTGTTAGCTGTGGTTTCTGAAAACCCTTTACCTTTATTCCTCTGTCTTGCTGTCTCAGAAACATCCCATTCGTTATCCTATTCCTTTAGGAATCCACTTATGGCACAGCTTTTCCTTGATAACCTTGGCCTCACCTTGTGAGTGGGCAAAGTGACAAGATCCTGATGCCCACGTGCTTTGGGCACCGAGCAGAGGAAGAGACTGAGAAAGCTGCTTGGTGTTTCCATTGCACCCAGCAGGGAACTTGTCCTTGCGGTGGGGCTGCTGCCACTGTTCCATCCCACATTACTTCCCTTCAGTAGCTGCTGAACCTTGCCAAGCACAAGGATGTGCTGCTATGCTGAGGCTGTCTATGGACTGTTCAGGTCGAGAGATGAGAGAGTCTTCACTTGTTGTAAAAAGGTCTTTATTGCATAGCACAGTCAGTCTCACAAGGGTGAGAAATAACAGTCCATGCCCTTAAGCTAAAATCCTCAGTGTCCCAAGCAGGAGCAAAAGAGGCAGGAGAAAAAGGGATGTAGCATCACCATCCCCAAACAACAGCATCAGCAGCAGAGGTAGGAATAGTAACATCTATAAGCAGCATCCTAACAGCAGTCCCAATACAAAACATTATATTCATTAATTATCCAATCAGCTACAAACACCATTCTATGGTAATTCTCTTTCACCTATCCTAGCTTAAGGCAAATGTGTGCATTTCTTACACAAAGACCTACGCATGTCGTTTATTGTGTTCTATCCTTCTGTCTAACAACACCTCGCTGTGTTTATATTTTGTCTGAAGAGTGGTTAATGTTATGAAAAGTTGTGCTACTGAACTTTTAACTGGACTAAAGGGTCTTACTACTAACTAACACAGCTTCTTATTTGCCTAAGGCACTTCAAGGCATTTTTCTAATTGCTTAAAACTTAAACTAAATCCTTGTTTCATGTTGGCGTGGCTTTATGTATCTCAGTTTCTCCGAAGGCTTTAAATCAATCCTTGCATTCCTCTCTGTCTCCAAGCCTGTGTGCAGAGGGTACAGAGGAATTTCCATTCCATCTCCAACATCATGGACTCCTCGGCTTTGCTGGGCTGTGGGACTCCTGATAGGGATGAGGATATGTAGATATGGAATTAGGTGGAAACTCTCTAATACATCATAATAGTAATAATAATAATAATGTACAGTTGTACTGCCTTGCAGCTTTTGCTAGAACTTCTGCCCACACACCAGCCTACTTGGTTCACAATGCAGTGTGCATGCTAGACAATTAGTGGCTGATAATGAAAAATGTCATGGGAACCAGCAGGAAAATCATAGCTTACTCAAAATATATAATGAAATGTAATTAGCACAGACAGCAAAACAGAAAATTTATGGTTTCTTTTTTTTTCATAATTAAGAAGTACCAGTAAACATTCCTTTTTCAGGAAGTTTGGTATCAAATGAAATTAAAGAACTATTGTCTGGAATAGTATTTTATACAGAATTTAACCCTTGCACAGCAGAATAGATTAAGGTCTTGCTAGCTGCAGACTCTCCAAGTGAATCTACTGTGGAGTTTCTTGTGTTCATTCCCCTGGCCCTGGTCCATCAGGAGAGGCCAGGTCTGGTAGCAGAATTGCTGTGAAACCAGCTACAAGCCCAAAACCCAGCTGGATTCAATGCATGGAACAGTGTGGCCAACACTTCTCTCTTGTTCTTCTGGACAGACTCTCCCTGAAGTCATCTGGTAGTGTGCATGTAGCTTTGAGGAGATGTTGGAGCGGGAATAGCATTATAATGCTTTGTGCTTCCTTGTGTCACCTCAGATTTCTTCTGTTGACCTCTCTTCTTTCCTGACCTTCTCTTTTCTGCCTTCACACTGCACCTCAGGTTTGTTCTTGAGCAGTGGACAAGGAGTGTGTGCAGTTGTGTGGCCTCAACTTGCCGGGAGCACAAACAGCATTTCTTGCCTTGTGCTCTCAACCAGAGCAGCAGAATGAGTGGACCCACTGTGCCCCTGCACAAAGGCGCCTGTGGCAATAACTTCTTGGCTTAAAAATGGGTAAATGGGGGAGGATCCTGGCTGAATGTTTATGTCCCAAAGCATGTGGTGGTCAGCACCTCCCAGGGTTTGGAGCAAGAGTTGAATGCCTTACTGTGTCACATTTACTTGCTCCAGGCACGGTCTGTCATCCATTGGTGTGAGGATGGACATTTTACCTGTGTGAAGACAGACACATTCCAGCAATGCTGCAGCACAAGGGATGTATGTGCATTTCTGCTACTTTTCCTGCTCAACGCTTCTTAGGCCCAGACATTCCGCCACCAGCCACAGCAGAGCTCTGCTCCAAATCAGTTTTACAGTCATTTCCTAGGCACAGCCTTAGCTTGGTTTCAAATCTGCAGAGAAAGCCCTTCAGCTGAGGGTTGGGAGGAGAGCTGCTCAGGACTGTATGCAGGTGCAGCATGTTTTCCTCTTGATGATGGAGAAGCAAATTGCCAGCAGGCCTCCCCTCCAGAGGGATTTGAGCTTCCAGCTGGAGCCAGGTGCAGTGTGTGAGACAGTGCTCAGGTGCAAACTCAGCCCTCTCTCAGAGATGCTGTGGCATAAACTTCTGGTATCTGGCATGAATGTTGTGGTTGAGAAAAGAGGAAACTTGGGCATAAAGCTACAGGACAGAATGAATGAGCTCTGTTGCCTTGTGCTGCAGAAGTCCCAGTCACCTCTTTGCATTTGGACAGCTCCCAAAAACTCTGCCTCTGTGTGGACAGTTTTTAGCACTCGGCTTTGAAAACTTCCTCCTGGAGTTGATGCTGGACCTTTGGTGAGTTCTGACAGGTGCTGCCTTTTGTATTTTTGCCCCAAGAAATAGGGGAAACTGGAAGACTTTTCCCAAGTCCTACATTGCTGAGGTACTACTTTCTTGTTCCTCTGTATCTGACTGGGAAACAGGAATTAAATGGGCAATAACAT
The DNA here is from genome assembly GCA_013390045.1 of Picathartes gymnocephalus. NCBI lineage: Eukaryota > Metazoa > Chordata > Aves > Passeriformes > Picathartidae > Picathartes > Picathartes gymnocephalus. The sequence goes on from WEKY01001291.1 coordinate 466,022, forward strand.
TGTTGTACCAGTCTGAGTTACTTTAGAGCAAATATATAGCAGGTGATCATTTGTCTCCAAGCTTTCCCTCAGGATGCCTGGTCTAGTTAAAGATTTGCTTTTCCTTCTGGGATTTTGCAAAGTACTTGAAAGTCTGTTGGGGGAAGGGGCGCTTTGAGGATTTTCTCTAGTTGGGGGTTGAGTAGCGTTTCAGAGCATGTGTTGAATAATTTATATTTTCAAATATGCTTATGCCCTGTCTGGAAGGGAAAACCCTGGTGTCTCCTTGGGCTCACTGAGATTTTTATGAAATAAAATAAACAGTGATAGTGGTGTTCTTGCTGCACACATCCTCTTGTGTGCTGACATGTGGTGATCCCACATATTTTATATGTAAAGTAGAGCATTATTCTTTTTCCTGCTTATTCTGTGCTCAAGAACAGGGCAAGTCAGTGATGGGATGCAGTCAGGCTTTCATGTATATTCTAGGGTTATGGGTACTTTGATTTATACTCATCTGCTTTGATTTATCCTTGGCTCCAGCAGCCACTTAATGATGACTTCAGCAGCTGAAAATAGCCAGAGTCCCTGTCTCACTCAGCCACTCTCACATCCCCAGCCCTGCTCCCTGGGTTGAGGTGTGAGGGGAAAATAGGTCTGGGATGTGCCTGCCAAATTATCTAGGGAAGTTATGGCGCCAAATGGCAATGCTGGCAGGCTCAAGGACAGGCTGGATGGGGCTCTGAGCATCCATGGGGAAGGTGTCCCTGTCTATATCAGGAGGACTGGAACTAGATGGTCTTTAAGGTCCCTTCCAACCCAAACCATTCTGTGATTCTGTGAATTGTCTGCACCCATGCAGAATAGAGCAATGAACGTGTAGGCTTCACCTTGCTGTCATTTAAGCTGCTGTGATTCAGTGCATATTCCTGTTCCTTCCTTAGGCTGGGGTGAGGCAGGTTAGAGCCACCTCCAGAGTTTGTGTAGCACATGTTCCTTCAGGTTCAGTCCCAACCACTCATTTGCTCTGCATGTGGGCTGCTGCTATGCATTGGTGGTTTTTGTTTCCAGCTGAGACATGTTGGCTTGTACTAATTCAAGTTTTTTAAATCCCCTAGGTATCACTCATACACTGCACTGTCAGGGCTGTAACTGGGGACAGTGCAGCTCTTCTAGCCCAAGTCTTTGCTGAGTCAAATCTTATGAATTCCCAGTTGGATGTTCCACAGGCAGGGCTGGCTCTGTTTACATCCTTTCATCCTGCTCATCTCATCTGTGAGCTGCAGCTTTGTAATCACAGGCATCCCTGGTGTGCCACTGATGCTGCTGATGTTTCATTTTTATGGGGTCTTTGACTTGAATTGAGCAGCTGAACTTCACCCCTTCCTGGTGAAGTAATTACCAGAATAACAAGCCAATTTTTTTTTTTTGCAGATGACACTGAAAGTTTTTGACACGTGTGCCCTTGCCACCCACATCAAGTGATGTATGTAGTGTTTGTCCCTTGTTTTGGCATTTTGATATGTGTGAGAGAGGTGAAACAGCTTTAAAAGCTTTTTGCTGGCGCCTGTGGTTTGTTGCAGACCCAGTGGTACAGGCAGGACATGACAAATTGAAATCAGACTGTTTCTTTACAGTTTGACACAGGGATGTTGATGTACAGGGCTGGGACATCAGCTAGTGCAAAAATTGTGCTCGTTATCTGTGGCCAAACCTGACACTCAAGGAGCTAAACTGAATTACCTGAGCTAGAGGCTGGGTTTTTTTCCCCAGAAAATAATGGTAATTATGTAGTATGGTAATATACTTCTTACTTAATGGTAAAGTAGCTGTTGAATGAGGATCATAGGCTATACATTAACCTGGTTCTTAGTAAATGTAATGAAATTAGTGACTACCATTATGTGTAATCTCACTGTTTTAAAGAAAATACATAAATTGCGAAGGACGTGTTGGGGCCTTAATGACCAACTACCCTTTCTTGGCTGGATCCTTGTTGTAGTGCAAATGGAGAGTGTTTCTCTTGGAGCTGGTGGAATTCTGCATTTGTACAAATGTTTATTACAATTAGTTAGTGTCTTTCCTGTGTTGGAATTCATCCTGTGACAGAAATGAAGACCTTAATTGGAATCAATTCTGTGTGAAGTACGTCCTTAGTAGACTGGACCAATGTGTTAAATGGATGTTTTATCCATTTAACACAAGTCCAAGTTCTGCTGTATTTCATTTCTATTTCCTCTGTGGAGGGACTGGGAAAGCAGAGCCATGGATACAGCTGTGCTTAAACCACATCTTTCCCCAGGCAGTTTTCCCTCATTGTACTGATGTTTTCCTTCTGACTTTCTGTTCTTAGTTCCTCCTGATGCCACTGGGTTTTTGTCTGCAGTTGGAGTTTTCGTTGTCCTCCCTGCAGTTCTCTTCCACCTCATCAACAAGAAGCTCTGCTGTGAAGAGAGAGGTGGGCTCCCATGCCTGGAAAAACAAGGGCCAAGAAAACACTGCAAAGAAAAGTCCAGAGCTTATCACGGCCTTGGTGAATATAACAGTATTACACTGCCTTTGATGTAGAGTCTTCTGGGGGCTTGGATTGCTGGGAGGACAGACACAGGCTCATTTGCTGTTTCTCAGGTTGTTTGTATGGAAAACAGTAGGGTTTTGGGTAATAACCTCCCAAATTTGATCATAAGGATATGCAATTGTTACTGTGTTCCCATTATCTTTGTTGTCTGGAGTAATGTCTTGAAAAATGAAAGTCAACACTGGGGAAAGAAGCACACTCCCTGCTCTGTCTGCTGAGGGAGTGTTTTGTTTATCCAGTGAGGAGCAAAATGTGAGCGTTTCTGAGTAACAACAGCGCCTTTCTGCTCACAAAGGACATGCCTGCCCTGGTTTCCTTGTAGTAGCTATTACACGTTCCTTCATGTGTTTGTTGTGTTCTGGAAATGTTATGTCTTGGGTAAACCCATAAGTCCTAGAGTCAGAACAACTGGGAATTTTAATATGTTAGAAAAAGAACATTTTAATTTTTCTCAGCCATCAAAAATGCATCCATTCTGGTAATGGTGGCAACTGTGAATTTGGTAATTTCTTCATGTATTTCTTTGGAAATTTGCATGTCATAATTGTGTAATCACTGAGATAATCAGCCAAGAAGAGGCCTCAGAAGCCTCCCAATTGAAAGGTCTGCTTCTCTGTGGTTCAGTCTTAAATCTAATGGCAGAAGAACATAATCCCAAAACAGAGCTCATACAAAGTTGTTTTGTTGTTCATTTTGCCTTGTGCCTCAGCGTGGCTGTTGCAAAGGACACGATCTGGTCATTCTTTAGGATTCCAGGACTCATGGACAGTTGAAGGCTTGGATGCCATCTGTGGTAGGAATTCAGTGGGACTAATTCTTGCTAAATTCACTAGTGAGCCAGGGACAGGCACCAAAAAGGTACAAGTACAAATGGTACGTGAAAAGATTCCCACCCACACCCCTCTTGACTGAAAGTCCTAACTTCAGTGTTTCTAAACAAAGACTATGGGGTTTTTTTAATAAGTTTCCTTCATCAATATTATTTTTAAGTCTTTTTCCCCTTCTCTTCGCCTCCCATCAAGTGGTGTAAAAATGTGGCTTTTATTTCGGTTTTTAAGATGACACATCTCCCAGGAGCGTGTGGGTGTTGACATTCTATGGAGCTGTCACAGGCTATCATGTAAACATGTATTTGCAATGCTTCTTAAAATGTGAATTATTAATAAACAGAGTGGCTTGCTTTTTTTTTTTGTGTTTGTTTGTTTCAGA
>WEKY01001291.1:469794-577769 GCA_013390045.1 Picathartes gymnocephalus
TTTTTTGGTGTTTGTTGCTTCCAGATTTTGAAGGACAAGAAATTGCTTCCCAGCTGACACTCTCGATGGCAATTTTCATTTCAGACTAAATCTCATGTGTCTGAGTGATAAACCTTTGAAAACACGGGCTTATAATGGAAACATTAATTCAACTTTAACTACAGCTGTGCCGTGCAAGAAAAATACCACATACATTAATGAGGTGCTAAATCTGATACGGCAGAGGAATGTGTTGTAATCATTAATTACAATGGAAGCTTAAAGCTGGAGTCTGCTTTTTCCGTTCAAATAAAATCAGCTTGGCGAGTTGGGGCTGAGAGTTATTTAAAAATACCACCTCTATATTTAGTTTAAATTTCACCGTGGCGTCTTGGTACTTGTAAAGTCAATATGGAATCTGTGTGTAGGAAATGCCAATGCTTTTAAAGGACAGCAGCATGAGGGAATATATTAAACCCTGGGCTAACTCAGTGTGTCATATGGTGAATGTAGAAACCTGAAGGCTGAGCTCAGGCAGGGAAGCCAGGGAAGGCTGTTTCCAGCACCGAGAGGGAGCTCTCCCAAGAGGAGTGTTGACGAGCAAGAGTTTACTTCAAATTCGGAATCTGGCTTTGCTGGGTAGGAAGAACCAGGATGGGGAGCGTTTGCAACATGCAGTTGGGTGGTTAGCATTCACTTTTCCTCTTCTCAGCTTTTTCTGGTGAGCTGTGTATGTTGAAAGGAGATCCTGATTCCAAGGACTCTGGTGTTCTTTAGCATAGTGGTTCCTTCCAGTTCTAAGCTCTCAAAGTGGGGGAAGATTTTTGATTATTCACATCTGGAATTAAGAATGCTTTTAACATATCTGTCTAAATAGGAGAGAAGGCACTTTGAATGACTGCAACATCTGCAATAGGATGAACACCCACGTGCAGTAGCACAGATAAATGGAGGCTGTGGCCTGGAAAGGTGTGTGTGGGTTCAGTGCATGAGCTGCTCCTCTTGCCCTTGGATCCAGTTGAGTTTTGAGTTATTTACCAGTGAGGAAGAGAGTTGGTAGAGAAACATGAGCAAATCTGTCTACTTTGCAGGTGTGCAGGCTGACATTTAGAAAATGTACTGTAAAATGTCAAAGCCTCTTTGTTGTTGTTGTTTTTGCTTTCCTGTACAGAGCCTGACCTCGCAACAAGTGACAGAATGAAATAGGTGTTGCCATCATCATGGCTCTAGGATACATCTGGCTGGTTTGTTCCTGATTTAATTTTAATTGCATAGTTTGTGTCTCTATGAAGGGACAAAGATAAGGAAAAGATCATTGTGAAAATGAAGATTTCATTGAAAACCTTTTAGGAGACTTCAGGAGAAAGACTCTTAATTACTGGGACAAAATGGATTGCAGATTTTTGGCGCTTTAGCATTCTGTGGATCCTGTTCTTGAGTAGTTCGTTGACCTTAGTGACGAGTCCATCTCTTGAGCAGGGATGTGCTGCCCTGGTTTCTTCTCACTCAGCTGCAGGAATCCCTCCAGTGGGAGGGCTGGAGCTCACCTGGACACAGCCAGCCTGGATTTAGGATGCTCTTGGCACTGTAGGGAAGAGCTCAGATCAGGCTATAAAGGTAGAGAAGCTGGTAAGCACATACCTGGTAGGAAGGCAGCACAGAGCATATCAAGCTTGCTTGGCTATTCCCAAGCATGTGCAGAAGGAAGAGGTGGTGGCATGAAGCAGTCCTGGTCTTCCTGGAGTGATGTAAAGCCATGATATAGGTCATGTGCAGAATTCCTCAGTGAGAGGAATATTAACTGACATACCTCTAGAGTCAGCTGGAGTGGTTCCTCACAGCATTGATGATCTTTTGGGCACTGGGAGAGTGTGTATGTGAAATTTCCCCTTGAATCATCTCTCCACACAAGGAAGAAGGACCTTCCCTTCAGCAGAGGCTTGAGAAAAGTCAGTGAGGTCTCATGGGAGGCCTTTTGATGCTGTGATGGTTTAGTGTCCCTGTCTGTAGTGTGGATTTTGGGACCAAGAGGAGGTGATGATGTTCCTACACATGGTGTTTATAGTGTTGGGGAGCCCTTTACTTCAAAAGTTCATGGGTGAAAAGAATTTCACAAGTACGTGTGACAATGCTGGGCAAACCTTTGTGTGAAGAGCTGTAACCATCCATATGCTTCAGTGCTGTGGCTCAAAAAATTGAAGGGTCCTTTCTGTTCTACACCATAATCTTTTTATAGAGATGTGACCTGAGACTAGGAAAGAAATTGTAGCTTAGTACACTGTGCTTTATATGAAAATAATCCAATTGTGCCTTGCCTTGAACAGTTGTTAAAGATGTACCCTTGAAATATGAAAACAGCATAAATATAATGGGGTTTGAAGGTTTTTTTTTTTCCATTTTTCCTTCAGTTTTATCAGCCTCAAGAGCGCTTTCGGTTCATGTTCTCAAGCTGTTCTGCACAGCCACTGTTCCAGCCTCTGGGGCTGGCTGCACACTTAAATAAATGGAGATGCAGTTCTTATATAAACCACTCAAGTCCCATAGCTGAGGCTTTAAGGAAAGCATCAACACCTGTAACACTCACCAAGGGCTGGAACGTTAGCAGGGCTGCCTGGGTGCTGCCTTTCATTGTCAGTGCTGCTCTGGGCCCAGGCAGGCCCTGCAGACCCCTCACATGTCCCCATCATGGGGACAGTCCCACATGGCAGTGGGGCTGTCACATGCAGCAGAGACAGAGATTCATGTTGAGAAACAAGTAATGTAGGTGAGCATGACAGCACCAGTCTGACTTCCTCCAAAGTTGTGGAAAACCCAGAGGGGTACTTCTGCAGAGAAATACAATTGTGGTTGGTCCTTTTCACTCTGGTGCTGAGTACCCAGTAGCCGCAGTGTCCTCGGCAAGGGCAGACTGAGAGCGAGCCTGAGGTGGTTTCTATCACCCAGCTGAGGGATGTAGCTCAGATTCCTTGACCAGCCAGTGGCAGGAAGGAGAGGAACTTGTGGAAGGGGAGTTTCTCAGTGCCCAAATAGAGCTGCTCTTCTAAATTGCTTTTTCTCTCAACTGCTTCACTAGAGGCATGTAGGAAGAGTGACTGGCCACGGACAGCGTGATTGCTGGCACTGATGCCTGCCCTAGATGTTGGACAGCCTGGTTTGCAATCAGCTGCATTAAATGAAGGATTAGAGTAGCTGAGGGAAAACTGCCTACTCAGATCTATATCTCCAAATTCCTTTAAATCCTTCGAGTCTAGGTCTAGTTTTCCCAGTGACCCTTTATTTCTGGCTGGACTGGTGGTTGACTTAGAAGAGAGAGGAGATAGGAGCAAAGATGGATCACCAGGAATCACCCTCTGCGTTTTTGTCTCCCAAACTGCACCGTCTGCACTGCTCCGTGGAGGTCCACACAGAGCAATTCCCACAGGCTCTGTAAGGGTGGAGTGTGTGCGTGGGGGAAGGAGTAACAGGAACTGGGTGACTCCTCTAAATGTTTCTAAAATATCTCCATTTTGTTAAACAGCTAGACATGCTCTCCCACTGCTAATTTCCATGCAAGTAATTGCTCTGATTGACCCTGGTTTGTTCACTTGCTGCAGACTGGGTAGCACAATTGTGGGGGGGTGGAGTCTCTGGGATATGGTCTAGGGAACAGCTAGACAGCACAGGTGGGTGGCTTGGAGTGGTGGTGTAAATTGGTGTTTCTCCAGCCTTTTGAACTTGTGATTTCCTTTTGGCTCTTCTGTCTTCATGCAAGCCGGCAAATGGCAGCAGCTCAATTACAAAACTTGCTGTAATTTCTGACTGCAGGTTGCTTCTTTCATTCCCCTAATCCAGTAATTACAGATGTTTCTCACTCTTTCAGCCTGAAAGAGCACAGTTGCCACTACTAACATCACTTTTTAAATACTCCAATGATTTGTGAATTTCTTTATGCCCTTTATGTAACCCTCGGCTGGAGAAGTATAAATGAAGTTATTCATTGCTGCTTTTTGTACAGCCATTTGGCATGGAACAGTTAGGGGCTTTTTGTGCCTCTGGTGACGAGTGGCTCTTTAAATGCAAAGGGCTTTATTTTGATTTGGAGGATGCGACTGCCTTCAGTGGAGTGACTCTGGATTTAACACCAGTGCCAAGTCAGTATCTGGCTCACCTGAATATCCAAACCAAATATTATGGCCAAGGAGGTGTAACCATTTTTTCTCTCCTGAAGATTTCCCCAGGTTTTGTATTAATATTTTGTTGGCAATAATATCCATCTGTGCATTCACAGATCCCCTGCTTGCTGGGTGCCGTGGACTTAGATGAGATGAACACACCTCTGATTTCAGTAGTTCTTACAGTCTAGGCAAAAACAAAGGTGTGAAGAGGTCAGCATAGGAAATCACCATCAGCTTCTCAGCCTCATTGCTGTTGGAGCTTCTGAGCACAATGTTTGAATCCTGGTCTTCCAGGAACATTATTTTTGCTTGAATTTGTCATCACATACTCTGTATGATGAAGAGACCTGGATTTTTTTGAAAAAAAGCTTCACAATTTAGAAAGATAAATGTAAAATTTGCATAATTCCTTTTTTTTTCCTACTACCTCTTTCCTCTTCTTCCCATCCCACTGAACCAGTGAAGATCAGTAATTGTTGCCATTGTTATTGACAAAAGGAGAGCATGAACAAAGGAATGAAAAGAAAGTAGGAGATGACTTGGGGCTAAATATCCTGATCAAAACCAGTTTTGTTATTTGGGTATCAATTTTTACAACTAATTTGGCACAGCATCACTAGCGAGCTGCCTGCAAAGACATGAGATGATTTGGGAGTGAGAAATAAGTCTGCAGGCTTCCTGTGCGTGGGCTGAGCCCCGTGCAGCCGGGTACATTGCTGTCTGCCTGAGCTCATCTTTGTTTTCTCTTCACCGTTCTGGGGCCTGCAGGACCAATGCTCTGCAGCAGTGGGTTTATTGCTCTGTTGATTTGTAACCCGTGAATGTTTCCAATGAGATGTGTCTAATTTATTGGCATAAACCGTTAGATTTTCCTTCAATGCCCTGGAGTTTCTTATTTACCAGCTGAAAACTATTATCACAGAGCACATAATCACTTGGAAAGTGCCTCTGTCTTCTCTCTTTTTTTTTGTATTAAACTCAAGCACATAAATGGCATTTTTATAGCACAATGGCCAAGAAGGTACCAGATGTTCTGTATTTCTGTTTTGTTTTTACCTTAGGAAAGTTTGGTCAGTAGTGACGCTCACAGCTGATGTGAACCTTGGGCACTGTCTGTGAACTTGCCTCATAACACTTCTTCTCCAACCCTCTGAACAGCTCCAAGTGCACAGGCTGGGCTTGGCACTGTGACAATTTCAGCTGGAAATACATTTTCTTCATAGTAATGTTTGGTGAGAGTGCAAGGGCTTTGCTAGCATCTTGTTCGATACAATTCTGGCAACTGCAGGAGGAGCAAAGAGTCCAGATTGTTCCCAGAACTAGGATAGAGGATTTCTTGGCCCAGTGTTGCTGCTGCCTGCCTTCATCTGAGTGCATTTCTAACTCCTCTCTGCTATTTAAATGTGTGCTAATTGGGTTCTAGTCTGAAAGGAGAATCAGGCTCATTACTGTTTTCAATAGCTCAAAAAATCTTACCCCTCCAAGCCCTTCTTATTTCCCCCTTCCACGAACAGCAAAATGGCCTTACCTTTTGCACAGATCCTTGGTGTTTTGGGCATGAGCTTAGAGTCACACCTTGTTTAAGGATTTTTCCCCCTAAACTTGGAGCAGAATTTCATGCTGGGTCAGTCACACTGCTCTTCTTCAGCGACCACACAAATAAAGCTCCTTTTCATGGGTATGATCCATTTTCAACCTGTGTTCCGCCTGTAAGGGAGGAGTTTGGTAGAAAACGTTTCCAAAGGCCACACAAAAAGTGACTGAAGAAAAGGAAGTTTGTGCCTGCACTCTGCAGTAACTTGAATAAGGGAAACATTAAGTAATGCACATCTGATGGCACTTTTTTAGGAGCCTACATATCAAGAAGATTGAAAGACACTTTGGTAATATTACAAACCTCTGCATTGTGGTCGTGTTTGAAATTCTGGTAATAGTCTACTTTTTTTAGCAATACAGTAATTGCACCTCTCAATGGGAATGCTACTCAGGAATAATGATCCTATCAAGACAAGGGAATATAGATTGTAGTAAAGGTTATGATGGTTTATGTGAGAGGCTTAACATTGATCCTTTTAGCTATCTGATTTTCCAGGAGAGAAAAAAAACCCTAGCCACTTTGAGTTTAGCATGTGATTTGGTGTGAAAATTGTTATGGGTGGTTTTTAGAATATGGAACTTGAAGTGAATTTGCTAAACTGCTTTTTTCCTCTCTCTTGTTTGCTGAATACTTTTAAAAAGAAATGGATTTTTTTTTTTAATTTCCCACATATTTTATGCTTTTCTCAGTTCTTTTAGGTTTTTTTTTTTCTTCTAATGCAAGTCAAAACTGTTAGAGAAATCAAAAGTAAAAATCCATTATGTTGCAAAGGCCATGTTGTGAAATATATCATAAACGTGCTGTTAGAGTAGTGTCTCCTAATTAATGGAGAGAGCTCCTGGGAAACAGCAAGCCTGTAATAGAGCTCAGCCCCCTTTGATCCTCTGGTGAGTTTGTAAAATCATTGCCTGCCTAAACTTGTCTGCAGTTTGTTACACATTTTATCCATCTGCTGCAAGAACAAAAATAAACCATTTATAATTCAGCTGAACTCCAGTTGTTCAGCATATCACTGACTGTGGAGTCTTCAGTAAGAGGATGGTAGGAAAAGCAAAGCAAAGGTGAAACAGAGTCAGGCACCCTGGAAAAGACATTGTTTTTGCCTCTAGAGATTTTGTAGGCACGGGGTTGCAAATTGCTCATGTGAGTTGCAGGTGTTACTGCAAAGTGGTTCAGATTTTTTGGTGAAATACACATCAGTGTCTGTCTCTTGTCTATAAACTGAAATCAAACCACTTGTTGGGGTTCTTAGGATTCAATCCAGACACATGCCCCAGCCCTGGGTAGAGTTGTGCACGTGTATGTATGTGTGTGTGTGTGTCATGTTACCCCCCCCAGCCTACAGGCAACTGCTTGGTATATGAAATTTCACGTTCAGGTTTTATCTGCTGCTTCAGGTGACTGAGTGAGCATGTCCAAGCTCTGCAGGTAGCTGTAGATCACAGCTTTACTTCCCTTACTAAAGCAAAATCCTGCCTTGAAAACTCCCTCCATCTTTATGGCTGTGGTGCCAACCTGCCTGTGTCAGTCTGTGATGTTTGCCCAAGTCACAGCATCCAGAAGTGAGAGAGCTCTGTTGGACCAACCAGGAGTTAGCTCCAAAATCTAATAACAAGAGGAGCTAATTATTCCCTACGCAAATATCACAAGGCTATGTTCTGTTGATTTTTAGAACAGATCTGCACTTCATTTCAGCACCCATATGTTTTATCTCCATTGGTTAGCTATCACTCCTGGATGCCTTCATCCCTCTGAGGGCCACTGCTGTCATGGATCTTGGTGCTGAGACAGAGGGAGAGCATTGTGAAATTCTCCTTTCATCAGAAACCAGAGATTCATTTGCTCTTGCCTGTAAATAAATGACAGGTTAAAAATGTATCCAGTACCTAGCACTTACCCACCAGAGTTTATCTCCTTCCGTGCCTGGGAGGATCTCACTATTCCAAGTACCATCTCTTCCCAGTGACTTCTCTGGTGCTGTGATTTACCAGTAGCCAATCCACATTATGCTGAAAATGGGTTGTTTGGAGCCTGTAATCCCTTTTCATCTATGAGAAAATCAGTTGCAAAAAACAGAGAGGCTTTGCCAAGGGCAGGGTGGGAAAGAGGAGGGTCAGTGAAGGGAACAGCTCACCTGGGAGGTGAGGCTATGGCACTGTCTGTTCCTTGCCAAAGGTTTAATGCATGGCAGGGAGCTTTACCTGGGTCCCAGGGCCTGAGCTGAGGGCTGGAGGCTGCCAGACAGATGCAGGAACAGTGTGTGCCCTGAGCCCAGGGAGTTTGTGGCAGCCACAGCTTTTAGAATTGGTATCCCACATTCATTTACTGCCCTTGTCAGGGCTGCAATTCTTAGCACACGCTGAAGCTGACAATAAACCTGTTGGAAGCGTCTGCAGCATAAATCAACATCACTGAACAAAATTATTTGGCACAGGTGTTTTAAAAGGTAAAGTCCTCTTAAGTCACTGAACTCATCTCACCAAGCAAAGTGGGATCTCCTTAGTCCATGTTCCATTTAAAGATCCTGATATATCTTGACAACACTGATATTCCCACTGCATTTCTCTGGAGATCATTTCACAAGGTAATACACATTGCTGCTGAGCGTTTTTTCTTGCTGTTACACTGTATTTACCCTTTTATACTTTGTTTGCTTTTAGACCTTTCAATTCAGTAAAACACCGATATTAATTTTTGCAGCTTCTTTTTAATTTTCTTTTAGTCTACAATCTGCACCTATTTAATTCTTTCTTCCTAAACCCATCATCCTGTTTGTAGGTTTCTCCTTCTCAGAGTTCCTAAAAGAATATCTGTCTTGTGATAATGTGGGAAGAAGTATACTGGGCAAAAAGGCATGCTAACTTTCTGCAAGTTATGTTTTTATTTAGAGTTTAGATGAATTTTGAGAAATCATCACATTGAGATGACACCAGTGCTTTTGGTAACTTGCTTCTGTTCCCAGTAATTTCATACCTATAATACTCCACCTCCTCTGTTTAGCTTTTTTCTTCTTCATTTCTATGAATGGAAAACAGCTCTGGGCTATGGGCAGAGAGAGTTTCTTCACAGCTTTTCTGGAGCAAAACATTTGAGATGGTTGTCTGCCATGGGCTGCTACTGCAAGATTTAGGCCATTTTCATCATTTAAAATACAATTCTCCCCAAATTCTCCTCCCTTCAATTTTCTCACCTGGTCATACTCATGCTAAGGATGTGATAGAATTTGGGGCTAGGAGGTTCTTTGAGATTTTTTGATTGCAGGTTGTTTTATACCTTTTTTTCCCTCAGGTCTGTTGACAGCTGTAACCAGAATATGTGCACTTCAAAAAGGTACTTGTGTTCCAAGGTTCTGTGTTCTTATTTTTATCCAAGGTTTAGCAATTGAATAAAAGCTTTCCAGATCTCTGCAGGAATACGTGCGATTTGTCCATCATTTCTGGATTTCTAGTGGTATTCTCAATGGGTAGAAGTGCTTTTTTCATTTCCCCCTCTCAGTTCTAGATGTCTTACATAGATAGTGTGTCGACAGGTGTTGATGGACAAGCAATTTACAGTAATTTCTTATGGTGCTTATTCTGTAGCTCCCTGAATTATAAGTGACATGCTGGCAAAGCTGAACAACTGATCACCAGACACTGGCATAGTGTTAAACATGGCTTCTGAGGCTGCTCAGAACTTCCTCCAGCCACTGTCTTCTTGGATGTCTCAAATCTACGAAGCGATCCAGCAAGCAGGAGACTCCATATCTGCCTCACTGCTGAGCTTGAGTGGAGTGGGTCGTAAGCCAGAAGAAGAGAGGAACCAGGACTTGGAGAATAACAGAGGTGTTTATAAGGATTATTCTGAGGAATCAGATGATGAACAAGACCTGGACCTTTGGGATGAGGACTATTTCTATCCTAGAGAAGACGGTTACATTGGAGGCCCTGATCTGGCTTCACAAAACCTCCCTCATGGCTCTGACATGGGTCCACAGAGGCAAAAACGGGTTAAAAACACCAGCACCTTGCCAGAGCAGTGCATTGAAAGCAGCAGGTCCTTGACAGCCAATGGATCCTACTGGATGAGTGATGATCTCCAGCCTCTTGATCGGCTTCCTCCCATCGCTGAGGAAGAAGGTGAGCGCTCTTTGAGGATGGGAGGTGATGAGCACAGTCTCAGCTTGGGTGGCTCCTTAAGCAGTGCTAATGGCCAGGCACGCTGTGCAGGTAAGCAGCTGGCAGGCACCCTGACTGCATTATCCAGACCTTTCTTTTCTAACGTTGATTTGGTTTAGTTGCTAATCTGCTCATTATGTTCTGCATTGTCTCTGTTTACCACAGCTAAAATAAACCTCCCCAAATCCCAAAGAAAAATCTAACCTTTCCAATTCTTCCATCGTTTGTGAGACTAATCTCATTGAAAGAAGTGGAGATCTCCAGGGTGAAATGCTGTGGATCAGAAGGCAATCAGGCCCTGTTGCTGTAGCAAGGAGTGTTTTGCTTCCCCTCCTGTTTAGTTTCTGGTAGCAGGACCCTTCAAAGGGAATGTTTAGCCTTAAGCCTTTGCTTTGAGATCCATCTGCCTTTGCGTCATTGCTATTAAAGATATATATATATATATATATATATATATATATGTAATCTCAAACCTTGTTTCTTTGTGCCAGGAATCTCAAGATGTTACTGTGCCATGTGCTGTGAAATGCTGTACTAAAAAGCCAGCCGTATCTCATGATTTTATGGATGAAAAGCTCCCAAATCGCTTTCCTCCCCTCCCACCACCCCTACAGGCTTTTCAAACAAGACTGAAGAGACAGCAGGCAGGAGATTCTGGGAAGGAGAACTGAGTTTGATATTTTCGGTTTTAAATAGGCCTAACTATGACTTCTGATCTTTAAATGACAGCAGGAGTGTTTTGAGGGGACTGTGCTCAGGACTGGGTTCCAGCCACAGGATTTGTGCTCACTCAATGTCAGCACAAGTGTGGCTGGAGGTTTCCTGGGTCATAGAGGTCTGATGGAGGTGTAGGTCCTGACTACACCCAGGAAAGCTGCAGTCCTGCTGACACCAACCCTGGGGCTTGCCAGCATAAAGCTGCTCTTTACAGCCATCCTAGGAATGGGGATAAGGGTGGAAAGAGTGTGCGGGGGACTGGGTTCTACAATATGGAGCTGATGAAGAACTTGAGGTTCATTGAGGATCTACAGAATTTGGCTTCAAATATCTATTTTTTTTTTTTTTTTAAGCAGGTGTTAGATGCTCTTGAAAATATGTGGTTTTTTATGACCAGGAGCTTTTCTTCACTCTTGGCTTCTAGGGAAGTCTTACACATTTAGCCTTTTCTGTGCAGACTGTGAAAGATCAGCCTGTTTGTTTTTGTATTTAACAGGAATATCAGACTGAGAGGGTATAAACCTTGATGGTGTTCTTTAATGACTGTAAAATTAGCTATTTTCTTTATTGTTATTTCTCACTCTGTTATGGCCAGGGAGTAAATAATTAAAAAGCGCTTTTGGTCTAGCTGTTCTGCCTCCCAAACTGGGACTGCTCGTTTTGTATTCCAAATGTAAGATTGCCAGATCTCAGGTTAAAGATCTCTCTTGGAGCCTAACCCCTACCTTCTGGTACCCCTATGTGCAATATCCTCCCCCAGGGTTTGTCCACAGGCACTGAGCCAGTGCTGCAGGGCTGGAGTTGCTGTGTGTGTCTGGGTTATGTGAGCAATGTGTGCACAGAAGTCGTGGAGCAGGGCACGAGGTGTTCTTGCAGGGAGTGCTGGGGCCGGGGATCCTCGTGGTCTGGTGCTGTCCAGGGCATAATCTTGTCTCCTGCAGAGCTTGCACCTCAGGAGGGGCTGTTGGAGCAACCCAAAGCAAATCCTGGGGCTCAGCCAGGTGCCAAATGCATCATTCATTCCAGGGGCAGCCTCCTGTCTCTGAGCCACAGCCTTGCTCACTGCAGGTGGGAAGGAAGGTGGTGAGCTCTCCGGGGAATGGGGCCCAGGAATGAGCTGCTGTCCCTGGCAGAGCTGTTTGTCACCTGCAGGGACACCTGAGAAAGAGGGTTCTCAGGAGTGGGTGATGGACCAGATGGAGTTTCCTGGTGAGAGAGAATTAGTGACAGACAGGTGCCAGAGTGACCCATCCCTGCAGCTCGAGGAGGGTCCCTCTGACCTCTCTCCCAGATGAAAGCAGGTACTGGGCAAGTTGCTGTTCAACTCTCCCAGTAATTTTTGGCTTTCCTTCTCCCTAACCTGCCTGGAGCCACTGCGGACTGGAAAGCTGCTCTCACAGAGCTCCCAGCACCTAGAGAGCTGCTTCCTAGAGCTCTCTGCTTCCACAGCAAGCACTCCAGGGAGCATTGCACAGCTTTTTGCACCTTAGGGAATGTCAATCCAAATGGTCTCAGATAGGCTTTAATCTTTTTATCTCTGCAATGTGCTGCACAAAGGGCCATCCTATGGTCTCAAGACTTCATAGTCATAAAATTTGGCTGTTTGAGGGTTAGAGGGCTGGGAACTGGTACCTTTTTCTCTCAGAACTAAGTTGTATAATGGGAGAGAAAGTGCTGAACTGTGATTTGAAAAC
Source organism: Picathartes gymnocephalus (assembly GCA_013390045.1). Taxonomy (NCBI): domain Eukaryota; kingdom Metazoa; phylum Chordata; class Aves; order Passeriformes; family Picathartidae; genus Picathartes; species Picathartes gymnocephalus. The sequence continues at coordinate 482,093 of WEKY01001291.1, forward strand.
ACCTTCCACAGACCCTTTGATGTGGAGGAACTCGTTTTGCTCTTCTAGGTGAACTTTCACTTCCAAAACACACATGCTCTTTGTATTTTATTTTTCAACTCTTTATTTCCTCTTTTTCCTTTAGATTCATTCTCTAACATCAAGAGTGTGAACTCTTCTGATGGTAACCTAGACATGCAGAGAGACTGTAATACCCTGGCAACTTAAAATTTCAGTCATGGATTAAAATGATCAAGAGAAGATATTCGAGGTATCCTTATTTCTGTTAGCTTTTTACCTAACCCTAAGTGACAATGTGAGTGACACATGGACTTGCTGACATTCAGCAAAGCTGTTCAGTAGCATCTAAATGAGCTTTGAACATTTTTCCTTCCATTTGGCAGTTTTTCCCCCCCATTTCTGCAAAATACGTGTTTCCTGTTTATCCTTGTATTCTTTTCAGAACATTGCATCTTGACTTTATTTCACTTAATGTACCATATTTCTGTCCACAATAGAATATTTTAAAGCTAAATTGGCACAAAACAGTAGCAATGCTGAATGCTTTTTGTTGCCATGGAAATATTTCTGGGCACTTACTAAAGACCTGGTTGCCAATAGTAATGTAACAGAGAAAATAGATATGCTTCATTTAGCAGCCACTGGTGATTAAAGAGCCTCAGAAACCTGTTACAAGGTCATTCCAATATATAGTTTATTTGGTTTAGGGGGGAAAAAACCCTGCAGCCCTAGGTGAGAATAATTTTGTTTTAAAAGCAATGCAAAACAAAATCTAATAGATGTTTCCGTCTCTTAAACTGACAGCATGCTTCTGAGATGAAATAAAATAACACTGTAGTTAAAAATCATCATTACTCCCTCTCCTTTTTATCAAATATGTTTTTGATCACATTTTTGCCTCCTAGGCAATGTTTCCTGGCTCCCAGGGTAGATTTTCTTAGGCTCTGAAGCAGCACACATATTACTGGAAACCCTCTTTAGGCTTAGGGATCTAATAAATTGTTTAAGCAATGAAATTCTTGGGTTTTTGGGTCAAATGTCCATCAGAGACCATGAAGCAGGTTAATCACAGGGTGCAGGTTTGGCTGCTGCCCAGTGCTGGTCTGTAATTAAATGATGCTAGTAAAGTTGTACCGAGGATTTCAAAGAAATGCAAGGAAAAGTTTTTTACTTTGGATGCTTTTGATCCACGGTTTAATACTGAGAAGGTAGCTCAGCAGGAAATATTGCAATGCCAGGTGTTTGGTTTAAGAAGTTAATGATGGCAAGGCAGAGTGTACTGTGCATGCAGAGTGCTGCCACCAGTGGCAAATCCTGTAGCTGTGGCTTCTGCAAAAACAGAAGAACTTGCTCTCTCAGGCCCTTGGCCATTGTTTAACCTCAGCGTTTGTGACAGAGAAAATGTCTCACAGCACAGAGCAGGGAGGGAGCAGCCTCTGCATCCCCCCACGGCTGAGGTGCTGCTGCTCAGCTGACTGGGGGTGGCTGGCAAGAGCGTGGCTGCCAGATCCATCACTGCACATTTGGCTTAAGAACTGAAAAAAATCCAAACTAACAAACAGTGGAGCAAGAAACCACATCTGAAAGTAGTGCACTGCAAGTAGAAGGGTAGAGGCGGCCAGTCCTTCTGCTTCCCAGTATGAATCTAAAGGGGAAAAAACCAGTAATAATGAAAAAAGTGGAGAACAGCGATGACTGCACAGTGAATGCAAGGGCTCTAGCTCACCTCTCCCTCAGGGCTGTTGTTCTTTGCAAACAAAAAGCCAAAGTGACCATTAAGTTCTCTGTCTCACCCAAAAAGGCACGGGGACAGACACAGCAGCAGAGCTGAGCCTTCTGCATCAGAGCTGAGCTATTTCTGCGCAGTGAGGGCTGGGCTGGAAGTCTCCCAGGCTGTCTGGCACTGCTCACAGCACTGGTGTAATGGATAGGTGAGCATGGCACTTCCACTGCAAGGAGCCCTGAGGGATTTTTTCTCCCCCATCAACTGGACAACCTCAGTGCCAGCTAAAGGTTGCATTTCAGCTGCACTAAAGTAATTGTTATGGCCCTGGAATGCTAGGAAGTGTGACAGCCCTGTCTAGATGGCTGGCTGGTTTTCCTCAGCACGTGTGTGAGGGGAAGCACAGTTCTGAGGCTCTGGGAGTTTTTAAATCTAGAAAGCACTATTGCATTTACTTACCTTGGCCTCCAGCTTAACAGAGGTCATTGATTTTTGCCAGTAATTGCTGTAGTAAAGGAAATTATTCTTTCTGCTCTATATGAACACTCCTGACCTCAGTAAATGACCCTTCATATAGGCAGGAAATCATAGCAAGAAGCAAGGTTTTCATGAGGTCCTATAAACCCATATGGCAAAATATACCCACAAGAAAAAGATGTTGATTATGTAATAAATTAAATTTCTGCTTGAACTTGAGACTAAAATAGATAGATGGCCAGTCTCCACATTGAGCAGTGAAGTGTTTATGAATTTTATCACCTGTCTGGGTATGGAGCCAGCCAGTGCTCTAGCCAGAATGTAACCCTATAAAAATCAGTGCCTGCACTCCAAGAAGGACATTTAAAGAGGCTACACTGAATCAATACCACCACGAGGACTAAGGGAATGAAAGCAAAGGCAGACAGTGGACAAAAACACTTCAGAGAAAATACTCCTGGCAGCTCGAGTGGGACAAAGCACAAACATGACTGGGGAGGTACATCTGGTCTCTGAATAATGTGATACAAGCCCGTGGCTTTCTGAAGTGAAGTGCAGGCGTGAGTTTGCATTGAATGCTTCCTCTCTGGGAAATTCAGAACCACTCAAAGTGTTTGTGCACAGACTTTTGTCCTTGAGAAGGTGGTGCAATGTTCCTACTTGTATTTAAAGTACTCCTTTGCAGTTCTGTGTCTTCAAACTTTCAAATAATAAGGGGTCTTCATGCAGGATGCCACACATGAGTGGGGATGAGAGAACACAACAGCCCTGAAAGGAGGGTGGATTGTGGCATGTCAGCTTTACAGCTGGGGAAGTAAAGCCCAACAGTGGTTCAAAACACAATTTTTCAAAGGTGGTACCATTGCCAGCTCTGTCTTGGGCCTGTCAGGATTGCTGTTCATCCTCAGTCAGTGATTTTAGACACACTATCTTTGTCAGCCCACAGTAGATCAGGGGTTTGGGTTTTCACCAAGCTCTTTGTCTGGTGGGCAGAGCTTCCTCATGCCCATCTCCCTGGGGCGTGGGGAATGATGCTCTGTTCAGGAGTACTTGTCATCTGCTCTTGTCACCTAGAAGGTTGCATAAGCTGTATGGAGAAGGATTTATTTGAGAGGATGAAATGAATTTTGCCATTCAGTGCAGTTACAGAACAAATTGTGTGTGAGCGTGTGTGTTTGTGCGTATATTTTCTGATCCACTTTTGCTAAGTGACATCCTCTTCCCACTCTCCATATGGCAGTTGCGACTCTATCTTCCTCTGGGAAGGTTGTTTAGGACTCAAGAGACTTCATTTACCAATAAACAGCATCTTGGCAGCATCTGGGAAATGCTGCCTCTCTCCTAGAGAGCCTGCCTCCTCACCTTCCCTCTCCTACTACAGGCGAGGCAGGTGTGAATGATCTCATTGTGTTGTGGTGGAGGTTACGTGCAGGCAATACTAGCAGCACTCTGTGCAGAGCCGGGACATAGTATGTCTGTGTGCTGACACAAACAGTAGTACTCTTTGTCTTTTTGTGTGTGTGTGTGTGTGGTTTCTCTTTTCTGTTGCAATTGTTGCTAGCTTGGCCTGCAGGAGCTTGGTGGAAGCTCAGATAATCCATCCCTGTTCCTTCCTAGCCTCTCCGGATTGCTTAACAGCACAAAACCCACTAATGTAAGCCTATGGAAGATGGGATCACTCTGCCCAAGGGTGAGCTGGAGTTACCTTCACCCTTTGCCAGACAGGGGTGTGGATATGACTTCCCTGTGCCCAGGAAATTTTTGGCTGTTGTAATGACCTGGTGGCAGCAGCCATCATTTTGTGTGGCCTCACAGCCTCATAGTTTTAGTAACCAAGGGGAAAATTCATTTTCTGCAATGTAAGAAAATAGGGATGTTACAGTCATGGAGGCAAAACTGTGTAGTTTTAAAGACAGGGAATGTCATTGTTGGGCTTTGGGGGTCTTGCAGGTAATGAGAGAGGTGTGGTTGGGCTGTACCTCCTCAGATGGTGTTAGTGGGATTCTCATGCAGTTTCCACAGATGGACTTAGGGACATTTCAGCAGTACCTATTTGTAGACCAACAAGAATGACTTGAGTTGAATCTTAAATCAGTCCATAGCAAAATCTGTAGGGAATCCCTTCTCATGACCATGAAAATAGCTGATGCTTTCATGGCATCATTGCACCAGATAAAAGTTCCCTCATGTCCAGGCAGGTGCTTCTCTGCCTCAAGAACTCAGTACCCCTGTGAGGTGAAGCATCCCTGGAGGGACTCACTGCAAGGGGTCTGAGGACCTGTCCCACAAGCTGGGTGTTTGGAGGAATTTATCTCCTCAGGCTGAGAGGGATTCAAACACATACAGTCTGTACAGCATAATCTGTGTGGGAGTATTTTCTAGCAAATAATGAGGCTGGTGGTGCTGGAGAGAAAGCCCTGAATTTGGATTAATGAGAGCCCTGTGGTTTTCTCTGTCGCAAGGTCAGTTTTGGGGGTTAGACTTATTGCCACAAATAATGTAGCTACAAACCCCTTGGGCCTGAGTTTTGCAATTGCCAGTTATTGATGTAAAACTGCAGCTGAGATACAACATCCTTCCCCTACCACACAGCTGAGCTGCCTCCCATACCTGGCCTCATGAGCAAGCCCCTGTGTGGTGAACCAGCCCAGGTTTTTGTTTCAAACAAGAGCCAGCAGCCCTTCCCCTGTCACTTTTGAGCCAGGTGAGCTGGCCATGTGATGGCTAAAACTGAAACAAAGGGAAGAGGAGACTGGCAGGAGCACAGGGCTGTCCCTTTTGGGTGACATCTTCGGTCCTGAAGGCGTGTGAGTCTTGCTGCACCAATCCCCACCCACAGCAGCTCCCGAAGTTGGTGATTTTCCCAGGAGTGCTGTGGTGTTACAGTAAAGGAGGACTGTGGTGAATCAACCCTCTGGCAGCAAACAAAGTTTCAATTAGAAAAATCAGTGGGAAAATAAATATCTGCCTTGTTGCAGTGCAGTTGTTTTCTGTCGCAAATCCAAACAAATATCTTTTCGAGGCAGTTCATTTGCACACTGTTAATCACCAAACAAAGGCTTGTGGGTGTCAAGCTGATGGTTGGGTGCTGTGAATGGCATGTGCATACACGGGGTCTTGTGTGGAGTGGTGAAACTGCTTTAAGGAGGAGCAAGAATCAGTGACCTGAGTTTCCTGAACATTTCCTTGGCCAGTTTGATTTCTGCTAGATGAAAGGAATGAGTGCCAATCCAGAGAATCTTCCTTAAACATACTGGAGGAAGTTTAGGAACTGACTCCCTTGCATTAGAGGAAGTTCATATCCAAGCCAAACAAACAAACAGAAGAAATGATGGATGGGGAAGCTGAAGGAATTCAACACATTGTGGTATGAAAGCTACCAGGAAAACTGTCATAAAATATTACTGGTGAGGGGAAAGGTATCTTTTTTTGTTGTTGGAAGGAAAGGACAGTGTTTTCTACTCCACCAGCTGTTGGCATCCAGCAGTTTGTTTAGTTTCTGAGCCCATGAGCATTTCCAGCTCCTCACCCCAGAGCATGCTGAGCTCCACCTGTGCCCTGCAGTGTCCCCAGAGTTTCCTGCACACAACCAGACCTGGCTGCCAGACAGGTGCAGGCTGACTCATGGATGTAACTGCATCCACACCAGGGGTTTTCCTGGCTTAGCAGTATCTCCTACAGTGTGTAATCTCTTTTTTTCTTCCACTTCTGCACAAATCCCAGGCCTGTGCTAATAGAACCCAGTAGCATAAATGAAGCCTGACTCATACTTGCTCCACATGTAAGATGCAAAGAAGATGATTGGGAAAATCAGGGATGATTGTGGTTCAGCCTCTTGGTTGCCATTTCCTGTAGCGATGGAAGAACCTTAGGCAGCACAGTGAGAGCCAATTTGATGTGGAATCCCATGTTCCTATTTTTAAAATCCAATTTTGGGAGTAGGAAAGAAACAACAGGAAAATATGCTGGTTTTCCTGCTGTTTTCTGTGGGCAGTTCTTTATTCCTCTGCACAGCAGTGCACAGAATTGGGGTGTATTGCTCTGACTGCTGTATTGTTTCACTGTAGAGGTGGTCAGAGCCAAAAAATTTCTTTTTTTCTGATTACTCTCTTCTTTGTTGTTTTGTTCTCTTTTCTTAAAAATTATTTTTGTTGTAAATATCCCCTGGTACAAAGGCTTCCAAGTTGTGATTCTCTCTGCCTGTATTGCATGCAAATGTCCAAATAAACTCATCTTGGGGAGCTTCCCAGTTGGTTTTGTCTTGGAGTGAGGACAGATGGAGAGGCAGAAGCAGGGCACTGTCTGTTGACACTCAGCAGAGAGGGGCAAACCTCACCTTTAACACGGGACACCAAATATTCCCTGGTGGTTAGACCTGGTGAGGGAAGGGTGCAAACACACAGGGATGGTGCCAGGAGAAGTCCTCCTCAGCAGTAAAGGACCAGCAGGTGTTAGTCAGGGGTGTGCTGTCAGAGTGTAGAAGTGTGGGTCTACTCCAGCGATTTTAAGGGCATTTGGGATCTAAGGGGATGGCTTGGATTGGGTGCCCTCCCCCCTAGTCAAGCCTAAACCAGGCAGTTGTGTTACTGTGTGTGTCAGTTTGAATTCCCAGTTCAAGGGGCTGACAGCAAGAGCAGGAAGACGACTCCAGAGTGAAAACATCTACAGAGCTGCAGCCACCTAGGAATTGACAGGAGCAACTCCATGTGTGTTGCTGCGTGTTCCCTGGACAAAATATTCCTCCTTTCCCTGAGAAGCTTTAGCAAATCCCTTGTTTGCAGCAGACCTTTCCAGTTTTCCAAACAAAAGCCCTTTTCTTTCTGTGCACAGTTCTGGCTGTTGCTGAGGTAAAGCTGTTGCAGATCACTGTTCCTCCCCGTCATCCTGATCATGAAAATTTTAAGGCCAGGCCTGTGTGACTGTTTCTGTAAAAGCAAAGAACACGGCAGCGAGTGCTCCTGGGATGCTCTGAGTGTATGCATTATGCATAAATGTACTGATATGGTCTTGGTTATGTGATCAAATGCATTTTTTTTGTGTACTACTCCTGCTTCCTTCAGGGCTTGGTGATGTTCCCATTGAAACTCTCACTGACTTCCGTAGAGCAGAATCAAAATCTCTATGACGAAAGTGGACGCACAAAGGCAGCTTTAAAGGTATAGGAAAACCAGAAATCTGGCATTTGAAAGTTTCCATTGTTCAGAGAAAATGACTGGTTTTTATTGTTGTTTTTTAACATGCAGGCAGACAGGATGTATGCAGTACCTCTGTACTTCACACCTACATGATGTATTTTATTCGGTAATTTTTTTTCTTGGGTGAGCTTGGAGCAAATGATATGTTATTCTTTATACTTGAAAACACTGCAGAGAATTCTTGAATTATTTATTTCATGCATTTTAGCTTGGTGTATTCAGATGGCTGTAAGCTAACTTTGTAACTGACTGGGTGTTTGAAATTTCTAAATAAATAGTGGTAGTTGGAAATACCTTGCCAGAAAAAGAGGTCACCCTTCTTCCCCCACTGTCTCCTCTGGGAAAAAGAAAAATTAAAAATCCCACATGCCTCCTTAGGAGCAGTGGGAAGCTGATTTGTAAAACAGATGCTGCATAGAAGTAATTGAGTTGAAGTTGCTAGAAATATGTATACGCTACACAACATCTGCAGATCTCAAGATGTATTCATTATCTTTCCAGAATTTAGATTGTAATTATGGGCCCTTTATTTAAGTTTCCATGGTGATGTAGAAAATGCTTCCCCCTTGTCCTTTGCTAATCAGGACACTTGTGTGTTTGAATGGTGATCATTTTCCTCTCCCCTGGGTTAAGTTACTTTTATTAATACAGAGATATTAAGTTGACAGGGAGCTGTCGGCTGCTCAGGCAGCGATTCAGCAGCAGGCACACCAGGCATTTGCTGCAGATTCCCCAGTGCCACCGTTTAATTAGCCTGTGTGCTTCCAAATGTTTGTGAGGAATAGCAGCCACTGTCATAACAAGAGATGCAGTCGTGCCTTGGGGATGGGGGAAGTTGAAATCAAAGCCAAGCAGCCAATAATAAATCACACCATGCCAAGCTTCTCTCCTCCATCCCCACACCCTTCCCCTCCTGTCTTAGCAAAAGGGCTCTGCTGTGTTTTGCAGCGAGGTGCAGATGGGTCAGTGCCCTGACAGGAGCTGTCCAGGAGCCCTGCATCCATGTGGCCTTTGCAAAATTTCTTGTAATAATCAGAATTTCACATTACGTTAAGGCACATTTATCTAAGTTTACAGCCTCACACCCATGGACCCAGGAGTTCAATGTTACAGCTGTTTGAGAAAATGATGAAAGATGTGCTTTAATTACTAAAGATGTTATTTTACACAGGATTTTTAGAAAGTTGAGTGAAATGTGGACTTTTGATTAAACTGGGATGATTTTTTATTTTTATCTTAATCACTCAAAAGATACACATATAGAAATAGAACTTAATAGCATTTGCTGAGCAATTAGATAAATTTTATAGAGGTTACATGAGCTGCAGGTAGAAATGCAGGTAGTTGGCTGAAAAGGAATGTTTATTTTTATGTGTTTGGATTATTTGACTAGATCACATTTAGGCCATGGAGTTGTTACAGCTTGAAATAATTTTTATCTAAGAAAATTTCAAAGAAGGTTATTTTTAATAGCTTACATAAAAGTAATCAAATTTTACGACAGCTGGTCACCAACCATTTACAAACTAATGTTTAAAAATTTTTCACTTTTATCAGAGTAGGAGCACAGCTTTTTTTTCCTCCAGCTGAGAGCAGTTTTTCAGCAGGAAGAGCAGGCTTGTTGTGAAACTGTGGCACACCAGACCAGAGGGTCAAACCTACCAGTGTGGTGGCATGAAAGGGGTTTGTTTCTGCTGGAATCAGCTGGTTTTGGTGCTCTGTCCTGGGAGAGGAGTGCTGCCTCCTGTGCAGCAGCAGGCAGATTTACGGAGCTGTGACAGCACTTGCCATTAAGTTTCTACTGCAGGTTTTTAATAGACCTAGCAGAGTATGTAAAAGCAGGTCCCAGTTTCCTCACCTGTGACTGATATGAGGTGTGAGGTGGAGGAAGGTTCTTACCCTCCCAAAACAGGAGAGCCTCCCTCCCCACTCGTTTGCTCAGCTGCTGGGGTTTGCCATGGAGATTATCAAAGTGAGTCTTGGCAACCAAATCATGCCCTTCATGCTGCAGAACGAGCAGTGGCCTGACCACACTGACAGCTGGGCTGTCCACACACAAAGCCCTGTGTGCACAGTGACTGCTGCCATCCCAGTGCTCCCAACATTCTGCTGCTGTGCTCCCTGGCGCTGCTGGCAGGGCCATCAGCAAAATGCCTCTGTGTTTCCATCCTGAGCAAGCCAGGATGACCAACAGAGCATGGCCTGAGCCCTCCTTCCCCCATCTGATTAGGGTACAGCCATCCCCATGCACAGCATGTGCTGGCAGCAGGAGGGCAAGGGCAGCACAGGGATGTGCTCAAACGTGTTATCTTCACTTTTAAATGTTATAATTTACCTTGGTCACCCGAGCTCATCTGCTGCTGGCAGATGGAGCCAGCAGTGCCTGCTATCCATGTGACATATTTATGTGTTCGTGGCACTACCCTGAGCAGGTTACACCTGAGTTGCTTTTTCTGCACTAAAGAAGTTCTTTCCCTACCTTAGCAGGGGCTGCAGAGGAATGGAAGCATGAAAAAGTTTTCGAGTCCTTTGTTTACTACTTTGTCTTTGCACATGCAAATGATTTTACAAGTGGTTCTTCTGTGTGTTGTGACTTCGTGTTAAATACCTTCATTAAAAAAAACCCGTTAACCTGCAGATTTGAGCAGGGTCTAATAATATGTAAATGTTGCTGATACAGTATCACATCACCATGCCTTCCAGAGGTTTGAAGAAGCAGGTGATTCTCAAGTTCATGCCTCAGTCCTCCCTAAATCCTTGGTCACCTTTTCTCCCCAGAGGATGCACCTCAGAGTCAGGAGTGTGCTGTGTCCTCTGGCTGCTTGGCCAAGGACAGCTCACTGTCTAAAGCCTGAGCTGTGTTTTTCTCCCAGTGAACAGATACAGAGAGGAGGATGAACAGGCAGCATCTTCAGGCAATAACCATGATGTGATTAAGCAGTCTGAGACCTCTGTGTCATGGTCACAAAGGTTTTGATCAGCAGTATCTGCATAAAAAGTAGGTGTGGAGTGTAGACCCAAATTCAGCCACTTGCCCTCCAGCCGCAAGGAGCAGAGGACAGAGGTGTCTGAAAGCAGAGATACTGCTTGCATGGAAAAAGGTTAAAGAGGTTGGAGTCTGAGATCTGTAGCCTCAACACAGAGAGGTTCTTTCACTGTGGAGAGCAAGTCCTAGTTCATCCATTCTCTCTTACTAAACTTGGTTTCCTGATTTTACCTGCAGCTAAAATACTTAGAGGGAAGTGTCCAGGTCCAAGACTTACTGAAGTCCATTAAGATCTTTCCATTAATTGTACATTGTTATTGAATTATATTTCCTTAACCCACAGGGATTCTCATGGATTTTTATTGGAAATTTTTCCAGAGTGAAGACTGCAGGACTTGGTTGTAATTATTTTTTATCTGTGCCACATAAGTCATCTCTTTAGCAAGCCTTTTAGCAGAAGCTGAATGTCTCCTTTTGTAACAACTTTACAAGCACAAGGTGAATATTGAATGAATTATGCTGTATCATTTGCCAGCATATACACCAAATGTCAGGCAATGACAGAAACGAAAAATTTATTGCACAGAAGGGAAGAATTTTATTATTTTCCATGGACTAATGTAATGACTCTTTTATACAAACAGAGATGAAATGCATTTAAAAACATAGCTATTTAGAAAATTGGCCTGAACACATTCTAAAACCTGGAGAAGTTCATTAGATGGAAGAGCCATAAAAGCACCCTTTGTTTTTAGTTCAACGGAATGTTTTAATTTTGAAATATAATTGGTTGAATTTAATGCACCTTCCAGTTAGACCATTTGAAGATGTGTCTCTCCATCTAGCTCTTCTTCTGGTACAACATGGTGCAGAGTTGCTCTTACCTTTATTTTCAGAGGTACCTAGCTGGTGCCATGATCAAAAACCATAAAGATTTGTGGATGTAAAGCCATCACTGTAGCCCAGGGGTGTATGACACACTGTTCCAACTGAGCAGATCCTCTGGGTGGGAAGGATGAAGGACCTTTTGGAAGTGCTGAGTCCAGACTGGGATCATGGCATGTTCAGACTTTGCCTGAGACTTCTCTTGTCCTTGTGTACTCTTAACAGACCTTTTACTCGTATTGCTGCTAGTTTCAACTTCTTACATAATCCAAAATCTATAGCAAACTCAGGCACACAGCAAAGCTGAGCATCTTGGAGAGCCCTGAATAGCTTCTCTCCCACTCAGCCTTGGCATACGGCAAAGTCTTCTCACATCGTGTTCTTACAGGAGAGTTTCCTTGACCCTCTCTTCCTGTTTTCACTGTCGTGACAGTCTGCACTTTGGATTCATTTAGCTTCAACTTTCCACCTGCTAAAAAATCTTTGTAGTAACCTGAATAGATCTTGGAGTGCACACAGCAGGAAGGAAGAGTTTGGAGGGTGCTCTGGGGAGTTGAACGGGCTCAATTGCCAGCTCTGCCCACAGCCTCCCTGCAAATCACCCTGTTAATAAAGAGCCTATTTTAGTTCTGGAAACATGGAGCCTTCTCAGACTATTACCCAGCATGTGGTAAATTAAACAATCTTGGCCTGATTGCATAATGTCACTTGAAATTTAAGATCCTTTTTCTCTTTAACCCCTAAAATTTACAAGCCATTTTTGTTTAGATTTATTGTAATTAGATAATGATTCTGCTCCTTTGAGGCTCTTCTAGGAAGTTTTTCAGCGCTCTTTTGGTGGTTAATCTCAAAATAACCAGGGGCAGGAGCACTGCTTGGCCTCCCTGTGGGGTTTGTCTCAGTGCAAGGGGTGCTGGGGTACTGCAGAGTGGTTTGAAACTGGGGCTGTAGCAAGGGCCAGGCAAGAGGATTGCTGCTGAGTGAGGGTGAATATGCCTCAGTCCCACTAAGCCACATCTCTGCTGTCTTATAGGAAGAGGGGTTTGAAAATCATTGCTTGTAGCTGGGAGGATTTCAAGTCCAGAGGTACCTAGGTCCATACTGACATCCCTTCTTCCTCTGGACTATAATTATACAGGTTCTTAATTTTCATCATGAGTTTATATACGGTCTAAAGAAGGGATCTAATTTCTTTTAAAGAAAAGACATGCTTTTTTTGGTCGTTATTTTAATTTTTGTGTGTGTGTGGAAACACAGTGATTTCTTGGAGTTCACATAGCCAACATGGCCTTGGTCAGCACAGGTAAAGCACATACATAAATTCGTCATCTGTGTTTCTTGCTAGTTAATGAACTATGTGGTATTACTTTAGCAAGATCTACCAGACCCCATCTTTTAACTCTGGCAGTGGGTTTTGGAAGTGATGAGACCTCTCAGGACATTTCTTTGGCACAGTATAATGATTCATAGAACTGAGAGATTGTGTGTCATTATTTAAAAAAAAAAGGAAGACACTGTAAATTAGCCAGAACATTTGCCTGGCAGTGTGAGGTGGGACTGCACAATCTTTTCCAGTCTGGTTTTTAGTGTTTGATGTGCCAAACTTTCTCTTTATCTTTGGAGAGATACTTCCATATCTGAATTCCTATTAGGGTTCTATGAGGAGGTCATGCTCCCCCTTTCATCTGACAGGAGTCACAGTTTCTTCACCCCCAGTTCTCCAACCCTGAACACAGGTTTTTCTGATTTGTTGGTGATTTCTGTTACCCTTGCCTCCTTCCTGGGTTGTGAACATATGACCTGAAAGGGAAAGTTTGGGATACAGGATTCTTAAGAAAAATGACACTTTTTCATTGTACAGTATTATCTGCCCTTAATTTTAGAATTGTCTGCTATTGCTCTGCAGGGACTCTTGGCTAATTAAAGTTCAGATAATGCTGTCTCAACCCCTGTCCCTGAGGCTGTGCTGTTTATTCACATCAGGTATTCATAAGATGGTTGACATTTTCTTCCTTAAAGATCTCTCAGGTAAATTACAGGCATTTTACTGCTCTGACCTTTTCCTTTACAGGAGGAACTTTTGTTTTCAACATTTATTTTGTGAATATAATGTAGGAAAGGATGTAATTGAAGAGGTGTAGTTGTTCTAGTCTGTATAGTCAGGCTATTACCTGTAATGATCGCCTAATACTGGTATTTATATGTGATTATCTCTTACCAAACTGCTTTAAATTTAAAGAAAAAGCCAGACTGTTTTGCTGATTGGTTTGGGTGAATCACCTTTTCTCTTACTTCCCCTGAATACTACATTTGCTTTCCTAACACATTCATTTTGTGCCTGAGTCTTAGGGAGATAGCTTGCTCTATTAATATATTTCTGGAGTTCTCCTGTTACGGGTAGACTTTTATGGCTTTAATGTAGTTTTTGAAAATTCCTCTCTTATTGATCTAGATATTATCCCAGCAGGAGTCAAACCCACAAGACAATTGTGTGAGGATAATTTCTTACTACAGAAGCATTTTATTCTGAAAGCCTGCTGTGTGGTGTGTGCTTTGATGGATGACCCACTGTTTAAATGTGTATTAGACATTGGCTTGCTAATTAAATGCCTTAAGGAGTGCCTGTATCCATTCAGTCTCAGTAAATGCGTGGAATTTCTGTTATTTTATTTCTAGCTTATGCTCTTATGTTGACTTTTTTCTGTTTTCTGACTTTGTAGAGAAGAAGGGGAGCAATGGCAAAAAAAGTAAAATTACTTTCTACCATCACTCGAGACTTTCAGCTCAGGGCAGAAGGGAGACAATGAGGGCTCTCAGTTCAGATCTAGGTCTGCCAGATGGGAGGGTGAGGAGGAGGAGAAGCGATGTGTTTTACATTTCAGAAGGGAGTGAGAAGAGCACTCACCTGCAATTTGAGAGATATGAATTTGGATCCCTCTTTGCTCCTGAAGGACCATTTCCCATGAGGAAGAGGACCATAATTACAAAGCTGTGAGATGCTCTCAGACTTCTCGGTTGAAGAGCCTGTGCTTGAAGCATTTTACTGGGAGGGAGAGTGTGAGATCATTCATAGTTGAAGAAAGGGGATAAAGTTATTCTCCTAATTTCTGAGCTGTTAAATTGAAAGAGCAGCCAAGGAGAGGAGCAAAGACTTCTGTTCACCTGCAAGAAATGTTTCCTGAATCCCTTCTCCCCTCACTGGAATTCTGTGTGTGTGTGGAGCAGATAAGCATCAGAAGCAGCATATTTGCTGCTAAGGCCAAACATAGAATTTCTTCTACTCAGAAAGATTTGGGCTTTTTGTTCTAAGACAGAGGGATGTGTAGAGGATTAAAGAATGGCTCAGGTTGGAAGGAACTTTAAAAATTTATCTTGTCCAATACCCCTGCCTTGATCAGGTTGCTCAGGGCCCCATCCGGCCTGGCTTTGAGCACTTCCAATGCTGGGGCACCCACAGCTTCTCTGATCAGCCTGTGCCAGTGGTCTGACCACCTCATAGTAAAGATTTTTTTCCTTATGTCCAATCTAAATCCACCTGCTTCAGTTTAAAATATTATCCTTGTCCTGTCACTACAGGCCTTGCCAAAATGTGTCTCTCCACCTTTCTTATAATCTCTCTTCAAGTATTGAAAAGCAGCAATAAGGTCTTCCTGACACCTTCTGTTCTCCAGGATGAACAACCCCAAGTCCCTCAGCCTGTCTTCCTGCAAAAGGTGTTTCAGCCCTCAGAGAATTTTCATGGCCCTGCTTTGGATCTGCTATTACAGGTCCATGTCTTTCCTGCATGAGCCAGTTCCCTCAGGATCCTGGAATGGATCTCATCAGGTTCCATGGGTTTGTGGATGTTCAAGTCCTTCAAAGGGTTTTAAACCTGATCTTCTTCTAAGATGGGTGGGATTTCATTCCTCTAGTCCCTGCCTGGAGACTCATGGACTTGAGAGATGTGGGACAAGCAGCTGACAGTGAAAACTGAGGCAGTAAGTGATGTTGGGCACCTCAGCCTTCTTCATGTCA
This sequence comes from Picathartes gymnocephalus, assembly GCA_013390045.1. Lineage (NCBI taxonomy): Eukaryota > Metazoa > Chordata > Aves > Passeriformes > Picathartidae > Picathartes > Picathartes gymnocephalus. Next base: position 497,373 of record WEKY01001291.1, read on the forward strand.
GTTGCCAGCAGATTCCCTATCTCATTTATCAGACAGGGAATAAAAATATTGATTCATTTAACAAATGCAAATAATAGTTTTCTATTAAATAGTAATACTATTTTAAAAATTTTAATGGGAGATGAAATTGGAAAAAAAAAAGATTGTTCTTTAGTAGTGACCTTCGTAGGAACAAACAAAGGTGGCCCTTCTTGAGCAGGGGAGTGGAGAAGATGACCTTCAGAGTCCCTTTCCAACCTCAATTCCTTCTGTGAAACCTTTAAACCCCAAACAGCTCTGTTTGCAGAGGAAATTGTTATGTTTCCATTGCTGCCATCAGCTATCTGGAAGCACAGCTCATTCTTTCACTGGGACTGCTTTTTGCTTATTTGAAAGAGATGGAAGCAGAATTTGTCTCTCCATGTCCTCTGAAGCAAGGCTGATCATGAGATGCATTAGGAGGAGGAATGTCCCTGATTTTCTTCTGAAAGTGCTTGCAGAACACATCCAGGGCCAAATCATGATGTTATTTTCATCTATGTCCCTGGACATGTAATTATCTGTGCTGCTCCATCCAGAGAGCTCTCACTGGTGCTTTCAAGTAGGGAAAAGCAGCCGGTGTTCATAATAGAGATTTCAGTGATGTGGAAAAGGAATCTGTGGTGTGAAGCAGAGAGGATTATTATGTTCTCATTAATGAACCTTACTCTAGCTCATGGAGTGAGTGTGTCTAGGACAAGATGAATTAAAACTAATAAAAGCAGTTAGGAAATTAGATAGCACCTCCCATCAGTTGTCCTTGGGACAATTCAGCCCAAGCACATGATCTGGAGATTCCTAGTTTTTGGAGCTGGTCATGCTCACCTAAGCTCTCAGGAGTGGGTGAGAGGGTAATGCTGGCCCCCTGTTATGTCTGTGAAGCTGCTTTCCTCACCAGCACCATGCTCTTGAGGACAAAGCTAACTCCTGTCATCACCTCCTCCTGCACAGGAGGAAATTGTGATACCTGTTCATCAGGCCTCTGCCGTGCTTTTCTGTAGTTTGATTTGTGTTTTCATAGAAGAGACTGCTTTGGAGCTGCACTTGAACACCCCAGACACTCCATTGATACTTGCATTTCATGGATAACTTCTTCAAGCAAAGGCAATGGGTTTCTCAGTTTGGGATGGGGTGACAAAAAGCCATGTCCCCTCCATCAAATACTGATTTAAACATGATTGATTGTTTATAGGTTCAGTGTTGCAGGAAAAAGAAACTGTTACTTGTAAGCACTGCAGTTTGAGACATATTTTGGAAGGGGGAGGAATTTGTTCGAATCCCTCTGAAATTATTTTCTTGCTGAAAATTGTTAGATCTGGATGGACTAAGCCAACTGAGTTACCAAGACAACCTCTCCTGTCATGAAGATGACCATGTATCTGTTGATTCAAGAGCAACAACCAGGAGTAAGGGCACTGGGCAGTACAAAGGGCCCAGGATGGAGCCCAGAATTGGGGATGGTGTCAGCCAGGCACACAGGGAAGGACGTCTGGAAACGGAGACAGCATTTGCCAACCAGGGATTGGAAGTAAATGATGCTACTGACAGCTCATCGGCTTGGAGCCCTGAGGTACGGTGAATTGTCATTTATTATACATGGTGAAAGCTTCTGAAGGATATTGGGGGCCAAAAAAGGTTAGAAGAGAAATGAAGTGAAAAATTGATCAGCACAGCACAAGATAATGGTCCTCCTGTGTGCTTGTGTGCATGAGCAGACACCTCTTCCTTTGTGTTTCCCCTTTTTTCTGGTATTTTACCTCTTACTACTAACACTAATTCACAGAAACGCATTCATTGCTTGATTTCTGACTGCAGCCTCTGAACTGAAATTGGAACTTTAGCTACCCAGCAGCATTTACTGCCATTTAGCAAAGAGCTCTGTGCGGTGGCCCAGGGCTTGGTCACTGGCTGTACGTGCCGGGTGCGTGTCCCAGGACATGGTCGGTAGTCACTGGGTCAGATCTGTGCCTTTTTCCAGGTGGTTTCTATTACTTAGGCAATCAGAATCATCTGGAGAGCTGGAGGCAGCTGCTGGGGGTGGCCTGTGACCTGGCCAAGTGACAATAATCTTGTCCCCATTGATACCAGGCAAACTTTTAGGGAAGGAAAGAACCTAAGGCTGCTTTCCCTTAGTTCTGCACTTTTATTTTGAATCCTCAAGGAAATATTTCAGATTTTAAGGCATTATAAACACCTGATGACTTTGCATCCCCCTTTTCTCTCCTAATGTCTCTTCATGATGTGTTGGTTTTTCATTATCTTACTGCAGAATTAAATTTCTGGAAAAATATCAGCCTGCATCAGACATATTAAAAGAACAGCACAAAGGTCACATCTTCTGCCTGAGTTGAAAGAGAGCTGTGGGAATTCATATCTCCATCAGACTGAGCAACAAGGCTTTGAGGGAAGGTCCCTATCCTCAGAGCAGGCTGCCTGCAGCCAGTTCAAAGATGGAAGGCAGCTCCTTGGTGCAGATGCTCCAGCCCTAAGGGGTGTTTGGAGCAGCATTTTGGTTTGCTGCACAAGCCAGTCCCACAAAGCACTACACTCCACATGGGAGCTGTGTGTGGCAGCAGCCCTGCCCTCTCTTTGCTCTGACACACACTCTGTCTGCCCATCAGAGGCTCATTTCTCCTTTTCCACGTTTGGTGTGCTTTGCTACGGTTCGTGTGTGCCGCAGTGTCTCCAGTGTCCTCTTGTATTTCTTTGGAATGCATCACTCGTTTTGCTCCCAGTGTCTACATTTTAAAAATGCAAAGAAGGGTTCCAGCATACTGGAGCAGAAATGCCCAAGACACAGTTTATCTCTTACAAGCAGCTTCTCATTCAGAGGTATTGTGTGGATTAATGAAAGACTTTTTATTGCAGGAACTAAATGTTCTGACATGCCAGCAATGTCCAAGTGTTATTATGCTCCACTCAAAGGACCTCTCTTTAGAGACAGGAATGGTAATTTTATGCCCCTGCAGTGGAACCACAAGTACCATTTCAAGCCTTGTCCATAATTAGCTGCTCTTTCAGGTTTCTCTGGCAGAAATGGACTTATTTTACTTAGTGAAGTGGATGTTGGCTGTCCTGAATGACCGAGTTAGACCTACGGTATCAATCAGGTTACTTGGCGTGGCCTCTCAACAACTGTACTGGGAAGAGGGAAAGAAAGAAATTCAGATCATGCATCTAAACCCCAGTCTTCCTTGGATCCTATTCAAGTGCCTGTATAACCAACACATTCACAAAGCACATGTAGCCCAGCTGGGCTCTGAAAGCAGAGGGGAATTCTGTCAATGACTTCCACAGAAGGAAGATCTGTAGGTGTGTAGCAAACCTGCACGGGGGTGAGTCCTGGATAGCACAATGCTCTCAGAAAGGGCCAGCCTTGAGGTCTCCAAAGCTTGGTTTCCCATGGAAATCTTGCTGCCAAGGAGTTTGGCATTTCTCTTTCCCTCTTTGCCTCCAGTTCATGCAGTCTTCTCTGCAGTGGATCTGGCCACAGCTCTAGCAGCACAATTTGAGATTTCCTGAAATCCAACTCTTTTCTAGCTGTTGGGTCAAAATGCAGATATCTGACCTTCAGTCTGCCCTACACACTGCCAGAAGGTGAGATACTCAGCTCTGCTGGGGCAGGAAAGTGTCTGTTGGATTTTCATTCCCGTGGGTTTGTGCTGATGCCCTGGAATTCACATTCTCCAGTGAGAGTTCACATCTCCAGGCATGTAGATGAAAACAAAGTTTGTTGTCTCCACACCTTTGCAGGAGTCTTTGAATGTGCTTTGATTCCATCTCCTCCAAAGCCAATGCACAGATAAAAGTGTGGAGGGATGAAAATGTGGAGGGAAATATGAGTCAAGCACAATCCCATTCCATATTAAATATTGTTTCATCAGCCAGACAGAAATAACTTGACTGCTACACGGGAGCACTTAACATTTTCGTAACACCACGCTCTCTCCAGGCAACCTGGCCTGCCTTGCATTTTTGTTTTTAGCAGCCTGCTGTTCGTACAGAAAGGTGTTTTTGTAGCCAACCAAGTAATTTTGTGTGTTGTTCTCCCTTTGACATTACTTCTGCAAGACGTACAACTGTAGATCTCTAATCTACACACCCGGACTTTTGTGTTCATGTGCACCAGTCTTAAACACCTCTGAAAATGTGAAAATCTGGAGCTCTGCATGTCGTGGCAGATGAATCTGAGCACTTCAAAAGTAGATTGACAGGAAGTAAACAAAAATTTTGATGTTAATCCGAGGCCCTGGTTGAGACACACCATTCTGAAGGGACTTAACACCAGACATCCCGTGGCCCATCATCTGTTCTCTGAACAAAAAGATTCCTGTGTTGGAAAGAAGTGTTACGTGAAATGTGAAAAGAAGATAAATGTTTGAGGAGGAGGGTGACTCAGATGCTGGTGACAGGCCTTAATTCACCTTCTGGCTATTAACTGAAAATCTTTCCCTAGTACAGTGTATACTCATGTTTAAATACAAATCATTGATCACTATAGCAACCCCTTTATCACATGAAGCACATTCTAGCTGTAAGATAAAAAAGCACTGTTGAACAGAAACCTACACGCCCACTCAGCAAAAGGTAAGGTGAGCATCCATGGTTTTATCTTGTTTTATCAAGATGTTTTTTTGTTTTAAAAGCAGGTAAAAGATTGTGTGTGAATTGGTCTGCACATGTTGTGATTGTTTATTTTGAATTTTTATTCTGAATGTATTAGTACCTAAACTGAACAGAAGGAACAGATGTTTCCCTTGGGAGATTTTAGAAGGGTATAAAAAATCAATATGTATTTAATCAGACTGCTTTCCCTCATTATCATTGCTTTAACTGTAGGAAAAGTATTGAATTATGGGTTAGCATCTAGAAATGGAATTTCCATTGTGCAAGAAATTCTGACATGGCGATTTCTTCTTCAAATTGAACACAGTGCCTAATTTTTTTTAATTTCTAGCAGAACAAAATATCAAAAAAGTCAGCAGATTTGGCTGAATTGCTTGTTTTTATAATGTAAAAAAATCCACCTTGAAAAAAAATTCCAGTTCATGTTTAAAGTAACAAATTAAGTCGGTCAAACATTTTTGTTAGTGCCTCAAAATTGACATGAATGAAATGTAAAAGCCCCTTTGTTTAGTTTTTCTCTATGTAGAATGTTTGCCAAATTAACCGTCTCCTGCAAAACACTTAAATATTGATGAAACTTTTTGTTGGAAATGTTTCAACAAGTGCTGTTGCTTACTAGAGCATATGGGGACTATTACACAAAATCAGGCAGTTAACTATCATTGGCCTTTCCAGAAACAGCAGGATCCATATTTCACACAGCAACTGCCTATACTTGCAGGCACAAGGGAGGAGAACAATTTCGTTTTAAATGGAGTTGGAATCACAGAGGCAGTTGAACTCCAATGGAGGTTTTTCCTCTTCCTTCTCTTCGTAGGAACACAACGAAGCGAACACCATGCCAGTTCATCACAGTGCCCATGAGCCCATCTGCAAATGTGGTGACTTGGATGTCATCTTCACCTATAAATCCTCAAGTCACAAGCTGGTAGCCACTGTCCTGGAGGCCAGGGACATCCCGGACAAGGACCGCAGCGGGGTGAACACCTGGCAGGTGCACGTGGTCCTGATGCCGGGCAAGAAACAGAGGGGTAAGACGAGTGTGCAGAGAGGACCCATCCCCATCTTCCAGGACAAAATCACCTTCAGCAAGCTGGAACCACAAGAGCTGAGCAGCCACGCCGTTCGCTTCCGCCTCTACGCCGTGCACAAGGTGGTTGGGGAGAAGATGATGGGGGAGCAGTTGTTCTACCTGAGCGGCATCAGCCAGGAAGGGGAAGCGAAGGTCACACTGCTCTTGGAGCCAAGGAGTAACCTGAGTGTAAGTTTGGTGAAAGACAGATGGAGTCCGTAAAATTTTGTTTTCTGGTGAACAGGGTGTTCCTGAAGTCTTTCATTCAGGGCTGTTAGTGTGCGACTGGTGGATCTGATGCTGTCACTTAAAAAGTTATCAGTAAGGGGAAGCAGAGGGCATTTCTTCCCTGTGCAAAGCTATGTTTTACTAACAGCAGCTCAGCTAGCAAGCTTGCACAAAATCATGCGGATCTACTACATCTGCATGAGCCATCATATGCTGTGCCATTCAGAAACAGTAGGTTGGTCTGGGAACCACCAAGGCATAATTAGTCTTAATTTCAATAAATACAGTGGTTCTTGTGCACCATTTTGTTGGTACTGCCAGTGCAGGAGCTACCTCATCTGGCCCTAGATACCAGCTTGTGGATCTCCACCCTGTGCAGTTTCTGTCTTGCCAGAAATGCTTAGTAATGTTCCTCTATGTGACAGATGGAAGTGGAGAGGTGGGTCATGTGAAGAGGAACTGGCTGTGCTGCTTCCTAATTTTCCATGCACATCACAGTTGTATCCAGCTCTGGCTATGCCAATCAATTTGTGTAGATGAGCTCTGTCATGATTCATTGTCTATGAAAAGCTCAGAGGGAGGTTGTGCACATGAAATGAATAAAACATCCTCCTCCAGGTGAAGAGGAGAATAGAGAAAGCGTTGTGGTAGCAAGGAAACTAAGAAAATGCACAGTACGTGGCCAAAACCTGCCAAACTGAAAAGTGTATTCCACCCAAAAGCCATTATCAAGGAGATGTACTGAGTGTTAGTGTAGTAGGATGTTTGCTTATCTCAGAGGCTTTGATTTACACTCGTGATAACACTTTACTCAGAGTTCCTCATCTTTAAAGAGAAAGTTCAGAGATGTGTTTTTGTAAAAGTGACGCTCTGATTCTTCTAGTGCCCCAGCATAATTAATTCTCAGTTATTGTAATTTCTTAAGAGAGATCTTACTAAACAAGGCCACAAGATATAAATTAAGGGGGGAGGTGGGGATGGTGAATGTCTTGATGATTCTCTTGGTGCTCTTTCCCTGCAGAGTGCAGATTCTCAGCTGAGTCTGTCAGCAATCTCTCACAGTGATAGCGCTTCCTCAACACAGTCCCTGTCACATGGAGGGCTGCCAGAGCTGCTCGTGGGATTGTCATACAATGCCACTACAGGGAGGCTGTCAGTGGAGATGATCAAAGGCAGTCATTTCCGAAGCCTTGCAATTAATAGGCCACCTGGTAAGTACTTTCACCGCTATTAAATAGCGCCGTTGAGCCAAAATTTGCTTTTTTTTTTCTTCCTCAAGATACTCAACTACAGTGTTTCTGAGCTGGGTTTCCTTGCAGAGGACCTGATTGAAAATTAAGTGTCATTTCAGATCCATGTGCTGATAAATGTTACAGGGTGATTGGAGGGAATCATATGAAGGCTCAGCTGATGGGACAGTAATACCCAAATGTCTGCTTTATTGCACATACCTTTACAATGTCTGATTATGGCAAAAGTGCTGTTATACCCAAAGTACGGAGTAATTCTCAGCAGATCCATTAAAAAGAGCAAGAAGCGCTTTCCAAGAGTTTAAATGTTACCATGTGACCTACAGAAGCCCTGCCTGGTGCCATTAAGTGTTTCCCAGGGCTACACTTTGCTCAGTCCCCTTGCTGTGCTGCTCAGTGCTGGGTGACCTGGTGCTCTGGGCCCTTTGGGGACCCTCCTGCTGCGAATTCTCCACTGCTGCACAAGGAAATCTTCTGCAGAGAGAAGATTTGAAAGTTGTTACAACAGCTGAGTTCCCTTCCTCCAGTCCTGAAGGAAAAAACGGAGATTGCCTGCGAATAGGTTCAGTTGGTGCCTGAGCTGCAGTAAGCCCTTGAGAAGGACGGTGCTGGTCATGTCCATGGTAGAGATGGAGTCGCAGCCACAGTCACCTGTTTGCTGCTGGGTTGCCTCACTCAGCGGTTGAATGGCAGTGCTTCATTCATCTCCTGCTGTCCTTTTGCCTCCTGTCTGAATCCAGCAGCTAATGGCAATGTGAAACATCACCTTTTTGTTTGTTGGAGTGTTTGCTTTCTGTGATGTGTGCCTGCTTGTCAAACTAGCTGAACCTTTGACAGTTCCTTGCCTTTGCCAGGTTTGACAGGGCATCTCGAGCTGCAAAACACTGAAATTGCTTTTGCAAGATGCTCTGCTCTTTGGTTCAGATCTAGCAAAATATTTATGAAATATTTCAGTACATGGATGTGAAAACTCAGGTTTTCCACTAAACTAGATTTAAGTAGATTACAGAAATAATCTGTGTCATCAGTTAATCCCTTGAGAATTAAGGGCAAGTCTGTGCAACAGTGAAACACCTGACCCCAGCCTGTGCAGCCCTCACTGTCTTTTATTAGCTGTGATAACACAGCTCTCCATGTGGGTTACTTAAAGGCATGTTCTCGTTTGCATGTACATATTTTAATGAAAGGTTTTAAGTTGGGATCTTTTTTAGTCATTTAAAACAAAGGTAGACTAAGGCACATTACCACATGCCCCAGCAGGCAAGCTTCCCTTCTTATATGTGCTGCAGAGTAGATACATACTAAAGTTTTACTCTCAGAAATGAAATTGAAGTAGTCACAATGAAGGTCCAAATTAGTTCTCATGTATCTGTAATGCCCACTTCTTTTTCCCATAAATGAAGTTTCATCCTTTCTGTATCCAGATGATACAGACCAGTGTCAGACCAATGTCTCTCAGTGCTAGATCAACTCTTGGGTGAAACACAGAAATCCATACATGATTATAGGCAAACTGTGAACCTATCAAAATCTGCTTCTTTTATTCCAAGTCACATTGTTGCTTCTGCTTTCTGAATTGTTCTTCTGTGCCTGTAAAGCCCCCGGTAGTTTGGTGAGAAAAAGAAAACCCAGTGAAGCAGAAACGGAAAGAAATTAAAAAGAAGGAAGGAAACCAGCCCTTGTCTCGGTGCTGGAGCAGCATTTCAGTGATAACCCCTCAGGCACTGCAGAGCAGTGCTGTGAGGGCCGATCGTTACTGTCTGAAACATGCTGCTGGCTGAACGAGATGCTCAATAAGTCCCTCACAAGGTGAAAGCTAAAACTGCTGTGCCCCTTTCTGGAGGGTGAGCAAAGAACCCTTGTATTTTCTTAAATAGGCCCTATTCAAGTTCTGTTGTTCGAGGATCAGAGGGAGTGATTTCTTTAAAGTATCATGGAAATTTCAGATACAAAGCACTGTGGAACACTTAAATACAGAGCCCAAACTGCTATTCAGGGCAGCCATTTATGGTAAGACTGAGAGAAGCCAAGGGGCAGAATCCCTCTCCGTTCCCAGCCCTGCATACACAGACCCTGTACAGGAACCCATAAGTGGTCCCATCAGCTTTTAGGAGTGGCAAAGGAGTTTTGCACAACAGCAAACTCTCCAGCTGTGCTTCTTGCCCACCTTGACCCTCTTCTCTGCCACCTGTAGAGGCACAGAATGCGTGCTGCCTTCTTGGCATCCTTGCACAGGGATTTCACTGTGTGCAGGAGAAGGAACTGGACTGGGGCGTTGGTGATTTTAGGTGTTCAAGACTGCATGTCTCAGTGTTTCCTGGGCACATTTTCTCCTTCACTTAAACCTTTAAAATGAGTCAGGTAAATGCCAAAGTCACGGGTGCTTACGTGGTTAATAAATGGGTTAGAAAACAGCTGGGCAACATACAGAAACTTAAATCGTGCAGGCAGTGTCTTCTCTTCAGGTCACATATGTGGGATTCAAGAATTTGGGAATAAGGATAAGTGGTGAGGTATGGTTCTGGGGGACATGCTGAGTTATAGGCCTAAGTTTACAATCCCTGATCACACAAATAGATCCATTATCACTCAGAGCACTTAAGAGCACTCAAGAGTATGGCTCCAGCATCAGACCGTAAATTATCTGTGTGAGCCAAAAAGCCTCGTGCAGAAAAGCATCTACATTTTTGTCAGCTGTGGACACTGCTGGTATTTTAGTGCTAATGGCTTATGTGCTGTGTACCTCATTCTCCTTGCTTCTTGTAAAAATCCTTAACCTGTGCTAGCATTTTGTAGGAGTTCATATTTTGGTCTGTGATCTTGTATCTTCTTAGAACAAAATGCAGTGTGTTCGTTTAAAGGGATTTTATTATTAAAAAAAAAAAGAAAGTAACAAGAGGAGCCTACACCACTGGCAGAAATGTCTTTAAAAATTTATAACCAGTTACATACTATGTGCATGGAAGTAATACCTTGGGATCACAATGATGGACCAGGAATCATTTGAGCTAGTCAATGTAAAAACAAAAACCAGAGAAATGTGTCTGCCCATGTGATGCTAAACCTTCATCTACTGCTCTGCTGGGTGCAGCTCTGTCTCCTCTAATCCAGCCTTCCTTCTGCTCCCTTCTGCATTTCTTTTGGGGTTTATATCTGTGTGTAACGAAATGTGAGAAGAAGTATTGTGAAGTTATTCCCTTGCCTAAGAAAAGTCCTCCAAGCTTTTTGGCAGCTGCAGAATTAATCACACATTATAATTGCATCCGTGCATGATCATTATTACACCAGCAGCATATTAACCCCATTAAACAAATACAATAGCACTGATGCTGGAAAAGACAGGAAGGGAGAGAACAAGCTATCAGGATTTCTATGGGAAACTGGAGAAATTCTTGAAGTAAAGACTTGTCTGAAAACAAACATCTACCTAAGCCACAGGTAACAATGCCAACAAGTACAGCAAATACTCCCATAGGAAAATTAGGATCTTTAAATTAGGATCCTTGTTGCTCTGGGATCAGAGTGCTTGAAAGCCATTAGTGGATTTTATTTTATCACCTTATATTTGAAGGAAGAAAAGTTATGATCCCTGTTACATTCCTGGAGAAAAAAGGCACAGGTTAATTCCTTTAATTACTTCAAAGCAGCCCAGGAGGCTTAATAACAGAAATTAACTTTTAACCTGCAAATCTTGCTCTGAACACGGAACTTGCTTGAGCTTCTAAAGCTTTGTGATTCATGCTCCCATGTCAACAGTAATAGAAGAGGGATCTGTGACAGGGCAAGCTGGGGTGGATTCAGTCCTCCAGACATTGATAACAGAGTAGTAGATGTGCTGGGAAGTTTCTTGCTGCTGAGTGCTTGCCAGTCAGTGTCAGTAAGATTGTAGAAAACCACGTCTCCTTCTGTACCTTTTTGTTGCCCATCCTTGAATATAGCTGGAATAATAATAAGAGCAGCTGAGGAAGCTTTGTTCTGGGCGGAAAAGGTGAGGCCAGATCCAAGGAGCCCCAGGAGGATATCTCAGTAATGAGCAGCTGGGCAGTGAGGTGGAAGAGGAAGTGTGGATGAGTGTAAAGTATTGCATGGGGACACAGGTAGAATTCAAACATGATCTGGATGGACTCAGAGCCACTTGGGAGTGAAATATTAGGCTTACAGTAAATAGCTGCAGCAAAATGTCAACTCAAGGGTCACCAATTGTAGTGGAAAAAAACCTCCAAATTTAAGGTGGACAAAACGGAAAATTGGTATTTGATTGTAAATACACATTCACTGGTGTAATGAACACTGTGCAAAGTCCTGTCTTCCTCTGCTCAAACAGAATATGGCAGAACTGAAAAGATGTGGTGAGGAGTGTTGGAGACAGGGGAATGGGAACAGCTTCCAGTGAGCTGTAGCTGAATAGACTGTGCCTCCTACACAACAAAGGGAGATGGGGGAGGATTCACAGAGGTCTCTAAGTGTCATTGAGAAAGTGAATTAACAATAGTCATCTGTTGTCTTCTCCTGATACAAAACCAAAGGGTGGTAAAAGGAGATGAGGAGGGAGCGGGCTCTGAAGAGGAGACAGCTCTTCACCCACGCTGTCGAATTCCTCACTACAGAATGTCATGGATGCTGGAAGCCTGCTTCAGTTCTGTGCAGCACAGGAGAAATCCACAGACAAAGTTCCACAGAGGATTGTTAAATACAAAGCCTCTGACTGAGGAAACTCTTGAGTTACAAATTGCTGGAGATTTGAGAGTATTTGTGAGAGAACCGGCATATGCCATGTTTTTATAGATTTACTGCTGTGTGTGGTACTGGGTACTGTTGGGTGGATGGACTGGCTGGGTGCAACTCTTCCCACAGTGTGTGGGACCTGGGACTGAGTAGGTTCAGGAGAACAAGTGTCACAATCAAAACAAGTGAAAAATGAACTTCCAAGGAGCAACTGTAAGATTTTTGCAGGGGATATACCATAATAATTAGACATCCAGGAATAGTGTGTGGTTATCCAGTAATGTTTTCAATACCTTTAGATTTCTAAAAGGTCTGTGAAAAGCATAGTCCATGATACAGTTGCTGGGTATAAACATGAAGATCTTTCTGAATCAAAGGACTGCATTTGAAGTGGATGTATGGTGATGCTCTCCCACTTCCATAACTGTGAACAAGAAAATAAACCCCATTTTTCTTCCCCTCCAAAAACAAGCAGGAGCAAAAAGCCATTTCTACCAGAGTGGAACAGTCCTAATTCCAAATTTCAGCTGGAGCTGAATGTTTACTGTGAATCTGCAGCGGCACTACGGAGCAGTGTTTGCAGGAGATCTGATGGCAGGCTGTGTAATCAAGCCATGCCTGTGGGCACTGCTGCTGGAGGTAACAAAAGCCAGGCTTAAGCATCCTTACATCCTGCTGCTCCCGTTGCTGGGAAGGTGTGTATCCATGCTTCCCGAGCTGCTCGCGTGTGCATCCTGCTTTCCCTGGTGAAGCTCCAACCCCTTCTCTGAGGCAGCGGCAAGGCCTTAATGTGGAAAGGAGTAAAAATGCCCTTATTAGAGGAGAGTCACGCTGTGCATCTGGAGAGGTGTCTGTGTTCTGCTTTAGCTGTGCCAGCCCGGGCCGGAGCTGCACCTCCTCGGGGCTGGGGAGTGCAGGCGGGGGGTGAACTGGCTCTGCAGCCTGACACGTGTCCCAGGAGAGGGCTGGTGCTGTGAAATGCAGTGCCTCTGGGGTGTTGGGGCAGCAGAGGAGGATCACTGAGGAACTGAGCTCCAGGCTTCTCTGGAACCAGCTTTTCTTCCTGAGAGACCTGTGCAGCAGCTTCCAGGCAGCCCTCATCTCCTGCCCCTCTTGCATGTCACTGATGCTGGCAATTCCCTCCCCTCAGGCCAAGCACTGCTTCCAGGGAGCAGCACATTCTTTTCCGCTGCATTTTAAATTAAAGGCGCTGCGGGTCTGTTCTCTGATGACTCACGTGTTGTGAAGGTTGCCAGATCCCAGCCTCTCCCTTGAGAGAGCTGCCAGCCCCCGAGAGGGAACCTGAGAAGAAGAGGCTTGGTGGAACAGGGAAAGTTGGATTCTCAGCAATGTAGTAGGCAGCTCTCAGCTCTTGTATGATTTATACAGTAGACCATAAACTGCCTTAGTCCAGACTTCCATGACGTGAGGTTGGGATCAAAAGCTTGGGTCTAATTCTCCTCCCTGCTCTTTTACTGCTCCAGCTGCACTGAGCCCAGCTCAGAGTGTGAATGTTCGGTGTTCTGCCCCACTGCTGGTTGAAAGGGGAGGCAGAGCCAGGACTAATGGTCTTCTGGGCCTCACCCTGAGACCTCACATTGAGCTGCCTGTACAGCGCAGCTCAGGGCTCTGGGGCTGCTTCAGCACGCCATGCTGCTGTTTATTATGTAGGCTGGGAGCGTGGGCTTGCCAGCTGGGGGAAATTAAGCTCCAGGCCCAAGGCTTTCTTCTACTGCGGCTGTTATTAGTCTGGATTGCAGCATGCTGACATGGTTATCCTGCTTTTGGAAATGAGCTAGCTTGCCCGGAGCGCGGGTGGGAAAGTCCGCACGGCACTGTGCGCTACCCCGCAGTCCACAGACGTGAGGGGTCAGGAGTCTTTGGTTGTTTACTTCCTTTCTAAATATAAATTCAAGCAGGGGGTTGGACGCTTTTGTATTTGCAGTGCTCTTGCTCACGGGTCAGCTTTACTAATAATGGTGGTGCTTAGCGTAAGTGAAAGCAGAACTGCATGCTATGGTCTCTGCTCCAAAACCAGGAATGCATAAATTACGGTTGATTACTCCCCTGAGTTGTCATTATCAGTTAGTTCCCTCAGAAGAATCATGACAGAAATGGGTCATTAGAAGAATCCTGGAAAAAGTGATTGCCTTTGCAGATGAGCTCTCAAGAGGTGTTTAATGGTTGGGGCAGTGTCGGTGGAGACAGAGCAGTCTGCACGAGGAGAGGTTTGCCCAACCCTCTGGAGTAAGAAGATGCAGCTCTAGCCCATAAATGTGTCTGGCTTCTTGCAGCACGACTTTATTTAGTGCTTTTCACTCTGGTATTAAATGCAGAGGTGTTGATATTTTATGTATACGTAAACACTGTCCAGTCCACTCATACCAGAGAGGCAAGATAAGTTCAGAGTTAAAATGCTCTGCAGTGAGACCTTCTGTTCTAAAACCTGTATGGAAAGGAGGGCCAGGTAGATGCCGTGCTAAAATTGGTCTCAGCAAAATTAGACTTTGTTCTTGAATCGTCACAGACTATTGAATAACCGTGGGCAAGCTGCAGTCCCAGACACTCCCAGATATTAAGAGGTCTCACTCTTCCTCATGTCAGAAGGTGAGCACTTAGGCATTTTAAAGAATGTCAGCCCTAATCTCTTTTCCTTTTGTGCTTGATGGAGGTGGCACAAAAGTAAACACTCTGAAGAGCACCGAGTGCTGAGACACCACGGTAATGAGGCCATTACTGAATCTGAGCATGTAATTAGGTGGAAAATATTTGCCTTCATAATGAATAGATGCTCTTACACATACATTCCTCAGTAAATTGTCAAGTTCATCCTTGCCGTAGCTCCACTAATTTCTGTGTAACTGGGGATGGATTTTCTTTGGCAAAGTCAACAGGCGGGGAGAGCTTTCCATCCCAGAGGACCAGACTGGACCAAAAGAAGAGCTGTGTTCTCTGATGAAATACATAAAAATTGTGGCAAAGAGCACAGTGTAGGAAGGGAAAACTACAATCTTAAAATTTAGTTAGTGAAGCAGAATAACAGCTCAGCCTTGTCTGTACCAACTCTGCAAAGCAAATTTCAGATGCTAAATATATGATCCACACCTACTCTTTTATATCTGTTCAGGCAAGCTTGATTCTTTTGGCTGGTAAAATACACCCAGTGGAATAAACCTGAGGAGAATTAGCAGCCTGATTTAGTTGTTGCTTGCACTGGTTTTGTGCCTGTGTTTTCCTGGGGGTGAATAGGGCTCCTGGTATTAGCTCTGCCTTGAGCACAGTCTCCTTCCAGCCTAATCCAGATGATACATGCAGAATCCCCACTCACCTTGGTACTGAGCAGACAGGGACTTGGTGCAGAATTATGTAGAAATCTGAAGTGTGTTAAAGAAAAAGACAACTTTTCTGACTTTAACTCATTTATGGTGGCACTGCTCATTTTTCCTCAAAACCAGCTGGGTTACCCCTCACTTGCAAAAGTTGAAGCCTCAGCCAGGGATGTGACATCCCAAAGTTTATGACTGTAAGAAACTCATCCATTCATTGCCTGTGACATTAGCTGGGGCACGCTGAAAGGTGTTTTAGCTGTGGCTCTTGCTTTAGTGGTAACACATAAATCATCTGTAATGGTATCACTGTCTGCTAGATCACTGCTGAATTATGCCATCTGCTTTTTTGATTATGAATTGGTTGACTCCTTTGGGCACTGTTCAAATGAATGTGCCTGCAGTTAGGTGTGATGAATCCCACCTGAGCTGCCAGTACTGGTGAGAGTCAGAAGGAAGGATGACAGCAATATATACTAAGAGTAAAATCTAGACCTCAGTACTTTCCCTGTCTTCTTAGAAAAAGAGATGCAGCCATGTGTGGGGAATCTTTCCCTAAAGTATCATAGGGAGTTGTGAAAAGAAAGAAAAATTTTGAAGTTCCAACAGATAATTGTACTAATTACTTGCTTGTTTGTATTTAAAAATCAACCTGGTGTAATTCTTCCAATATTTTGAAATCCCCTTATCAGAGAGAAAAAAAAAAAAAAGGTGAATACATTAAAAAAATCCATAAAACCCCTACTTATCTTTATTTCCTGGGAGTTCCCTGCAGTCTAGACCAGCAGCCAGGACTTACACATGAGGAATGCTTCAGTGCACATTGTGGTTTGTCAGTGCCAAGCACAGTGGCACCTCTACAAATACTGTAGGAGTTGTGTCTGGTTTCACATTGAGTCAAGCTGGACCAGAGGGCCCTCTCTTGGGCTTTGTGTTCCTGATGGGTCCGAAGTTGTTACAGATTTCGGTCCCTCAACACTGAATATTAAGGTGGAAATTAGTCCACGGGTCAATAAAGCATTTTTTTTTCCTTCCCGGGTACAATCAGGATATTGAATCAAAGCTTTGCCTTTCTGTGTAGCAAGTCTTGGCTGGCAAGATCCACTTCATCCCCAGTGTTACGCTGGGAGCCAAGCTGGCACCCCCTGCTAATGACTGGGCTGAACTTTCCCCACAGTAACTCGAGAGCTGTACAGCTGTGCAGGCTCACAATTTGCTCCCTGATTGTCAGCCTCCTGACAGCTTTTTCAGTGGAACAGTTTGAGAGGAGCGGGAAGCCCTGCTTTGGAGACATGGAAGTGTTTTCACACCTGAAGTGTAATTTCACACCTTGTGTTGCTCAGTAGATAAGTGGTAAAATAGCACATCAAATGGGAACAGAAGAGGATAGAAATGCTGCAGACAAGAGATGGAGGCATATTATTTATTTCCTATCTTCAGCACACTCTGAAATAATACTCACTTGCAGGAAGCCAGGCACAGATTACAAAGGGGTTAGCAGAGGACTTGTCTAGCCAAGCAATCTGTCACTGTCACATGCAGAGCAAGGTGAAAACTTACACTGAGCTGCGTCTGTGGAGCACTGGGAGCTCTGACACCACAGAATTAGCAACCACCTAACAGGGGAGATTAATATGGGAGGCAGCAGAAATTTAATGTGTAGATTTACAGGAGCATTAAATTGGACCATCCCTTCCTTCTATTTGCTAAGCATGTTTACTCCTTGTATGGACTTAAATTGTAAATAAAATTGACCTTGAGTCCAGCAGAAAAGTAATATGAGAATTTGGAGGAAACACAAAACTATCAGGGGAGATCAAATAATATCACTGTGTCTGCAGGGTTCTTTTTCCTCTCTTTCAAGACACTTTTTAAAAAAATTTATTTTTATTTTATATCTCAGACAATAGATCATAGAGACATTCTTCCAAAGGAGAGTGGTGGAGAGGCCAAGGCAGCCAAGGGAAGCCTGGGTAAGAGAGCCCCAATGAAGCTCGATTGTGAGGGAGAAGAAGGGAAGGTGGAGACATCACTTGAAATGGAGCATCCATAGAGATGCTCATAGTTTTGGTTAGTCTTAGACAGGTTTGCTCAGACTGAATACCAGACATCCTGTACTTTCCAAGAGAGAGCAGCTGAAAGATGCATCAGTTTTCTTTTCTCCCCAGCTGAATATGAGAAAATCCAAGAGGTGTTTTTATCTTCTGCTTCTCATCCCATGGGTTTTACCAAGGAGCACAATCCAGCTCTCATCTCTTACTCGCAGCAGATTAAGCTGCTTTACTTGGATGGCTTTTGGGGTGTTTTTTTTGACTGCCTGGGGCTTTAATTTAGCCTGTCACCTGCACCAAACATGCAATTTGCTGTTTTTTGTCTTAGATACCTACGGAAAGCTCTGCCTGCGCAACTCCGTGGGTCAGGAGATGTCTCGCTGCAAGACCTCCGTGCGCCGGGGACAGCCCAACCCTGTCTACAAGGAAACTTTTATCTTCCAGGTGGCCCTCTTCCAGCTCTCTGAGGTCACCCTGCTGATCTCCATCTACAACAGGCGCAGCATGAAGCGCAAGGAGATGCTCGGCTGGATTTCCATGGGCCACAGCAGCAGCGGGCAGGAGGAGCAGAGCCACTGGCAGGAAATGAAGGAGTCGCAGGGGACACAGGTCTGCAGGTGGCACACGCTGCTGGAGTCCTAGCGGTGACCAGGGCAGCCTGCAGGGCCTGGCGCAAAGGGCCGTCTCCCCTTGCTCTCTGTCAGCAGAAAACAGCTCTGGCAAGGCACACAGCTTTAACCTGCCTGCTCAGTGTCAGCAGCCATGGGTATCCAAGCTGGCAAGGCCTGGGAAGCATGTTTAGTTCATGCCTTTCCAGCTTGCCCTGCATTTTCTACATCCAGATAATTAACCCTAGTGAGAAGCAGTGGGAATACCTGCAAAATCCTTTCCTTGGTCACTGTCTTGCTCATTTATCCACAGGCTTAGTCACCACAGTCTGATTCTGACGTGATGCTGTTTTCTTCTGGGGTAAACTCTCTCTTCCCTCTCTCCCCTTATTTATATTAATGAAGTTTGCAAATATTCTTGCCACGCAGATAGCTCACAGAAAAGCTAACCTGCATGCAGATCACACCCTCTCCCTTTTATTATCATGTTTCTAAGTCCTAGAAATAAGCTTTTGATACCACTGTAGACTGGATGATATATTTTTCAGGCAGCATGAGAAAGAACTCTTGAATTCTCTGTCAACTTTTAAGTGCCTAGACGTTACTACTGTTCTTCTGTACTAATAATTGATATAAGGTCTAAATACTACTGGTATTTTTAATTAGGCACCCTGTGCACTTGTTAGCCTGCATTGACATAGGTTTGCACAAGAGATAACAAGCATCAGTTTTATATTGCATTACACAATGCATGTTTAGATGTTTACTTGAAGTTATGGCTTCTGTCATCACAAGTACCAAAAAAAGACCAGAACAAACTGCACATCCACCTTTGTGCCTGAATCACTCCTTTCTGCATTGTTTTGCCCACATGTTAATGTGATTTTTTGAAGTGAGGCTCATTCAGAAAAACATTTCTGTGAGCATTACAGGGGAGGGCTTCAGATCCATGGTTTTTCTGTGATTCACAAAGCACTACTCAGTTTGCTGAGGGCTCTTCTTCAACTCTCCTCTGCTATCCTGTAATATCTCCTTGGGATATGGAAGGGGACTGGTTTGGGCATGCTGAACAGTAGAGGATGCCAGGTCATGTCACCTAACCTTGGGAAGGAGCTCTCTTGCAGGCCAGGAATAGGATCCAGGCCCCCTCCCGGAGGGGCTGCTGACCCTGTTGAACTAGCCCTGGAGAAAAGAATTGTGCTTCCTGCCTCCAACTGAAAGCAATGCAAGGAGCAGCCTTGCTGGATGAGGTGATGACACTGTCACATGGTTACTTTTCAGACTACATTGTCCTTTTCCATTTTAATCTCTTTTCCTGTCTCTGTAAGCTGAAGTCATGGAGATGATGGATAGAGGATGTGTCTCAGTCTGCTGCTTGCCTAAGTGGTGGTTGCAGCGCCGTGTGTGACACAAAGGAGGATGTTCATCCTCAGTGGAATGTAGGCAGTGAGGTGCTGGGATCTCCAAATGTTATCAGCTGCCCAATCTCCCATTCTCCACTCTCTCTAGGAGGGGACTATCTTTTCTCCATTCCTGCTGATGACAGCAAGACACAGGAAATATTTTGCTGAAGAGGTTTGTCTGTACTGAATCACTTCATGGTTTGTTTTTGCCATTTACTGAGACCTGGCAGCAAATTCTGCCTCCTCCTGCACCACAGCCACTTCCTTTGCTTCAACGGTGCTGTGCAAATCTAACTAATGCAAATTTTGGCACTGGCTGTTTGACCAAAATTGGTCCTTGGTGCTGGTTTTTGTCACATCCAGACTAGACAGGCCCTGAGGGCAGAGCTGTGACACTGACAGATTATCACTTGGTGTCACACAGAGGCTGTCTGTCCTCAGGAGGCAGACAGAATAATCTGCACAGAGAAGCACTTCTGGTACAGGTGATACAAGTTATTCTACAGACCACGCTCTTGTACCTTCTTATCACCTGTCTGAACATCATTTTTCCAGGGAGACTGGTGGGTATCCTATGCAGGAGGGTTCTCCTCCACTGTCTAGATAAGCTGCCATGTCTGCTTTGCACTACTGGGGCTTTGTAACACAAAACAGGGTGTAACCCAAATGCAGCTTATCCAACAAATACATTCTTGACTGCACTGCTAAAGCTGCTGTATAACCAATGCAAGAAAAAGTGAACATCTGAGTGGTAACCAGCAGAATAGAATTTTATTTATCATACACTTTCCTCCAGGGGAAAAATAAAAAAGTAGAGGAAACAGCCCAATTCAAAAGGTGCATTTGCTGATGCCAGTTGTTTTCCAATCTCTCCATCTTTTCTTTTTTTTTTCCTGAACTGCGTAAAATGTATATGCAAGTGTTTATAATTAATTTTATTACCTGGAATGTGTGCATGTGTAATAAAGTCCCTGAGATTTTCTTCAGAACTTCTTGAACCTGCAAAGTCTTGCCTGTGCTTCATGATTAGCTAAGGGAAAATGTAAGCTGATAATGTGTTTCAGCAGTGAACTGGAGATAGCCTAGATTTATAACAGTATGATTAAAAAAAAAAAACCCACCTAATGAAAAAGATAATTTAAAAAAACAATGAAGTATACTGGGTTTGGACTTCCATGCTGTTTTCACATTAAGATCTTTTCTGAAGATATGGCATTAAGGGAATTGAATTTTAATATATAATTTCGGTGTAGAGTCTTTGGAGTCAGAGGAAAGCAAGTGAAAATGGCTTACTTAGAGTAAGTTAATATCTAAGCACGTCTTAAAACTTTGCTGTCCAAGGGAAACAGCTTTCTGCATCCTTGCTGCAACGTTTCACCCTTTTATTTTACCAGAAAATTTTGGAAGGAGGGGGCAAGGGCTGTGGCAGGGGGACCATTGGGTTTTTGGAGCTGCTGCCAAAACTGTTGACGTATTCATGCCTTGAGAAGTGCATTTGTGGGGTCCTTTATGTTCCTACTCAAACAATGGAGAAATTTAGGGATCTTGGGATGAACAGGGTGCTGGGGGTATTCATGCTTGCTAGCCATATTTTGGGATTTTTTTGTTGCTTTTGTGGTTTATTTTTCCTTCCATTGTTGACTGTCTGTGAAATGAAGGTTTTGTGGCAGCTCTGGCATATTCCAAAACTCCTGTAGTTCTTCCCATTGACAGATTGAATTAATCATTGCTAATACTGATAAAGGCTGGACTTGTGCTCATGGTCTTTTGTATTTAAATACCACTGCCCTTTCAGTCACTGCTTTAACCCCTTTTTGCCTTTGGAAGTGGCTGCCAAGACCGAATGTTCAGGAAGTTTTCCGTTCCTTGGGAATCCTGACTCTCACTTGACTTGCAGATAGCTGGTGGACCCTGTGCTCCACTGGCCTTCTCCATGTGGATGCTGATGCTCTCTGCTTCTGTGGGGTTCCAGGTGGGGAGAAGAGCTGTGGGAGGGCCATGGGGATTTCAGGGAGCAGGATAGGAATGGATAACCTGGTTCTGGGCTGCTTGGGCACTTGCAGCTCTAGATTATGTTTCCTAATGCACTCACGTTTTCTAAGATAATTAATTCCCTCTTGGCACCACTGTTTGTAATCCCTTTCTAGTTTATTTGAATTTTCTTTTCTTAAAAAAAGAAAAAAAAAGTCCCAAACCCACAAAACCATTGTGTGGAGAGGAACTAACTGCACTGGCATAGACCCAGAGTATTACAGGCAAGTGCCCTGGATAGATCTCTGTATCTTGAACCACATCGTTCAGCTGCTTGCAGTCTGTTCTTTCCTAGTTTTCCTCCCATCCAGCATGCCCCTGTCCTGCCAAACTCTCTGCTGCTATTTTACTTTTTCTTTTTTAATGTTTATCGACAACTGAACAGAGTGATCTCACCGTGTTTATGTTCCCCATAATAACGGTGATCTTCAGCTGATGGCCACAGAAATGAGCTCCTTTTTTAGCCGCTGAGCTGCAGCGATGGCTCACTGAAGTGCCCATTTGCAAAGGCGTTATCTGGCTGATCTTCTGCATCCTTTGATTTGTCTGGGTCTCCTTTTTACCAGTGTCTTTAATTAGCTGGACCCTGCTGTGGCCTGCTCGTTCCTGTTGCTCTGCCTTGTCTGCCTTTCCCTTCAGGGGCATTGTGGGTTGTGCAGCTCCCCGGGGTCGTGGACAATGCTTGGGTGTATTTTTAGCAGCTGCAGACCCCGAGGAGTTATTTGGTGCTTTACACAGCCGACTGATCTTCAGTCATGGATGTCGTTAGATGTTCCTGGATGCACAGATCCAAAGGCTGCCAGCTGCTATTGATCATTTTCCCAGCATAAAGCTGAAGGTGGCAGCTTGGCAGAGGAGCAGGCATTTCCTCTGGTGGCAGTTCATTTTCCCCTTCAGCTGGAGCTGGCAGTGACCTTGGAGCCGGTGTGCCTGCAGAGCTTGCTTTCCGCTCCCATATTTATCATCATCTTTAATCTGTGTGATCACAGCACTTCATCTCTCTGCCTCTCAGCTGCCTTCTGCCCTTCAGCACAAAAGGCTGAGCAAAGAATATAGCCTTTTCCATCCCCTCTCAGAGGGGTCATCTTAAAGTTGTGATGCTCCTGATCAAGACCTTGCCTCCCTGCTCTCTTGTCCACTTGTGGAGTTTGAAGTTTGTTGGTTGGGCTGTGGCACTTCAATATTTACAGAGTAGTGACAGCCATTCACCTCAATGTGGACCAAGTTAATGACAGAAGAAACAACCTGTTCTGCATTTGCTTTCTTCCTTTTCTCATGGGCATGGTGTTCTGGAAAAGGACAGCAGAGCCTGCAGGAATTAGTATGCAGGAACATCCGCTTTCCATTAAAATGTGCTAAGTGTGATGCTTGCAGCTATGGTTTGAGGGGAAGAAACAAAGCAGCCAGGGTCTGTAGAAAAGCTCACACTTTGAATGAGGCAGGTTTTTCCCTCCAGCATGTGATACCCCAACAAACACGTTCTCATATCCCAGGAAGCGGTGCTGGCTCTGAGCTCATCTGCTTCTGTGATACGAGCAGCCAGAAGCTGACAGATCCTGCAGCTTGGAAAGGCATCCGGGATAATTCCACAGAGCTGGTTTGGGTGTTTATTTGGGATCTGGTGAGGATTTAACAAGCTGTCATGCAAGAAATGAAAACCCCAAGCAGTAGTGGGAAGGTGGTGGCGGGGGAGAGAGGCAGGAGGGGAAGGCTCTTGGTGTGCTCATGCTGCTGTCGAGCTGGGAATTTGCTCACTCCCTACTCCAGAAAGCAGCACAGCTGGGCTGCAGTGGCATCAAGCCTGAGCTGAAACCCAGTCTCTCTGCATGACTCCTGAGCTCCAGATCTGCTGAAGGCATAGAGCTTTTTTTTCAGTGCAGAGTGAGCTTGTGTCTTCCTGCAGCCTACGCTGTGGGCCCTAAGAAATGAATGTGTAAATATTTTGTCTCTCACAGCAGCCCAAGGTCATCTTTCTGGAACAGCAAACAGGCACAGAATCCAAAGAAGATCAGTCTGTCATATGAGTAAGGTTAGCATCTGCACTTAGAAATGACAAAGGCTATTAATCCTCGTGCTGTAATCCCCAAGCTGTTTGCCAGCTGGCAGCAGGAAGATGCTCCTGCTCAACCCACACAGCTATCCAAATTTTTTCACCTTTATAAAGCAGATATAGGTCAATACTGCAGCCTGCACAAAAAACTTGGTAGATGCCATTCATCTCTTTTGGCACTGCAATCCCTCTCCTTTCCACGCAAACCCTCTATACAGATGAAGGGGTAAGAGGAGAGCTCTGGGCTACGCTCTCGCTGTGCTGCTCCCCCAAAACAGAAGGCTGAAGGTGAGATTTTTTTCCCCTCCCCTCTGCTCCTGAGTTTGTCCTGGGAGGATGAATTCTGAGATCTCTCTGCAGAGCTGAACAACCTAAGCAAAGCTCTGTCACTAGACAGGTCTTTTCACCCAGAGGAGGGAAAACCTGATTCTTGCAGAAGGCAGACAAAATTCCAATGATAGGACTTTTTTTTAATCCTAATTTGGGAACCTGCTTGGGATTTGGTTATTGCCCATCACAGGAGCATAAACTCCTGAAGCCTCTGAGGTACCGCTGGTGGAGCAGAAGGAAGACTGCAGGTAGTGATGCAGGTAGGCTGTGACAGTCTTTGTGATCTCACACACCAAAAACCTGTAGAGTCACTGGGTTGTATCCAGTGAGCATTAGGCAGCTGGCACTGAAAAAAGTTGACGAAGAAACACAAAAGCCAGGTGGGAGCTGTGAAACTCCCTTCAGACATGTTACTTGCTCATTACTCAAGGAAGTTGGAAAGTGAATTTTTTTGCTTTAACAGAAATCACAGCTGCTTGGGGAGCTGTAGGTGTGAGGAACTAAGGATGTTTCCTCCTCACTTTTGTATTTCCTCTGGCTGTAGTGGGGGACATCAAATAGACACCAAATACTCTGGAGATGATTGTCCCCTCTAGTGTCATTCCCAGAGTGGGCTGATCTTTCTGAGAAACAAGAGAAAAAAAGCTGATATTGGCCATGGGTGAGAAACAAGGATTCAGGGCTCACACAAAAGCAGGATTCTTCCTGAGCCCCACAACCATTAATTAGCTGTGAGCTCCAAGGGAAGGCACTTCATTGTGCCAAATAGTTCCCTCTCCCTTCATTTCTCAAGCTTAGGATAACATTGCAAATTTCTCTCTTCATTGGCAACTAGGAAAAAATATAATTTTGCCAGCTTTCCTCATCCCTTTTGTGTCTCGTTAACACTTTCCAGGTGCTTTTCCTTCATGTTGTCTCCATCACCGCATCTCCCATCCTCTCATTAATATCCACAGAGGTCTGGTCCAAGGCAGGTCAGTGCCTGGTAGCAATATTTTGTGTTCATGGTGCTCAGGATAAAACCTGTCCTCTGATCTCGTGCTGTCACTACGTGGCACCTCAAGCACAAGTTTTCCAATTACACAATGTGGTACCACATCTCTCCTGTATTCCTCTGCTGGCACTGCCATGGTTTGTGTCTTGCTGGGCTGTGTTCTCAGCTGTAACTTCATTGACTTTTTCCCAGCAGAGAGTTTTGTTTGTCAAGAAGAGTAAATGAAGTAATCATTTGGTAGACTTAGCATTTAAATACTGCGTGACATTTATATGTGTGTATATATAAAAATAAAAATGTTTTTTATGGCGGAGTGCCGCGGGACATTTGCATGAAGCACATCTCAATGTATATTTGACTGTTGATTTAAATATACGGTATGTAATAAGTTATTTTTAGTGTGTATTGACTTCCTTCTATATTGGAACAATATACCATCTCTGGCAGGGTTTTGTTGTCTCTCAGTTGCTGGCACAGCTGGACACTGTAGACACCGAGGTGTGTCCTTGTCCTGTTTCCCCCTTGTGCTCCATGGCGCGGGAGTCGTTCCCCTCAGGAGCTTTGTGGGAGGGCAGACACTGCTCCTGGGGTTTGTTGCCGCAGGACAGTGCTGTGAGCCTCCTACTGAACCTCCCTCCTGGTGTTTAGCAGAATAATCTGCCTTTAATATCTCCCCTTTCTCTGCTGTCATCTCCTCAGCACACGGAGAGCCCACTGGTGTTTGCAGAGATTCAGCCCCGTGGCTGAGGGAGCACCAGGAGCAATGGAGATCTCAGCTGCCCTTTCTCCCCAGCCTGAGATCACAGAACCACACAACGGTTTGGGTTGGAAGGAACCTTAAAGACCATCTCATTCCAACCCCTGCCATGTGCAACCTCCCAGTAGACCAGGTTATTCAGAGCCCTGTCCAACCTGGCCTTGAACACCTCCAGGGGTGAACACCCACAACTTCTCTGGGCAAGCACAAAATTTATCTATAAATTGTTTACTTTAAAAAATAACAATACAGACAAATTAATAAAAATGCCAGATCCCTGACTTCTGTTCATGCAAAAACAAGGCTTCTAGAACTTGCATTTATTGTTGAATTTTTTAATGATAAATTCATCTATAAAGGGAGAACTGTTCATACTGTGACAGTTATAAGAAACAAATTCATATGTCCTTTTCACTTTCATAAAGTTCAAAGATTTGCACTGAAAATTGTACTTTGAATCTAGTTACTAAATGCTTGGTACTGACTGGTGAGAGGCCGCTGGGATGGTGTGAACATTGCTGCACTTGCTGGGTATGTGATTGAAAGAAATATCTGGAGTGCAAAACTGTGACAAATAGATGAAAAATACAAGGAAAAGATGTTTGGATATTCAACTGGAAGACTGGTATGGGTTTATTCTTAGCTTTTCATGTAGTTGACAATGAAACATTTTTATTGTTAAGTGCTAACGTGCATGCTCATACAATATATTGCCTCTTGCTAATTATATGCTGCGTTAGGAATACTAATGTCTAGATAATACCTGACTGAAAAAAAAAAATCAGCATTAAACGCAGCTTCCGCAGAATTCTGGGCTGAAACTACCCCTGCACACACTCAGCTGTCCACACCTTAGAAACAAGTATTATTTTGTTATGGAGAATGCTGCTGTTACAGGTTTTATCAATAAAATAGAAGCAGATGGCTCATGTAGACATGCAAACCCAATGTATCTTCCTCTTTGTTCTCTCTGTGGCAGAAGAGAGTGAATATGCATCCAGGGGAAGGGGACGTGTTTTGCTCAGAACAGGGATGCAGGTGCCTGGTGCATAATGCAGGACTGGGAGGAATGGGGAATGTCTGCCCTCACTGGGTCCCCCTGTCCATCCACACGGACACAGGGGCCCTGTGGCAGCAGGCTGGGCAGTTCTGGGGGCTGAGGAGATTCCCATGTCCCACCAGGTCTCTGCTTCCCCCTGCACAGAGCCTTTCAGCCAGCTCTGTGAGGGGAAGGAGAAGTGCTGGCTATGCCTTTGACACCTGCTCTTCCCCCCTCTCTCATCCAGCCCTGGCAGGGTTTGGGGGAGAAGCCCCTCCAGTCCCCTCTGTGGTGGTACCCTGGACTCAGCATTTCTCCTACACACCAATGACAGGTTGGCACCCGCACCGGGGCACACAGTCAGTGTCACCAGTGTCCCTGCTGTGTGTGATACCAGCCTTGCTGACATCCTGGCCCTGTGTGTGGGACACAGAGGGATGCCCCCATAGAAGCTGGGGTGGTCACGTGGTGGGAACAAAGGTAAGAGCTCAAATGATGAGTTGGAGAGGTGAAATCGGGCCAACAAGGGGTATGTCTGTATCTGGAGGCTACTTTTTTTTTGCATCTACCTTTGGTCATGATGTATTTGTGAGTGGTTTCCTTCTGGCAGGTTGCAGTTGTAATCCCTGCCCACATTAAGATGGAGAAAGAAGCTAAAAAAGAATCCCAGATTGGTGACTTTGAACTGGGGTTAGTTTGCTCCTCTCAGAATAGCAGAGCCATATTTGAGGGAGACATGAGAAACCACGATTTCTGCAGCCCGGCTGGCACCCACAGGGTTGGCTTTCCAGGACCAGCCCTGAAATAGAGTTTCTTTTTCTGGCAGCAGTTGGTAGCTTCAGTGCCTGGAAACCTCAGCAAAGGCAGTTGATATAAGACATGTCTGAGGACACAGAAAACCCAGTCCAGGGCCCTTCATCTTAAAGAGAGTGGAGAAATGGGATATGCTGGGAGGCTCAGAGAGAAACTAGGGAGTTTGGAAAAACTCACCCTCCTTGGTGTAAACTGGGGATGAAATACCTGTTTTGCTAAGGACTGACGTTCGTGGGTGACCAGGCTCAGCTGAGAGGGCTGGTGGGGGCTGCGGGGTGGGCTGGGGTTTGCTCTGGGTTGCAGCAGTCACCCCAGCAGCTCCTCCAGGCACAGAGGGGGATTTACAGAGCCAGGCACTGTCTGCAAGTTGCTCAGGGGTTTGGGAGCTCAGGTGGGCACTGCTGCCAGGGTGGTGGCATGGGCTGAGTTGGTAGCAGGACAGCACTTTCCTGGCTTGGTTATCCCAACACTGCTTTACCCCATGCATTTTCTGAAAACCACTTAAAATTCTCCCTGCCCAATGAACCAGCCTCAGTTCTCCCACCAGCTCACCCTACTCCTCCCCAGTAACCCCAGTGCTGAGGGGTACTGGGGATGGCTCTGGAGGACTTGTGCACTGCTGGGGACACCACGACTGCACTGCTGTTCCTACAGCCTCACCCCGTCCTTGTGGGACTGTCCTCAGCCCCAGGTGTGTTTTCTCAGACTGATTCCCAGTTCAGGGCTAACCAGGACAGGGTTTGTTTCATTCCTGCAGGCAGACTTGTCTGTGTCTCTGTTTGAGCTCAGCACACCCCACGGTGAAGCTGCTGGCACTGAACTCAGGGAGAGGGGACTGGGCCATAGGTCTTGGTGCCAGCATTTGGTCAGCTTTGCCCAAATGAGGCTGCCCGTAAATTTGGCAGTAAAACCTCAAGTTTTCTGTGTGCTTGGTGTACAAGACCACCATGCAAATGCACGAGCTTAGCTCCCCACTTGCTGCTCCTGCTGGGACACCACTGCTCAGCACAAGCACGTGTGGCCCCCCGGGCTCCCGGCTGCGTTGTGTTTTATCGTTCTGATTATCCTGTCCTTCCTCCAGCTGCATTTTAATTCTTTAGAATGACTTCATCCCTTGGCAAAGCACCAAGTGCTGTTTTGTCAAGACATCCTTTTTTTTTTTTTTCCATCCTAATTTTGACCACTTGGAAAAGTCACATTTTTAATGTCAGGAAACTAAGTTTTGAATTTCAGAGAAAGTGATATCATTTTTCACGAGAGGGTGAAAGCATTCCCACTTCTCAATCAGCTCAGTGGAGGCTAAAGCTGAGCTGTCTGCCATCTGTCTCCTCGCCAGTCTCTCTTCCACCACCATCACTTTTTAACAGGTTGGCCAATTCCAATCACATTTGAGAGCAGGGTAACTGTCTCTAAGACAGTTATGCTTCTACAAATTTTGTCAGCTGGCAGAGGATCATTTCCAGAGAAGCAGAAAGAAGTGGGTTTGAAGGCCAAGGGTCGGGGAGCTGGTCCGTTGTGACATCTCCAGTGTGTGCTGCCTCTGGTTGAGCCGGGGATGTCCAAGGGGACATGGTGGAATCTGGTTGGGGATGAGGGGAGGGCATAGGGGGTAAAGAGCACAGATATGTAGGAAAATAAATTTCATTTTTTCTGTTCTTCCCCAGTTTGTTTCAGAAGGTTTCAGAAAGTTTTTCTCAAATGTAAAAAGGTAAAAGGAAAAATTAAAACAAAATTAAAATAACAACAAATTTTCTTGTACAGTGAATTGGAAGATAGAGGAGAAAAATAGCATTCTAGTACAGAAAGAGCAGAAAGAGAAAGAGCTGGTCTGCATTTTAGATGGAGGCAGGATTAGTCTCCCAAGGCATCTGGTCCCTCTGAATCTGGCCAACCACTGGGAGGCATGAACAGGGTCCAGAAACTGGAGCTACTCATCTTCATTTTCTGTGACAAGCCAATGGCTGGGAAAGCTTTTGAGGGTCTGTGCCTGCTGGAGGAAGCTGAGCAGGCCAGACTAAGGATAAAACCTGGCCCAGGATGCAGCTCCTCGCATGTGAAACTTCTCAAGTACAAATGCTGAACTTTTTGGGTACATTTTATCTTTTGAAAATACCTTCCACATGCTGTGTTTAGAAATGCAGTACCTCTGTAGGTATATGCTGCCTGGGAGGGCTGGTACTTCTTTTAAATGTTTGGTGCTTGAATTCAAAAGGACACATTAATTTAATTCATTTCTCTTTAACACTTGACTTGAGGAGACATAACTGCTTTGAAATGAGGGAACTGATTTTTTTTTCTAATTCTGTGAGGGAGTTAAAGTAAATGCTAATGTTCTGGGGTTTTATATTCCCAATTGCTCTAAACCATTTAAAAAACATGTATTTGTTATAGCACTGAATATGTCAGGCAATCCTGCTTTCGAAAGACTAAAATAAAAGAAAAAAGCTGCTCTTCTATTGTCTGCCTGTCCAGGTTTTATCTTGTGCAGCACACATTTAAAATCTTATCTTCTCAAATAATATCCCTGTCAATAGAGACTTTGATCCCAGTTCATGGGTCTGTTTAATTTCCGCTGCATTCAAACACTGTGCGAGCCAGCTGGGCAGTGATTCCTGACCAGGCACCCCTGGCAGAGGGGAAAACTTCTCTTCAGACAAGAAGGGGAGGTGATTTCTCGTGCTTCCATGGCAGGAGGAAGGGGATGGGATGGGGTGAGACGGACCACCTTCTGTTCTTCCTGATGTCCCTTTCAGCCAGCAGAGCAGTGCTGGTTTACACTGGCAGGGCATCTGCTTCCCTGCACTCCCTGCCCCCTTGGACAGTGGGCAAAGAAAAGCAGCTACACTTGGATTGTGGAAGAATTTCCTCAGGGCTGATCAGAGGATGGAAATGTTTCTTGGATCCAGCTGAGGAAACATAGCTGACCTTTTGGCTGCAAATTATTGCCTGCAAATAAGTCCTGCTTGTGTGCTGACAGGAGAGGGGAACATGTGTCTTTGCAGTAGAAATTGTGTTGAATGTTAAAAAAAAATACAGTAAATTTCAGGAAGACTGGAGTAAGTGATGCTGTCGTTCATTCAGCTGTTAGGCACGGAGTAGGTGCTTCTGTGTCTTCCTTTTCTATCTCTGCTCACAGAAGTGATATTACTGAAGTAATAATGACATCTTTGTGAAGAGCTGAAGAATCGCTCAAGTTTTTAATTCAGCAGTAAAGAAATGTCAGATTCATCTCACAGTAAATTTAAAATTACACCAACCTGAACTACTGCTACTGGCAGCATAATAATAAGGCAGGTAATCAAAATCAATTAAATTCCAGTGCCTTCCTATTGTACTAGAAAATTCAAATTTGAAATTAGTTAGAGTTTCATTTGACTTCTCAGTAAAAGAGGCAGAGCTTCAGAGATAATTTGAGGTAAATATGTGGCCATGAGTGATCTTTCCTCAAGCTGCAAAGACCCAGGGAGCTGTGTATGCACGTTTTGTGCACACTGAGTACCAAAGTCAGCCAAGTGCTCCAAGTCAAGGGAATAACTGATCTGAGGCTGCTGCATTGACATGTGCTAGCTGAGTCTCAGGCTTGCCAAGAGCCAGTTTCTTAAAATTTGGGTGAGATATTGATCCAGGTGAATGCCAAATGCAGTGTGTCTCCATTACCACTGTCTAAGAGGGAGGAGGACAAAGCCTGGAGCAAAATCCTCTGCAGAACCTTCATGGAGCAGCCAGAGGGAGGGGAAATCCCTTTGTCCTTCCAGCACAGATGTGACTAGATAGAATATACATTGGACCTCTTATAGATCACAGGGCAATGGGGAATTGCCCAGGAGCCTCAAATGCTGTCAAAAGGAATATGTTCCCATTGCACCTTGCTTTGTTTTTGGCACTGTCTGAGCCTTTGAGTCACCTTTCGTAGCAGGATGGGAGATGCCAGTAGTTGTTTTGGAAGTGTTCAAGGTCAGGCTGGATGGGGCTTTGAGCGACGTGGTGTTGAGGGAAATGTCCCTGCCCATGGCAGAGGGTTGGAACATGATCTTTAGGTCCCTTCCAACCCAAGGTATTCTGAGATTCTCTGAGTGACTGCTCGGATGGGGAGGTTATGGCACGAACGTGAGTCTGTCAGCAGCAGCGGTGCCATCCACGGTATTTGTGAGGAAACAGACACAGCTGGCAGCTGCAGAAGAAAATTTATTGCCTAGAGATGTTTCTTCTTGGAGAAAAGTCCTGATCAAAGCCCAGGCCTGGTGCTGGGGCTCATCTAAGCCAGTGTTGTACTGGTAACTCCAGTGCAGCCATTGGCACCAGTCTGGCTGTCCAGAAAAGCTCACCTTGTACAGCTCTTTTACACTCTGGGAGTGACCCACTTCTTCCAGGGAAGGTCCCTACACACAGCTGGTGTGGTTTTTTTTAAATGCTTTCTCTTCTTTTACCTTCCTTTCTGCTAGTATTTACATACAGAGTTAGGCTTTCAGGGAAAGGGATTTCCCCTCTTTCTGCACACTGCGTTATACAAGTAACATTTTATTGATGCCTTTTAAACTTTTTCTGGGCCCTTCTCACTGGATCCTTTGCTATGAGGATAGACTGAGCCTGGTATCCTACCTATTGCCCTAAGGAGGGTGCTCAGCACTAAAATCCCACTGGCTGAGATGCAGGAGTTGTCCTACCCCACGGTGACCTGCTATTTTATTTGGGAGGAGGTCTGGGTTATTTTTCTGTGCAGCTCTTTTTCCTACAGCAATCTAATTTCTGGCCATGGGAATCATACGTGTAAGTGCCAGGATAGGGCCCAAGGCACTGTGGTGGAGCATCCCAAAAGCTCAGGGGAAAAAGTGGGCCAGGATCTGATGGTGGGCATGGAGGGAAAAGGGAGCATCATAAATCGGGAGGGAAGAGGAACATGACCCAGCGAGGGAGCAGAAGAGCTCGACTCTCTGCCAGCAGGACTGAATTGGACTCCTCTCCTTCCAGCCATTCCAGGCCCTGGGTTGTGTTTCTCCCAACCTTGCCCTGCAGTGAGCAGAGCTCTCGTCCTCTCTCTGTGCCGCAACGAGCCCTCGGCACCTCCGCGGCTGCCGGCCCGCTCCGCGCATCCTTCAGCCCGCCCCGACGGGAGGTTTTATGGTCCCTCTTTCCCACCCCCCTCCCTGGCCTGCTGTCTCCTCCCGGTTCTGGCGTTTCACATCCCCATCCTCTGCCGCGAGCCCCAGGCAGCTCCTCACCGCCTGTCCAGCTCTGAGCCGCGGCACCTGCTCCATCCTCCGGCTCACCCCACGGCACGGCACGGCACGGCACGGCGCGGCGCGGCACGGCACGGCACGGCGCGGAGCATCCCTGTGGCGGGACCTGCTCCTCCCTCCTGCCCTCTTCCTCCTCCCTCCCTCTCTCTCCTTCCCTCCCTCCCTCCCCGCGGCCTCGAGTCGCGCCAGTGATGGAGAGAGCGTCACCGTCTCCTAGCAGCGCTCCTAGCAACGCTCCTAGCAACCAGGCAACATCTGCTCCCGCTGGACCAATCCGCGCGGGGAACATCTGGGCACCCACCTCCGCGGGCTGCGGCCGGGAGGTGATGCGCTCCTCAGTGGCTGCAGGGACCCGCAGGAGCTGCCACCACCGCCACCACCGCCACCGTCACCAGCAGCACCGCCACCGCCTCCTCCAGGAGCAGCGAGGGAAGGACGGAGCAGCCCTCCCTCTGGAGCCGGGGCTCGCTGGGTGAGTGCCACTGAGCCGGCGGTGGCCGGGGACAGCGAGTTGTGGGCTTGCCCGTGGCACCGAGGTGCTGTGGGGTTTTGCTGGTGGGATCTGCTCCGATGGGTTTAGCAGGGGGCTCTTGGCGTGGAGTAAGTTTTGTGTTTGTTTGGGAGCTCTCGTGGCTTTGCTGCAGAGGGAAGAGCTGAGAGGGAGGCTCCGTGCGTCCCGCAGTGCCACGGGCAGAGGTGCTGCTGCTCTGCCGGACTCTACGAAAGGTCATTTCGATCAGAGTCCTCTTTTTACAGTCAGAGCTGAACTCTAGAAAGTAACCATAGCTCCTCTTTCCATCGCCTGTTAATGCTGTCATCCTCTGGGATGACACCACTCTCTAAATATAGTTGTCTTATAGCTGCGGGGCACGAGTTTGCACACATACGAACTCTCTTTTCCTTTCTCTCTTGCAGGATTTGTCTAATTTTGTTCATGTACTCAAAAAGTGTGAGTGTCTCTGGCACACACATAAAAGTGCAGAGTTTAGGTGTACACATGTATCTGTGATCGTTTTTCCCCCTGAGAGTGAGAGATATTCTTACTACCGCATGCCAAAATCTTCACCGGGAAGGCAAGGCATCAGCCTGGGAAATGTACTGTATGTCAGGCAAACTCCGAAACATGGACCCTGCTAAACAGAAATGGGAATCTGACTTTCCCCACACCTGTACTGCTCTGCCGGCAGTGTGACTGTGTATGATAGAAAATTAATGCTGCTACTCAAAATAATGGCATGGTTTTAATAGTAGCCCTTTAGCTTTCCTCTGAGGTTGACAAGAATTAATGGAGAAAATAATGTGCCATTTTAAGAGGTGGTTGGGGCAGAATTAATGTTATAGCTCCAGAAACGTCTAGATATTTAGAGGAGCAAGCTGTATTTTTGCAGCATTTGCTCTGGGCGGATTATAGCTACACCACTGAGAGACTGAAATGTTTTTTTCTTAACGTTTTATCTACTTTTCTGATGTGTGAAAGGGATTCCAGGAAGCAAGGTCAAAATTAGAGAATTGGGTGTAACATCAGAACTCCTACTTATCCCTGTTACTAAGCCCTGTGGGGATGCTGAAATAGCACTTTCTCCTCTTGTGGTCCAGCTGCTCTCCGTGTTTGTCCTGATTTTGCCACCTGAGCCATGTGTGTTTCTCCTTGATCCGCCACGGCAGGTGACCATTCAGCAGTGCCGTGCTGCCAGAAATGCTCGCTGAGCCCGTGCGAGGGGGAAATCTTACCAGAACTGCTGAGATTATCCCAGAAAGACCCTTTGCAGACTGACTCCGCATCCTCAGGTAACTGATAAGTTTGCAAACTTCCACTGGTTGGGCTCAGTGAGGGAATTTATTGGGATTAACGTCAAAAGGGGGTGAACCTGGAATTATTATTTTATTCTATTGATGAAAGCAGTGGAGCTATAAGGAGCGAGGCAGGAATAGTCACTCAGCCATTAAGTCTCATGCCTTCATGCCCTCACGAGAGCTATTCAGATGCTTGTACCTTGTACACAAGTGTGCCCAGGGAGAATCTGCAATTAGGGGGATCTGCAGAGCAATCAGCAAACTAAAAGGCGGTTTTAAAGTGCAAAGCCAGCAGACAAGAGTGCAGCTGGGGGACCCCACCTTCCCGTGAGTCAATCAAAGGGGGCTTGCTCTGCCTGATAAGGCTCGATAGGCTGAAAGGGTTGCCATCGATTGGCACCCGTGTGAGATCCTGGGGTTGGCATGTGTTTTCAATCCACATGTTCATCTGCCTGTGTTCTGGTAGCTTTGCATGATCAGCTGGGAATCCCACAGTGGGACCAGCTGCTTATGCTGCCCTAGGAGAGGAGAAAAGCAGCAGCAGAGCATATTGAAACCAGGGGCAGGTTTCAGCTGAGCACCCCCTAATTGCGAGTGCTCTGAAGGTTCGAGGCGGGGGAGTTTATCACCGCAGTTTGACAGCAGTCGCAAGGACATGATGATACATCCTGCCATGTCAAAGTCACGTCTCCCGCTGGTAAGAAAGGCCAGTTTCTGTGTGCTCAGAAGCCTCAGGTTTTGTATTTGAGCACACAAGAGATGCTCAGCGAAGGCGTCCGTCTCAGGCAGCTTTAGCTCGCATATTGATCGCTCTCCTTTACGCTGGGCAGGAACCCTGCAGGGCAGCGGCACATTTGAGTCACCAGCTCCGTGCGCAGCTTGGCGGGGCTGGCTCGGGCAGCCGGCTCCCCGCTCACCCCCTGCAGATGTCTGCATCAACAACCAGATAGTATCGACTGAGACGAGCCCTTTCACTGCAACACTGAGCAGGCAGGGAGGAAGTTTCTTCCCGAGGAAAGGTAGGGGAGGTGCAGGAGCAGGCAGGTGTGGGGATGCTCCCAAGGGCTCAACTACAAGTTCTGGGATGGGGCTGCTGGGCAGAGCCGGGGCTTGCAAATCCCTCTTTATTGCCTGAGATGCAAAAGCACAAGCTCAGGTGTTTTTTTTGGTTTTTTTTTCCTGGCTGTTCAATCATTTTTTAAACTCGGTCTTAGCTCCTGTCTCAGCTAGGCTGCAGCCCCGTGGAAATTGCCTGGCATTAATTCATGCTGGAGAGGGGCTGCTGTCACTGGGGTGATGCAGGAGAGCAGGTGAAGTGACTTTTTTGTAATTTGCAGTTCAAATGGGAAGTTGCCATGATATAAATCTATTTCCAATCCAATTTAGATAAGACAGCCCTCTGTCCAAACACGCCTAATAACTCTGCGACTACCACGCCACAGAGCACCATAATTACTCCTGGAGAAATAGACAGGAACGGACACATTTTGCTCTTTTGAAAGTACAATTAAAGCCCTTGCGAGGCTTAGTTTGAGAGCTCCAAGCCTGAGACAGAGGTGTCTATTCCCTCACTGCCACGCGTGGGATTTATATTCCAAACTTCCATTAGCGCTAATGGCAGCTCCAGCCGCCGTGCCCCGATGTGCCGTGCATTCCGAGCAGGCTCGCACCGGCGGGGTGTAAACACGGGGCCGGGAAGCCGTGGGGCTGCCGAGCCCTGGCAGCAGCGCCCGCCGCTGCAAATCGCGCCGAGTCCTTGGGGAGCAGCAGAGGGCTTGCGGCTGAGCGCTGCCGGGATGCTGAATGCGCTTTCCCGACGCTCATCCAGCCTGGAAGGACAAACGTCAGGCTCAGGAGTCAGTGCTGCGCTCGTTGGTCCCCGTGGGGAGATTTGGCCCGGTGCCTTGACTTGTGGTGTAGCGCTGAAAAAAACGTAATGTGATTAAGATGTATCTGTCTCTGAGCTTGAGTGAGGCGGAGGCAGTGACTCATACCACCTTGCTGGAGCTGTCAAAACACTTGGCTCGCGAGAATAGCCTTCTACACAAAAAGCACTGATTCAATATGTTTATATTTAAACAAAACACTAAGGGTCTGATTCACTGCGGCATTACTACAGCCTTGGGTGGCTGTAA
This sequence comes from Picathartes gymnocephalus, assembly GCA_013390045.1. NCBI lineage: Eukaryota > Metazoa > Chordata > Aves > Passeriformes > Picathartidae > Picathartes > Picathartes gymnocephalus. The sequence goes on from WEKY01001291.1 coordinate 533,860, forward strand.
CCCCAGCCAAGCAGCTCCCAGGCACCCAGAGAGCCATCGAGTGCTGACTTCCAGTAAATGTTAGAGAAAGGCTTGGTCCTTGTGAGCCTCCTGCATGGAGAGAGATCGCTCGAGGGCTTTAGCATCGGTGCTGGTGTTGAAGGCACAGTGCAAGGTCACAGTTCATGCTCTTGTTCCCCTGAACCTGCAGACAGAGCTGTGGGCACCACCAGCAGCCACCAAAAGTGATGGTGATGAAGTGAGTGGTGGTGGGATGGCAGCTGCACTGAGCACGAGAGCGGACCCTGAGCTTCTCTTGAGCAGCCCTGGGATGAGACCTGTGTGCCTTCAGCCCACTTTCTCACCCTGCAGGTGTGCAGGCAGCACCCCTTCCCTCCTGGGGAGCTGAGCCACCTGTGACAGCCCGTGGGAGCTGCTGAGCTGGGGAAGTGGGTGCTCCGAGCTCTGCAGATTTGGAGCTGCTGGGATTTGCTAACAGATGGTGTGGTGTTGAGCAGCTTGGGGCTACTTTGCTCCTAGAGTGTAGTCTTTCATTTAAAACTGGGAACATATTTCAAGCCAAACTTACAGCCTGGAGATGCTCTTGGTGTTTGCTTGGTTGTTGTTTCCCTTCATTGCTCCTAAACTAAGTTATGGGTGTTGGGGTGAGGGGGTTGTGACAGCTTTGCTGCTTTAGCTGATGTAAGGTCTTTAGGAATTTAAATTCAGCCAACCAAGGGTATGTTCCAGGCTGGTGCTGAACATAACCGCAGAAAGGGGGTGCCAGCTGGGTGCTCAATGAACCCACTGCCAGGATGGTCATATGTGTCCCTCAGCAAAATACAATTTTTCCATCTGCTCCTGCCAGCCAGCACCAGTCCCCAGCCTGTGGCATGTGCAAAACCACAGCCCTCCTTCCCTCCCATCCACAGGCTGCCTGTGTTCCTTCCCTTCTCCTGGCTCCCTGATGTCTCCAGTACCACCTGTTCTCGTGGGATGCTGAATTTCACATTCCATCTCTGGGGCAGGGAGTGGGATTCCCGTGGCCTGGAGCAGCAAGGGAGAGTTTGCTGGCTGAGCTGCAGAACTGAGCTGAGATGCTCTGCGTGCTGTGGTTGTCTGTGCTGCCCCTGCACTCAGGCTGATTTTCTGCTTCCACTGCACACAGGCAGTGATAGGGCTGTGCTTCCAGCCCTTTCCCTGAAGAACACTAGGGAGAGTGTTTTAGAATTTAGAGGTTTGGTTTGAGGGAAAGGATCTACCTGGGTGCTGGATTTGGCTCCTTTCCCAGCCCTGACAGCCTGGGTGGCTGTGGGAATGTCACTTCATCTGTTTGTACCTTTGTCTTCCTCAGACTAGTGTGAAGAAAACTGTAATGTTCTCCCATCCCAAGGCACTGGGAGATAAATGCATTTGTTGTGCTTAGATAACACAGCAGCAGGGTTTCCACCTAGGAGAACATGATATCAGAGTAATTAAATATCCAGGCTGCCCAGGCTCTGATGTAACTCAAATACTGGAATAAAACCTGCAAGCAGAGTAAGTTGTTGAATATTAATTTAAACCAGTGTTTGCAGCTACTCGATGCCAGTGGGGTGGTGAAGACCACAGCCCTGCCCTTGCCCTTGAGAGCTGAGGTGGGTGCTGGGAGCCTCTCTGGTGTGAGTGATGGTCCAGGGTGACCAGAACCTTGCAGTAGTCATTGACAACCTTGGCAGTGTTGTCCCACTGTAAGAGCAGCAGTCCCTCTCCTGGAGAAAGGCTGCTCTGAAGTGCAATCCATTTCCTGATGGGTCCCAGAGCAGGGCTGAGGGATCTCGACTCTGAGTGGGGTGTTAATCCACCAGTCAGTTTTCTGCATGGATTTGTAGCATCCTTTATGAGAAACCTCCACCCTCATAGACTTGAAACTCAGTGAAAAAACACAAGAATCCTCTCATTGAGGGAATTTCTTCTTCAGCCCCTTCCTGTGGGTTTTTGATGTAGAAGAAGGAAGGGAGAGCACATTGCTCCTTCCTGCCAGTGAAGAAGAGATGCTGTCAGTCCCTGGAATGGTTGTGTAGGTATCTTATCCCTCCCACCAGCAGCTAAGCCTCAAGGAGCCCCTCATGGCCCATGGAAGGATCCTTCCAGCAACATGAGGTTCTGGCTGTGCAACATTATTTTGGCTTTTCTACCGTGTCAGGGAAGCAGTCCAGAACCAAATCCTCTACTTCCTCAGAAAATCTAAGTTTCAAATGCTCCCATAAGGACATCCCAATTTGGGAAAGAAAATATTTCCCATAGGACCTGACTTTGAGTTATTCTATAAAGGGGGTCTGGATACTTTCTTTCCTTGAATTGCCTTAAGAAATCAGTATAATAAAATTTGAGTCTTTAAAAAAAGTTTTAAAGGGCACATTTGATAGAAAATAACAGAAATGTCTTATAAAAAGGAGGGTTTGGGAGGAGATGGTGCCTCCCAGAAATGCACATGGCTCCTCGTATTGTCTAGTGAATAGCCAAGCAAAACCCAGCCCTGGCTCTCACAGGGACCCAGTGCTCACCAGGCTGAGTACCACTGTAATTATGGACCTCATTAAGATGCTGAATTAGCACCAAGTCATCTTTCCAGGGAGATGAGCGAGCTCAGAGCAGGCAGCCAGGTCTGGCTGTGGGTGCCCAGAGTGCCCTGGTCCTCTGCAGGGCTCCGCTCTGGAGGAACAGACCTCTCCTGGGCTCCTGTCACAGGACGAAAGCCCAATAATTCCTTTTCTTATCCCAAATACTGAGCCTCCGTCCTCTGTGCCCTGAAAAACTGAGGCCACCCGGAGAACAAGCCAACCCCATCACCCTCCCACTGAACTGGAGCTCTCCTGCTTTTCTGAGTCTACACTACCATCTAGTGAATACACTCGGCACTGGTTTTCCAGGGAAGCCACGGAGGTCCGTGCTTGATATGTGGAAATCAAAACCCAACCCTGAGCCCACACACCCCACAGCGGGGCACAGGGTCCCCTGTCCTGCACACAGGACATTCCTGTCCCTCCTGCAGTGCACGGTGATAATCCTGGCCCGGACATCCCCTGCCTGTTCTGTGGGGCTGTGCCTGGCCAGGACACCCCGGGCAGCTGTAGCACCAGGAGACCCTGCCTGTGCCGGGTGCTGTGGTGCTCGCTCCCGAGAGGGGAGAGGGGCTTGCTGTGCTGGCGAGCCTCGGGCTGGCTGTTTCAGGGACACCTTCACATTTGCCAGCCTCTCAGCTGTTCTTCCAGCGGGTTGAGGGCTGCAGGCTGAGTGCTGTCCTGGCTGCACTCCCACTCTGGATTCCTCCATACCCTGCACATCCCGGACTGGGATGTTACAGTCACCCTGGCAGCAAGCATTACTGACCTTTTTCCTCTTCTTTTGTGCAGAGCTGACCTGGTCGGTGCCTACCAAAGACATTAACGACGTCGAAAGTAGCTTACTTTAAGAGAAAATATGCAGAAGAAGAACATTTACATCAAGATTACCATGAGTATTGTCCAAAAGTGAGTATCTGTCTCGCTCCAGACTCCACCCTTCCCTCAGTTTTCATTCCCTGATGCTAAAGACCCATTCATTTACTCCCCAGCACCTGATACTACCAGAGGACCGGACTTGTATCCTAAAACTATCTCTCCAGAAACTCCGCTTCCTGGACGACCCCGAAGCCTATCTGCGTAGGTCTGTATTAATTAACAATCTGTTGAGGAAGATTCACCTAGAGACAGAGAGGGAGAGCTATGAATACTTTAAGGAGGCTCCGTGCTATAGGACTGCCTACTCTGACGCACGAAAACGGCTGAAGTTTATGGTGCAGGAGTGCTGTTCCCAGTCGCTCTATTATGAAGAGCTGCACTCGTATCGCATCGTGCCTTACTCCGCAGAGAACGCTGTTTACGGGATGGGCTACACGGGCAGCCACCTGGAGCAAAATTCTCAGTTGCTTATTTATAAAATGAATTAAAGTAGCTGTTAGACCCACTGATGTTTGTTTCTGAATGCTTGAACTGCTTGTGGAGGTGTTGAGATGAGGCACTAATTGCAGATGTGTTTGCGATCGGAGGCGGAGGCGCCGGGAGCTGAGTGGAAGGTGCTTTGGATGATGCTCTGCAGCCCCCGCTGTTAACCCCCGGTGTGAAGCACCTTGCTGTACACACAGAGAGGTGCAATTCGGAGGTCCTAACCCGCAGAGACTGCGTGCAAGGCGGTTTGTAGAAACAAAGCTGCACTTAAAGTTACCTGTGTGTAGATACAGATGCTCCAAATCACTTTTGCAGTTAAATTACGCCATCCCCGGTGCGAGGGGAGCCCCCGAAGCAGTGGAGTAGTCTAACAGTGAGGAGTAAAACACAAGTTATCTGCTGTAAAAGTATAGACAGAAAGTTTCTTTGAGAATTGCTTTGACCATGAAGGAGTCAGTGCCAAAGGAATCAGTCTTTAGCTTAGGATTTTCAGAGACCGAACTTGCTTGCTACTTACAGACACTCTATACTGAGATTTGCAAGGGTTTGTGGGTTGGTTTTTTAGAAAAATAATTGCATTCACCTTTTACTTATATTGTCTCTTAGCTGGTATCTACTTTGCTGTTTTAATATGAACCAGAATGACTCACAGGAAAGATTGTTTCTTCAGCCCATCATCGGTGTTCCCTTAACTTCATTTGCCTCTTTCCCTAGCTGTTTCCCTGATAATTCTTTGCATGCTAATTTGCTGTTTGGCCCGAGGTTCACACTGGTGCTAGGGAATAGACAGCAATTTCTTTTTATGTGGACTATAAAAGGCAGAAAAACAATGGTAACTCTCATAGATAGAGAATGAATGTATCTGACAGATGCTGGTAAGATCTCAGAGGTTCTCCTGATGAAACTGCTCAGCATTAGTAATAACGTTTCAGGTTAAGTGAAATGTCTAATTTCAATCTGGGAATTAACTTTACAATGTGTAAATATATATATTTCACAAGCTAGGGCATGTGGGATGTTCAGCAAACAGAATGACTCTAAGTGGAAAGTTTCATAGCTGCCAAAGCTGCATCATGAAAATACCAAAGAGTAACATTAGGGAAAGGATGATGCTCCAGCAATGGGGTCAGAAGCAAAGATTGCACTATAATCTGGGGGAATGTGATTAACGAGCCTGTAAATTAGCTGTTAGTGATACACTCACAGCTCCCCCACCGGGGACCTGCAGCCCAGAACTTCTGAACAAATACACAAGATGGTTCAAAGCCTGTCAAAGTCCTACAGGTCTGCTGGCTTACAGCGAAGAAAATGGCTTTGCCTCACTGGCTATCACCACTTTAAAGCTTTAAAGCAAAGTAAATAATAGCGCACACTCAGCTGGAGGCATAGATACATACATATATATATATATATAAGAACCTAATTTTTTATTTATTTGGAAAGGCTTTGCTCTTGCAGATGTGGCTGATGCTATTTCTGAAGCATTATATAGTGTGAACAAATACCGTGGCTTGCCAGGAATGTGCTTTTTGTGTCAGATTCTTCCTGTCACCCTGCTCAGAGCATCCTGGTTGTGTGTGTCACACATATTGTCACAGCTCTCAGGCACGTGTAAGTGCTGGAGAAAAGGCAGAAAGACAAAAACAAAAAGGTGTGAAGAACAAAGTTAACTCTGGGATCAGTAGTTAGAAGTCAGTACAGGTTTAGGAGACAGAAGGAAGCAGTAAAATTCAGATTTTTTTCTTTTTAATTTAAAAAAAAAAAAAATGTCAGCAGTGTAACTCAAAACAAGGATAACCTGCAAACTGGAGAATATAAACATCTCAGATACTGTGGGAAGGCTGAAAAAATAGGCCAGTGCTGTTTGGGAGGTGCAGTTAGTCATGATGAATGTTCAGGTTTCTGTTTTTGCTTTGAGACAAGTCATATTTACTTATCTCTTAGAAAAGGGTGTCTTTCAATCCTCAGCAAGTGCAGTTCAGCCTCAGAGCTTCCTGGCTGTGTGTGGTTTGATTCCTGGCGCCCCTGGGCTTGCACAAGCCCAAAATCATGCAGCTGATCCAGCTGCACGATTTGAGAAATGGTTTCAATGTGGTTTGAGAACTCTCCAGTGGAAAGGGGCCATGCCCACCTCCCCAGGGGGCTGGGAGAGCCCAGGCTGCTGCTCAGGTGTGTAGGACAGCCCCAGTACCAGCAGTAAGAGATGGCAGAGAATGCCATTTGCTGTTGTGAGAGGTGTCATTATCCCCCGGGAGCTCTCCGGCCTCTGCGGCACTGGGAACGCCCCGTGCCCCCCCAGGGCTGGGGGAATGGCAAAGGAAAATCGCTCCTGTCTTCTGACTTTTCAAACCATGTAATTTTCTGCTCTGAAATGGTCTGATTTATACTTTTTTTTTTTTTCCCTCTTCATGTCCGTTTTCACCTGATTTCGTAATGATCTAGCATGTACAGGAAATGCTAAAATGCTTCTTTTCTCTCGCTGACTGACTTTTTATAGTCATAGGATGCTTCTGGCTTGAATAAACAAAACTTTTAACTTAAAGTTAGAAACGTTTCAATGAAATGAAAAAAGCTCAGTAGGATCAAAATCTTTAACCTTACCTGAAAAAAAACATTGGCCATGTCAGATTCTCCTTTGAAGAGGTTCTTTGCCTGCTGAAAGAGGCAGATATTTTCTTGCCTATTGAAAGCTTCTCTGTTAAGGCATTGTGATAACTGAACAGATATAACAGACAAAAATCTGCATCAGGTCACAAAACTCCTTGGGCTACCTAGGAAAAAGGACGATAATTTACTCATGTTTTTCTCATGTGTTGTTTTCTTGAACAAAATGCATTGTCTCTTTTTTTAATTTTTACTTGCTCCAGGAGCCATTAAAATGGATTATTTTTTTCTGGAGAACAAATTGGGTTTTTTATGGTTGACTTTTTGATATGGAATTGAATCAAAGGTTCACTATTCTAAATGCTTTAAGTCTGCTTCTGTTTTTACTGCCTTCTGCTTTGCCCAGTGATTGGTGCTGCTGAAAAGTGGGTCTGACTAATTCGACTTGAGTTCTTAAAAATAGTTTATGGGGTGATAAAGAAGTACAAATGCAATAACATTGCAAGTGACTCCCGAAATATTTGACACCTTTTGAATTTTATACTTACATTGATTTTAACATTTAGCTGCCAAGTTACTGGGTACCAGCATTTTAATACAGCTACTCACAGTGATTTTTCTTTTTTTGGGTTTGTAGCTACAGTTCAGCTCTTCTGGCTTCTGATGTGAGAATCTGTCTGTAGGTGGTCAACTTTCAGTGAGATAGATTTATATATATATATGTTCTATTATGACTGCATTAGGAACTCCTACATATGGGCTATGTTTGCACTGGATGTAAAGAAAGTCCTTTGGCTCAGTTGCCTTGGAGATAGAATATTCATCAGAGAGAATAAAGATGAGCTGGGTAACAAGGACAGACTTGGTGAGGAGAGCTGATCATTTCGAAAATGACTGGCTTAGGACAATTCATTTTCCCCTGGGAACAGCAGCACACTTGGCTGTAATTGGTGTTTTTATGAGTTGAGTTTTCTTTGTGCTGCTTTTCTGGCTGGACATTCTGGTGAAGGGTCCACGGGGGTGGCTTCACGGGCGCCACGGCATGGGTGTGGATGGGATTTGGTGCAGCCTGGTGCAGAACCCCAACACTGAGTTTGAGCAGCCTGCTCTAGTGAAGGTGTCCCCACCCACGGCAGGAGGGCTGGAACCAGATGCTCTTTAAGGTCTCTTCCAACTCAAACCATTCCATGATCCATGATTCTGTGGCATTAGGGCCCTGATCCTGTAAATGCTTGGGTTATCACCCGATTTCCTGGCACAGACCCTGTTGTGTGCTTGATGCTCAGCATGTGCATGAGCTTGTGCAGGGCTGGGGCTGCGCCTGCTGCAGAGACCCCCCTCAATCGCCGTGGTATCGGTGACGGTGACCATCGAGCTGCTGCTTGAGCCCTTGAGTACATCTCTATTGCACTGTAAATTGAACTTCTGTTTTCCAATGAATGTGTTGAGTATATGGACTGTTGTGCCTTAAAGTCCCATCCTCGTATGAGCCTTTGTAAATGTTCTGGAAATCTGCAAACCGTCCATCACTGGTATCTCTGTGCACTCTCTACAGATCTGATTTGGTACTTGGCAGGACCTTGGGAAACCCAACCCTGACCTCAGTTTGCCATGAACACAGAGGGCATTTGCCAGTTCCCTCTTTTCTTTTTTCATATTGCTTTCCTCTCCAGCATTCATGAAATTCCGTTTTCCTGGTTTCTGCCATAGCTGGGCTCTTGGCCACATGCAGCACCGGGAGCCCCTCGCAGGAACTCAGAAAGTTGTGAAAAAGTTGTCTCCAGATTTTAAATGCCACCTGTAGAGTGCTCCCAGGAGGGAATCACAGCTGCATACAACAACTGTGGCAGATGTTGTCAAGTATATCATCATATATTTGACATGATTAACAAAGCAGAGAAGGGAATACCTATTTATACTGAAATGCATGAGCCTGCATTATGTTAAATACATGGTGATTATACACCAAGTAATTGGAATAATACCTACTGGTTCTGTAACACAAAAAAAAAAAAAAAAAAAAAAAAAAAGGCTTTTTAATGTTTAAAATTACCTGGGACCTGATTGAAGGTTTTTATGAAATTGTTTTCTAAAGTGTATAGTAGAAAAAATGTATATGTATTTTAAATATACGTATGATGTGCATGTTATTAATAAAGATCTATTTCTATTGAACCAGATGGACTCTTGTTGAATGTATGTTGTTTGGTTTACAAGTTAACATGTAATGTTTCTAAAGAAAGGTTTCTAACTCCATCAATCCCCTAAAAATCTTATAAACACAGATTCTCTGAGGAACCTGGATCAGAGGGTGAACCTGAGGTAACTCCTCTGTCATCCACTTGTGCTGCCCTGATCCCATTGTTTGCATCCTAAATTGCCTATGGACTTGCAAGACCCTTCTTCTTTTCCTTCTTTTTGTATTTCATTTAAAAATCTGCAAGGAATCACTTTTCTAATAATGTTCTGCAGGACATGTTCCTTATGCTGCCGAAGGGTCAAAGTTAGAATAGTTATCTATTGCACCAGTTCAGAAAAATGGGATTTTTTACTAAAAAAAGATAGAGATACTGAAAAGGGGAAATATTAACAAAAGGATGGGCTTTCCCCTGTGGGCAGGAGCCTCTTGAGGCAGTCACAAGGAAACACCTTCCAGGGCCAGGTGCTTCAGTGCCCATCTGCAGCCAGGACTTGGCTACCACCTGGGGCTGCAGGTGCAGGTTTTGTAAAGACTGAACATCCCAACCAGGTGCCATAGGCACAGCAGCACATCCATCACCTCCTCTGAAGGTGTTGCATTAGGAGACAACAGCTGGATGTCTCAAGCTGAGGACAGCTCTGAAAGCACTGCTCCTGAGCCCCCTACATGCCTCATTTGAATGTGGTGGTACCAGGATTAGCAGCCACCACTCAAATCCTGGGATGTCCCTTATCAGACACAGTCCTTTACCTGTCTCTGCACCACTCCTCTTTTTAACCAAAAAGCAATTTCTAGACCTTGGCTTGGGGATGTGCATGACAGAGGAATGGGCTTCTTGCTGCATGTCTGCAGTTTTAGCCTGTTTTTTCCCCATATTTTGTGTGAATGACCAATGGTCTCTGGCGTGACACAACCCTGGCACAGAGATATATTCAAATGGTCAAAATTCCTCTTGGATCCCTGGTAGGAGCTGCCATCTCTGAGGATTCACCACAGTGGTAAGAGATGCTGAGGCTTCCTTGGCCCAGTTGTGGGGAGAACTGCTTTAGTGTGGAAGCAAAAGGCATTGGAGCATCTTTGCACCTCCCAGCACAGAAGCACTGGGTTGCCCAACACAAACACTTTCCCACTATGGACATTCTCAAAGTTGTGTAAATCATCCTGACACAAAGCAAATTCATCTGCAGACTGAAGGTGGGGTCCTCTATGCCAATTCCTCTGCTGCTAAAGGAGGTCATCAAAATACCATGGCCACTGTGAACTTGCTCTGCTCTCTTTCTGTATTTTCTTTTTAGCTCTTTACAGTCATTTTGAATTGAAGTGGCTGCTGGGCTGCCCTGCCCTGGCACTGCCAGCCCAGATTCATGGAGCAGCTGGCACAGGAGCCAGGGAACCTGGCCAAGAGCTGTAACTCACCGTTACATCCCCCCACTCGGTGCATTTCAGGGCTTAATTAATTCAGGCCCCAAGATAAACAGCACTGATGGCACAATCAGGTGATGCTTCGAGTTCCTGGCTGCAGAGTCTTGCAGCCTCCCAACTCTCCTAGTCCAAGTGGGGAGGTCTGCTCTGCCTTGCTGCCCACAGGCTGACATGCCACTGATGGGAAATTGTCCCCAGCTGGGCTGAGTGGTGCCAAACTGCAGCTCTTACTGGCTGAAGGATTCTTCTTTCCTAACATTAAACTGCTCAGTGGCAATCGTTGCTAATTTGCTGCAAGGAGATTTGTGTGAAACATCTGCTGTCAGGGGAGGGGAAGGATGGCTGGAAAGGAAAAGGTCTTTCTCCCTGTAAGGGAGAGAGAATCCCCTGTTCATGGTGGGGAAGGTGTTATTGCTCTCCCACGTTTGAGGCTCAGGGCCATGCAGATATTTCAGGTGTGCTGAGACCACCTCATTATAAGGTTCCCTGGGTTCTGTGCCAGCTGCTCCATGAATCTGGGCTGGCAGTGCCAGGGTAGGGCAGCCCAGCATGGTCTGGGTATCTGACAATCCCACAGCCTTTGATGGGATTCTGGGGGGAGCCACAGGAGTTTTTTAACCTGTCCCCATTGGGATCATCAATCCCATACACAGAAAGCATTCCAAAAGGCTGGATGCACCATGCCCCAGGCAGACAAGTGTCTCCCCCAAAACTCTGTAGTGCAGGCAGGAGTGGCATCTTGAGACGGTGTTATCCATGAAAACACTGGGATTTTGTAGGTAGATGGAATTGCAGGGTGGGACTCTGTGAATGCACCTACTGTGACAGTGCCACAAGGACTTAAACATTCTGCATTGGGTTAGCAGGTATTAATGCAGGTCCTGCGTGGCCAGCTGTGGAGTGTGATATCCCACATTTTGGTAATGAAGTCAGAGTGCTGTTCCTGACAGTCTCAATGAGATGGGGTCACTTACTTACAGCATTAGTGAAAATAGGTTTTTTTCTGCAAAATTTTAGGTCTAAGGTCAAAGGACATCCTGGTACCATTTGGGGGCACAGGTCCATATGCAGATAGCTGAGGTGAAGATGTGTCTGCCCTGGAGAGGAGTCAGAGACTGTGTCTTTGCTGCTCAGACGGGTGGGCTGCAGAATGGAAAAGTTATTTTGGGAGCACCTGAATTAGGACAAAAAACCTGGGCTGGAAGGTCTTAACTCCCAAAAGTCTTGCACTTGCTACCAAGGAGTTACTCTTCTCCTGGGATTGTTTAACCAGGTAATTTGTGTTTTGGGAGATGGGTCTGAGTGAAGCCATGACCAGGGGCTGATGGACTGGCTCAGTGATGTCTCGTTCCAGTTGGGATAAAAAACCAATGCTGCAAATGCTGGGAGGGAGCCTTGTCACAAGGCTGAAAAAGCCCACATGGATCTTGCATTTGCAGCTCCCAAGGCTGGGATCACCTGGCGAGTGAGGGCAAGCTGCAGTTAACACGGGGCAGCAGTAAGTCAAATGCTGGTGCCCTGGGGACTGAGCCTGCCCTGCAGCACACCTTGTCCCTCCCCCGGCGGTGCTGGGCAAGTTTTGTGCCTGAAGATGGCACTGCTACATTGAAGGATTGCTGGAAAATTGCTGTCGTGGAGCTGCGTGGAAAAGCAGGCAGGCAGAGCTGCTGGGAGAGCTCAGGTGTGGGTGCAGTGGTGGGTGCTGGCTGCCTTGGGGCTCGAAGGACCCTGCTGCCCACGGACAGACCTTCCCCAAACTAGGCTCCTTTTGGGCCCGTTTGCAACATCATCCTGAGATTTTCCGTAGCTTTTGGCCCCAGAGAGTGTCCAAATCTTGCTAGTTTGGTGTAAACTCTCTCCTCTGCTCTCTTAGGAATCTGTATGGTGTGTGTTGTTTGCTGAGCTCTGCTGAGGTCTGGTGTGAGCAGGACAAAATGCAAGGAGCTGCTCCAACTTATTTACAAGGGACAATTCCCTTCTTGCTCTGGTGGTAAGAAGAGAGATGGGAGTGTGACCCAGGCTCTGCCCATGTGCTCACATCAAGTAAAATAGCAATGGCCAGAGCCAAAAGGTGTGAACGAAATTGTCTTTTCTGGGCCCCTGCTCCCCTTCCCCTTCACTTCTTGAAGGACCTGAAAAAGCAGCAAGTGGATCCCCACATTGTGCAGGTAAGAAGTAGACCCTGCAGTGAGGGAATGATGGCCCTCCCTGGATGACCAAGGTGACCCCGGTCTGTTGTCTGACCATCAATATCATCTCTGTTTTGTTGCAAAGGTGATGGGAGAGTGACTGCACTCAGGGTGAAGTGGCAGTGATGCCTTCTAGGAGTCATGATAGAGCATGAAGTAGCCCAAAGGCAATGTCCAACCTGAGCTTGGTGATTTGGGCATTACCTGAATGGGAAGAGACCTAGCAGGCAGGACTGGGCCTGAGCTAGGATGGGAGGGAGCCCTGGGGCACACGCCGTGTCTGGTTTGAAGGGCTCCTTGGCAGAAGGACACCATCCCAGGTCAGGCAGATGCAATTTCTCCTCTGAAAGCTTTGTGTGGCTCAGTTTTTGTGAGTTCTGTCTGTCCTCAGCCCCTGAGCCATGCACCTTGTGGGATGGAGCACACAGGCCCACTTGGAGCTGGTCTGGATTTACAGTTTTCTGGGCATTGGCACCCCCAAAGGCCACCAAGAGAGAGAAGAATTCTTTGCCCATTATGATAACTCTGTGCACCCACAATAAAAACGCATATCTGTGTGTCTTTCTCTTCACCACTGGAGGGCTGCATCTACCTGCAGACTCTATTTAGGTTACACTAAACCCAGAGCACCTGTCACTTGGAGAGGTGTGTTGTGCCAGTGTAATTGGGGAAGGCTGAAAAGCACAAACTGTTTTCTTTTGGGAAAAATCTGGCTGTAAACTTCATTGGTTTGCAGTGTAAGCATTTTTTTCCCTGTTGGAAGCTTTGTGGTTACTTCTAACAAAGGCAGTGAATTGGAAGGGAAGGGGAGGAAATGTTTTTCAGGGTAGCAGGGCTGTGAAAATAGGAGCTTTGGTTTGTTTTGAGCTGTGTTCCCTTTTTCATAAATTAAATGCTAGGGCCATTGGAGATGAGGAGGTCCTTGATCTCTTGAATTTACACCCAGACATCTATTTCTGCATTGTGCCTGAGCTGGACAGGTGATTCCCTGAGGCTCAGCCCAAACCCTCATGGTCCCCTTGGGATCAGGTTTCAGACAGTCCAGCAATGGTCTGAGCTCCCTTTTTCTTCTTGTGGGTTGTGGGGTTTTTTAGCTTCACACAGACTTTGCAGATTTCTATTCTAGCTGTGAATTCCTGAATCTTGGAGACACAGCAGAGCTACTAGGAACAGCAAGACAGGTATTGCCTCAAGCCATGGCTGTCCCCTGTTTAACTGCAGGGTGGTGCCTGTGAAGTTTGAGGATTGGCTCTCAGGCAGTGCTTCCTTGGGGATGGGAAATCCTTGGGATGATTGCCCTGGTGAAGACTCACACTTGGCAGAGTGACTTTCTTGCTTGTCCGGTTGGACCCATCACCTTTTTCTCATCTTGGGTTGCTGGAAGGATGCACCTGAAAGCGGTAATGCTCCTGCCGTGGACTGAGTAAAGCTCTGCTTGGACTACAGAGGGCAGCAAATCATTCAGAATACAAAAGGCTTCATCCTCCTGCTTATTTCAGCAGCTGCAGCTCTGTTGGAGGAGTCCCTGCAGCCCAGAAGAGGAATGGAGTTCCAGTGCAGGACCAAGTGACAGCAGGGCCACCTTCCTCGCTGAGGGTGGCTGCTGTAACCTGTGGCTCTTCACAAACGCCCGAGGAAATGTCTTTGCCAGTAAAAGCTACCTGGGGTGGAAAATTGCGCTTCGTGTTTTCCAGATTATGGTGTGATATTTAAAGTGGATTTCTCCCCTCACGGAGGTTTGTGCTGTCCCCTGAAAAGTCAGAGGAGCAAGCAAGGAAGGGCTGCCAGGTTAAAACCCCAGGAAAGCACCCCATGGATAAAGCCTTCTGCATTGCTCGCGGTGTTGCCTGTGCACACAAATCCCTCTAGACCTCAGTGTTTGTGCTTCTTGCTAGGAGTTGGGCAGGGCAGTGTGAAACTGCTTTTGGGGATTTCTTCAAGAAATCTTTTGTGGAACTTCGAATTTTGAAAAGGCCTCTCTAGATAAGAGCTCTTTGTTCTGCACCTTTCTGTGTGTCTCTCTCTCCCCTCCCAGATGACCGGGCTCCCTTTAAACTCCTTTGAAAATAACAGCTTTGATAAATAAATCAAACAGCATTGTGCTTCAGAATCACTAATAGAATCTGACACTGCTCAGCTACCAAACTGCTCCTTTGAAACCCTTGCAGAAAGGGAACCAGTTGTATTAGATATCTTGTGTCCTCCTGCCATTCATATTTTCGGAGTTGTTTGCCCAGTTGCCTGCCCAGGTTGCCCAGAGAAGCTGTGGATGCCCCATCCCTGGGAGTGTTCAAGGCCAGGTTGGATGGGGCTCTGAGCAACCTGGTCTGGTGGAAGGTGTCCCTGTTGACGGTAGAGGGTTGGAACTAGGTGGTCTTTAAATTCCCTTACAGGTGAAATAATTCTGTGATTCTTTGAGACATTTCATTTCTCTGGGAAGCCATGGTATAATTTTCTTTTCAGCATACAGAAGGAATGTGCCAGCAGTGCTCACTACTGAACAGAAGGAATGAGTGGTGAGGGTTCTGGAGCCCAAATCCTATCAGGAGTAGCCGAGAGAACTGGGGGTGTTTAGCCTGGAGAAAAGGAGGCTGAGAAGAGACTTCATCACTCTGCAACTCCCTGAAATGAGGCTGTAGCCAGGGTGGGGTCGGTCTCTGCTCCCAGCTAACAAACAACAGGACAAGAGGAAACGGCCTCAAGTTGTGCCAGGGCAGATTTAGACAGGATATTAGGAAAAGCTTTTTCACTAAAAGGGTGGTCAGGCTGTTCAAGGAATCAGCATCCCCGGAAGTGTTCAAAAAATGCATGGATGTGGTGCTTAGGGTCAAGGTTTAGTCACAGACACGTCAGCGTTAGGTCGATGGTTGGACTCGATGATCTTAGAGGTCTTTTCCAAGCTTAGAAATTCTGTGATTCTATGAATGGGCATAAATGGAGTGAAATACAGGTCTGTCCACTGTGCCTGCATTTAGTTAACCCCCTTTTGTCCTTCCTGCCTATGGGGTGGTGGGAGCAGGACAGAATTGCAGTGGGCTGTAAATGTATTTTTTTTACAAAAGGCAGCTTCTTTTCCAGTTCAAACATACACCAAAAGGGATGACAGCAGACAAAAAACAGCTGGGGTAAGGTATTAACACAGTGAAACAGGCACTGGACTGGCTGTTTTGGGTGGTGTCTTCATTTCAAAGATAGATTTGATAGAGGCACAAATGCTGCTAAAGCCCAGGTGAATGTGGACAAAGATAGCACTGCACTGTCATTGTTAGCAAGGAATATTTTTTTTTCTTTATTGAGCTATTGTGGGGGCCTAGAAGGAGCTGGTAGGTGAAATTTTGGTAAATTCTAGCTGGCTTTCCCTTTTGGGCTCCTTAAGCGGTGACAGAAGGGCATCTGCCAGAAAGAAGCCAGTCTTGGTTTGGAGACTGTCCTTTCCAAGTAGACTGTCCCAGTGGTTACAACCAATTGAAAAGGTGACTCTTCTTTTTTTTTTTTTTTAATTCCTTTTTTTAAATGTCTCGTTTCTAATTGGAACTGGTCTGGACTCAGCTTCTAGCCAGGAGCATTTTGTTAAGCTGCTCTCCTAGATTAAGAATCCCTTTTAAGTGCCCATTATCTTCTCCACATGAAGACAGTGTAATCAAGTTGCCTCCCACTCTCTCCCTTTTGAGACTAAACAGATTGATCTCCCTGTCTGTGGCTAAAAGGCCTTTTCTAAACCTTCCATCAGAGCTTCACTTGGGTATCTGGGCCTGAAATGGGGCTGTAATCACTAAGTGAGTCTTGGGCTAAAGTGATTTTCTAAAATATAACATGAAGCATTAAGAATCCCTTGGCCTATATGGAGTGTAGTCTTTTATTTTAACTGGTTTCTTGACTCTTGCCTTCTTATGTTTGTTTCAGTGGTTTGGACTCTATGATGCAAAATTGATTCTGGATAAACCACCCTACAGTACCAGGAGACAGGTTGTTGACTTGGGGTGCAGATCCCTTTGTCAAACCCAGAATATTTCCTGTTCTCACTAATTCCAGGTCATACTGGAGAGAGAAGGAGGAAGGACACACACCTGCTGGAAAGGGAAACTCAGGAAAGCCTCATGCTCCTTCTGGCTGCTGCAAGTGACAGTGTGATGGCTACAGGGCAGCAGGTAGTAAGGTTATATTGGTCCAAGACTGGGATTCCTCATTGCCTTACATGACATGTTTTCCTAGCATAGAATTTCTGACATGGAATGCTTCACAGGTAAGAGATCTGTTTTTCCCTCTACACAAAGGTATATATAAAAAAAATACTGCATATTGAAAGAGAAAGGGGAACAATGTAAAAGGATGGGCAACACAGGAAAGAAAAGAGACAGATGAAATAGTTTATATTGTCCCCTTGAGTGTTGCTCAAGCTGTTGTCTGTAATCCACCCTGCAGTGTCATGATAGTGTTGGAGCTCAGGGGATCATGCAAACTCCAAAAGCCTCATCCTTACAGTCAGTGCAGAGCTCTCTGAGACCTCCCAAGTGTTACAGATCAGTGTTAATCAGGAAATCCCAAACCAGGGAAATCATACTCTGTCCCTGTAATATGAACTTCAGAAACTCTCGAGTGCTTCTGTAGTCAACACTAGGAGCTGCTACTGCAGATCAAGAACAGGAGAAATTTCTGTTAAATCAACACTAGATTAATATTTATAGCGCTATGACTGATGAGGAGACAACCTGCCTTCACACTGATACTAAAAATTCTGATTCCTGTTGCAGGAGCTGGTTCTGCTCCCCCTGGAATGCCCTTTATTGCACTGATGCTGTCCAGAACATGCCTGCATTGAAAACCTGGTGTGTATAAAACTCAGACAACTTCAAGCAGCTGTCAAGGCATGCTGGATCTTTTTTGTGAAGCAAACTTCCACTGATGCAGAGCAGAGTTACAGTGCAAGTGGTGGGATGGGGACTGGGATGTGTGGTGGGAATGCAGGGGCAAGGGGAAAGCCAGAAACCATCCTAGTGGTGACCTGTCAAACGGCTGAGTTTGTGCAGATGGGTTTGCTGCTGGCTGATTCATTCCTGGGGATGAAGGAGAAATGCAGGGAGGGAGAAAAAGCAAAATATTGCTCTGTCCAATAAGAATTATGGTGGCACATTACACAGACGCAAATGTGGTGTGTGTCTAGTTATGCTCTTGACAGTATCTAAGGACACGAGGAAGGATATCATGTTCCCTCTTGGAACCAGTAGGGTTCTTTTCATTCCAGATGGTTACTGGTTTACGTTCCTGTTTGTCTTTTATCAAATATAGTAACAATAAAGCTCCAACATTTTTAATAACTGTATCAAAAACATAACAGGCAAAGCCTTTTCCTTTTTTCCTAGTAACTCCCCTGCCTTCCAGTGGAAAAACAAAAAGATAAACTGTCCAAACTTGTGTGGCAGAGAAAAGCCATTAAACAATCCGTGGCTGCCAACTTATTTTTCAAAGTCCAAATTAAGGAGAGGTCAAAGACTGAGTAACATACCCCAGACATATGAAGACTACATATGATGCCAAAGGCAGAGCTGTGGTCCTTGCCACTGTGACTGTTTTTCTGAGGAGAAAGGAAGCATGTGTGGTTGTGTATTTGTTAGTAAGAAGTCAGGCATGCTTGTCATCTCTGAAAGAATCAATAAAATAGAGAGATTTCCTTCTGGATACTATGGAAATAGAAATTGTGAGATGGAAGTGAATAGTTCAGAAATAAATATAGAAATAACACTTCACATTACTAAATAGTCTCTATTGGCAATGTAATAATCTCTCTTGGTAAGTTGTAATAATTAGCAAGCTTTTGTTTCCTAGCAATGGTCCCTCTAATGAGAACACCTTCCATCTTTCTGGTGAGCAGCTGAAGCCAAACATCCATAACAAGTGAATGTGTTGGCTGTGACACGTGATGGTGGCCATGGATGTTTTGCAAAACACAATGTCCCATAACAGCTCATTAAATATTTTTTTTTCTTTCTGTTTCATATGCTCTCATTAATTTGTCAGCTCAAGGTAGTTTTTTTCCCCTTTAATCTTATATTCTTGCTCTATCTGAAAGTCTTTTGAAAGTCTTTTAGAAGTCTGTACAATTTGAGCTTGTAATAAAAGAAATGCCAGGAAATCTTCCTGCAACAACCAAAAGATGTCCTGATGACCCTCTTGTTCCTACCCCAGCTGAGATAAATTTCCAGGTGTGAAAGTTTGTGTAGTCCTGATGCTGCTGAATGTTCCTTGTACTTTCTGGTCTGACAGAAATGACCATGTCAGTGCTGTGGAGCTGCTAAATGGGACTGTCCAGGAGACAACAGCATCCAGAATATGAAGTAAAAAATACTCATCTAAAAACTGAAAACTTCATTCTCTTTGGAGCAGACAGGAGAAAACATGGGTGGACTATATTTGGGAAAGATTGGCTCCTTGGAAAGATTGTCTCCTTTCATTCAAGGGAGTAAGTTCTTCTCTGAGGTAACTGGTGTGTGACAGTGGACAGGGTAACCCTCATCTCAATAGGTAATATTATAAGTTTGATATTATTTTTTAAGTTGACTTAATATTTGCCTATTTTTGAAGCACCTTAGGGCTTTACACTTCTGTTTCTCAGTGCTTCTGTCAGACCCAGCAAAATTAATTCCACAGATAACTTCATCTTGGAGCCAAGGGAACTTTTTGGGAACAAAATGAAACAAACCAGAGAACCAAGTGGTGGAAACATACATGGTCTGTTCATTACACTTTTGGTGAAGGAATTAAGTACATAAAAGTGCTCCTTGCTTTGTGTGTCTAGTGCTGTGCTGTACACAGAGGCCCCAGAGCTGCATTTTGTCATTTGCTCATAGTTTGTGCACGGTCCAGTTTTAATCCTCCTGGTCCTGCAGCCTGTAATGAATTGCAGTTGGGCCCAGTTCCATAGATGAACAACCTCATGGTCTCCCAGT
Organism: Picathartes gymnocephalus; assembly: GCA_013390045.1. Classification (NCBI taxonomy): domain Eukaryota; kingdom Metazoa; phylum Chordata; class Aves; order Passeriformes; family Picathartidae; genus Picathartes; species Picathartes gymnocephalus. The sequence continues at coordinate 553,166 of WEKY01001291.1, forward strand.
AAGCTGGCTGTGGAAATGACCCAGATGCATGCACTGCATTTGAGTAGGAGAGGTCACCCCTGTGGGATAAATTGAGGGCTGTTGATAATGTTTGATTGTGGAATAAAGAGATTATATGGCAGTCTGTGCTTAAATGAGAGTGTCAGAAGTGAAAATTGTGAAAATTGCTACTTCTGCTCTTCGCTCCTCCTTTTCCTCCCTCTCCCTCCCCAGGCAGGGATGTGCAGGAGGGTTTGTGTTTGCAAGCTGTGCTCTGGTTTGTGGGGGCTGGGTTTAGGATGCTGTGTTGTCCTATATCCCTGCACCAGCCTGGATCAGTCCCAGCCCTCTGATGGGCTCCTGGCCGTCCTGTAGGACAGAGACTGAGCCTTCCCCTGCCCAGGGGCAGGATGTGGCTTGAGCAAGGGGTGTTCCAGCGGTTGACAGCAGAACGAGCCATCAATCTGAAACAACAACCCACAGGCGTGCATGAAAATGTGATGCTTTCTGCCGTGGGAGAGAAACGACTTCCACAAAATGACTGCGGAACAGCATTAAACTCGAGTAAAGAGCTGAATTAATCACAGGCTCCATCAGAGCGCTGGGGAGGGAGGCACAGAAGGAAAATGAGCCACCGCTGAGAGCTGAGCCAGCAGCCGGCTGATGAGGTGCTCGCCTCACTTCCAAGGGACTCACAAAAGGATTTTTCTCCCCCTTGGAAGTGAGGTGGCTTTTCAAATGTGGGGAGGAAGCTGGCAGTAAACATATGTTCTGCTTCCTGTTAGCTGCTGTCTGAGATTTTTCTCCTCCTGTGTATGACTGATTCTTCATTTGTTTCCACGCTTCTTTTGCTGTGGCCAAAAGCGGGAAGAAAAGGGCAGAGGAGCAGCAGAAATGTGAAGACCCAGAACAGCCTTCACCACCCACAGGCTTTACTTTAGGGTATTTTTTGTAATATTTTTTATGTCAGGGAGGGCTGCATGCGACGAGAGGATTTATGGCTCTAATACCTTGCTCCTGCACAGTCACCGCATCCTTTGGTCTCCTGCTTCTCTGAAACATCTTACAAACTTATTTCAGCCATCAGCTGCAACTTTTCAGTTTCAGTGTCTGAAGTATTCCTGCTCATGCTCCCTGATGATTCCCACAAAATTTATTTGTTAAACGAGGTATTTCTGGACCAGACACGTTGCTTTCAGAACTTTTGGTGCAACAAAACCTCCTGGATTTCTTTCTTTTTGGGGCTACATCTGGCCCACACAGGAGGTAGGTAGTGGTTTAGCTAATTCCTGGGTAATCAGAGAGGTGATTAAACCCCTGCTCTTGAATGGCAAACAAGGTGCAGTGTAGCCCACAGATGGGCTGATCCCGTCTGGATCCACTACTGGTCTACTACTGGCCTACTACAAGATGGTACCAACCACAATGAAGTCTTGGAAGTGTGTAAAGCCATGAGAGTCATGGATTCTTCATGGCCAGACCAGGCTTTAGGGCTCCTGTTTTAAATAATTCCTCTGGGAGGCACAAGGGGAGAGAAAGCAGAGACCTTGTTTTACAATCCTCTCTCTACACATCTCAATCACAGCATTTGTGAGGCTCTAGTCCAATTTAGAGAGAGGATTAATCTCAGTGGGATGTAAAAGCGCTTATTCAGGACAGTAGACCCTCTGAACTGTGGCTCTGGGCTCTGGAGTTCTGCAGCTGGGATTATAATCAGTCTTTTATTGCTGTGCTGGGCAAAGGGAGGGGCCCATTTAACACATTTACACTCTGCCAGCTCCTCCATCACGTGCATTGGCCAGAAGATTTTCCTTAGTGGATACCAAGGCTGTGCCTACCCATTCCATGGGTCACGTAGCCCTTGTCCTCAGTTTTGTCCTGGCCTGGGCAGTGCTGGATCAAGGCTGATGCTGCTTCACGTGTCCCTTGGGTGTCTCTCTCCTTCAGATCCCCTCCTGCAGCTTCTGATTGAATCAAACAAACAGTGGCACTGCGTGTCACTTCTGGGAGCACCTGCAGGACCCAAGTCCTCTTTGGCAGAGATGTCACCTACTTGCTCTCGTCTTCTTCTTGGGAAGCCATCCAGCTTGCCTCCTTGCCTAATGCTTTAACATTTTTGGACTGTTTTCCCCACTCATCATGTGCTCCTCAGTGGTGTCTGTGCACCAGGGCTCCAGGGCTGCCATATATAGAAATATTGGTGAGCTGGAGCAAGGCTGAACACGAGAGCAGTCAGATTTATTTATTTTCTCTGACTGTAACTTTTGCCTTCTGGGCAAGCACTGGGGACCTGCTATGTAAGCAGTTACCAGTTGAGCTCAAAAGGCAAAGTTCTGCACTTGGAGTTATAAACAGCCTCTTATCTCTGTGCTGGACACAGACAGTGACCTATTTAACACATTTACCACTGTATCTTAAAATAGTTTTAAAAATTGCAAGTGTGTGACAAAAAGCTGTGCAGAAACACTTCAAAAAAATTTTCTTCTACAGCTTTTGCTAAAATCAGTCTTTCCCCCTACTCCCCACCCCTCAATCCCCTCCACAAAAAAAAAGTTGTCTGGCTTGTCATTTGCCGCCATGGTGAGTGCCAGATGGAGCTTAATAGCAGGTACATAATATCCTGCTGTTTAAGCGTTTAAACCTTTTTTTAAAAACAAAAAATTCTCTTCTTCCTTTTCTCACTTTTTAGAAGGGTCACATCTATGAATAGGCAAAAGCTTGAATTGTGCTATGTTCTGCTAATTTGTGGTGTTTAAAAATGGCCTTGCCCTTTTCTGAGATTCTGTGGTTTTTTGCTTGAGTTTAATTTTTCCTTGAAATAACAGAAGTGAAAGTGACAACTGTCCCTGAGAATTTTAACTACATTCCTGGCATTGTGGCTAAGTTAGCAGAGATCTAAGTGTAGAGGAAGACCAAAAATCATCTTGGTACTGAAGGACAACCACCACAATCACCCTGCTCAGCAGGAATACAACTGCAAAATACACTAGAAATCAATTTGAGAGAAAAATATGAATAATAAACATCCTGTCATAAATTCCCTAATTCTAAGCATCTTTTTCATAGGTAACTGTATGTTAATTCAGCATTTACAGAGTGTGTGTGTTCATTGAGGGGACTGTGACGAGGAGGGATGGGAAAAATTTCAGGATACAAAGAATGTCCTAGCCTCCCATCCCTGATGAAGTTAAAAGTTATTCTGGGACTGAGGAAGGCTGTAGGTCTTTGCATCATTTTTTTACTAATTAAAACTTCAGAAAAGCTTGTCTCTGCTACCTGCAGGACCACCTTGTGGAAACCAGAGCATGGCTCTTCCCTAAAGTGAGGAACTGCTCCTAGGAATGCCCTAAAGCTCAACACCTTCCAGGTGAAGTGTGTTTTGTGCTCAGGTTCCCCCTGCTGCCTCTCCAAAGCACAATCATTGTGTTGATGGCAGCTGACTGAAGGATGGGCTTCACCCCAACACTTTGCCTGTAAAGCTCTCTTTGCAGAGACACCAGACCAGTTTATTTCACAGAGGCAGTGATCAAAGGCACGATACAAAGACTCAGTGCTGCTGTGTGCTGCAGAGGAAGGCTGGAAGTAAATTGGGTCAACTAAAGTTAGAAACTGTCCTCACCTCACGAGACAGACGTGAGCTTTGAAGTCAGGGAGATCATCAGAAATACAGTCTAGGAAAGACACTTTTCCCTGATTCAGGTTCTTATTTGTGGACTTGAAGCCTGTGCAGGGCTCGATGCCTGTTTTTTGGGGGAGGACAATCTGCCCAGCCCTGTGACCTGCCTTCAACAGAGGCTGAAAAATGGTGTGAGAAAACTTAAAGCACTTGAGGGAGTAGTGCTGCAGCATATTTCTGGGAAACTGTCCTTCCTCACCTAAGGCGTTTGTGGACAATTTAGGCTGAAGAGCAAAGGAAGAGTAAGGAGACTCAGATCCTTGTATTTGCCTGCTGTATCTGACGTGAACTGTACAGCTCTAGCATCTCCCATTTAATAATTTCAGTATTTTGTGTTGTGCCTTCTGGGGGTGGTGGGAGGGTGTAGACCCGATATGACTGTCTTGTACAGCCTGTTCATAGACTAAATGGTCTTTTACAGGAAAACCTTTACGTCTGCCTTGCATCAGAGGTGGACAACGACTTATTTGGGGATAAGGACAAACCTGTCTGCTGGATGTTCCCCCCTTGCCTCCCTTAGCTCTGCAGACACGGATTCTGTGGTTAAAGAGTGCAAGTGGAGGCTTGATGAAATCCAAGTCCCCCAGAAACTGGAAAGAGCAGCTTTGGCGAAGCCCCAGTTTTGTACCTATGTGTGCTCACTACCTCCTTCTCACCTTTTTCCTGCCTGGGAGAAGAAGCCAGCTCAGTCCCTTTGTGCTGCTTTGATGAGTAACCCTTTATTATTAGGGAAACCCCTGACATTTATTTCTGGCTTTCCAGACCTCTCCCTACTGCAAACTTCCAGCTTTTAAGGGATGAAGAACTGCCTCACAGGCTGTAATCCATGCCAGCTGTGAAGCAGGCTCTGCTCTAGAGATGCTCTTTTATCTTCCCCAAAATTCTCATGGCAACCTTCACTTACAAGTTTCCGCCTAAGGGATTGCTGTAACAGGATCCTCCCTCTGCAAGTATTTGATGGTCCAGCTGGTGGACTGAAGCCAAGCACAGGCTGGAAGAGAAACCACTGGGCCATGGACCCATTCTGTTACAAATGAGCAAACGCCTTGATCCTACTCCTGATGTACACACCTGCTTAAGGCTAGTCAGGGAACTAAACTCCATCAGAAATGTTCTAATGAAAGCTCTACCAGGGTTTCTACACCAGAAGGTAACTCAGGAAGAGGAGGTTTACTGCTCCAGGCCATCTCTCTGTGTCCTTTCCATGCCTGTGTGACACCAGGTGCCAGTGGCCTGGTGAGTTACCTTGGCCTTCAGAGGTAACTTTACCTCCTTTCCTGCCACACCATGCAGAAAGAAGGAAAATACTGCTGCAGGTTGTTAACTGAGGGGTTCATCACTCCCATCCAAACCAAGAACTGCCCACAGTGACGTCCACTGGAGTGGCAGGGAAAATGTCATCTTCCATGGGAGCTGGGAGGTCTTTTGGTATTTTAGGAGCTGAAATACCAAAAATCACAAATGTGGATCTTGATGAGGTGAAGGAAAGAACAGGCTGTTGGTATCTCTTAGCTCCCTTTCTACTTGCTGACATCCTGCAGCATGATTGTGCTCTAAATTCTAAAATAAAAGCCTAAAAATCTCTTCCTCTCCCCCAGGTCTGGCACCAGGGACCAAGCCAACATCTTTATGTTATTTTCCTGTTTAAATCTTTTGGTTTTTTTCCTCCTTGGAAGTCACTAAGCTGATTGGCTTTGAACATTCTCCTAAAGTGCTCCTTGAAGCAGCAATGTGAACCCCTCAGCACAAACACTTAGTGTTAAACTGAAAACCAGAAATATTTGGGCAAGCTTAATACAAAACAGTGTTGTAAATCAGGACTATAATCTGAGCAGATCTGGCACATAATTAATCTTTGGGGAGTCTCTGGGTAGCAACTTCCAGGTCGTTAGTCAGTAAACTCCCACAGGTCTCCCTGGGTTCGGGATTAAGCTCTGTGTGTGAATAATCATCTAATTAATCACCTCATGCAGGGGTTTTAGAGACCTTCAGTCTCTGCTCTTGGAAGAGGCGTAGGTTTAAGCACAGTTGTGCCACAGCGTGCTAGCAGGAGTCAAGAGAAATTCAGAGAGGAGGTAGTTTTCCTCTCAGGTGGTGCAGGAATGTTTGAAGTTCTCGTTTATTACAGAGACAAACACTTCTCAACCATGAAATGAACCCGGGCACGTTTGCCTTGAGAGAGATGATTCCTGAAAATGGTAAAACATTACAGACTTTTTTGAGGTGAACTTATATTAAACTTTATGAAAAAGGTTGTCCCAGGCCGCCTGCTCTCTCACAGATATCTATAACTCCTTCTGATTCAAATTATCTGTATTTGAGAGCTCTTTTGCCAGAATTAATGTTGCCTTGTCAGGACCAGGTATTGTGAGCTGAACAAGAGCTTCAGCCCCATTTTTGAGCATCTTGATAAAGAGAAGCAGCCCGTGGGAGGAGGATGGAGAGGCCATGGGTGGGTTTTCTGCAGAGTCTGGGCTGTGAATTGCCACCCAGATTTGTGTCTCTTCAACTTGGGCTACAGCTCATCTTCTCAAGGGCTGCTTCACCCTCACCCACCTGAGAGCTCTCCTGCTCACACTTCGGTGAGGCCCTGGGCCCTGCAATGGCTGGAATCGCTGTCCTGTGAGAAAGTCCGTTTCTCCTCCTTTGTAATGGAAAAGTCTCCATTAGCAGTGTTCACCTGGAGCATACTTTACCCTCTGGGTGTGCTTGTGCTGCATTCTGCAGAGTGCTCAGGGAAACCCGTGTTTTCTTGGTAAACATCAAAGAGAGAGCTGGAGTTAAAGCTGTGGAGGAGACCTTTCTGTCTTGAATTTTTGACTGTTGTCTCAAGAAACAGGAAAAACGTTGGGATGCAATTCCTTAAATACAAGTTTTCCAGGCGAAGACTCTAAAATACAATTATGAAACTCTTTGGAATTTTGAGACCTTTCGAAACCTTAGAAAAGGGTCTTCTAGAATTGTTGCTTGGAGGGCAACTCGAGCACAGTTTCTGTTCTTTCACTCTGCTGCAGATTGCTATAGCATTTTTAATGCCCTTTTCCTATGATTTAAGTAAGAAGAAAATTAGCATTGATATGCACAATAGAAGCAAATGTCTGTTTCAAAGGTACCATTCTCCACAGCAAGGCCATGGATTTAATAGGCTTTTACTGTATTATCGATAGCACAATGCTGTGGCATTGAACCACAACTATAGGGAACAATCCAATTATCATTCAATTGAGCCAAAGCAATTAGTCGGCTTAGGCCAGGGGATAAAGCAATCAGCTGAAAATGTTCAACAATCAGATTTGCAGAAAGCTGAAACTCACATTTTCTTTCTTTCTTTCTCAGCTGACTCAGAGATCTCATTCTAACTAATGAACACTGGCAAAGCAACAACTCAAAATACGGTGGAAACTTCAAAAGGTCTGTGGCCAAGGTAATGAAGACTTTTAAGCAGACAGGTTATTTTTTGAGATGCACAAACTCATGGTCCTCTCTGCAATTCATCCCCCTATAGCACTGCAAAAATACATTCAAATTAGTCATCAGACTCTGACCCTTATTTTCCCTATTTAAATATTTTAAAAAAAAGGAAAAGAAATTATGAAAGGTTATTGTTAGATCTGAGCTATAAGAATATAAGGACTGAAGCTGCTGTTTAAGTGGATGTGTAAATTTGAGATACTTGGGACTGGCTGAACAAAAAATAATTCAATCAAATATTTTCCTATAAAATGTATATATTTATGGTAAGGTCACCAATATTTTCTGGAAAAGTTTTTCTCAAAACTATTTTTTTTTTGATGTGGCACTGCATTTTGGTAAATATGTGGCCTGTGTTAAGGAAGAGATTAAAAGATTCAAGCTGCAGAATTATGTTGAGTACCCTGTGTTCCTTCCTGTAGCTTAAGGATCTTTTGAAGGCGGAATTAACATAACCAAAGCATTAAAGAATCAAATACTTTTGTCTCACGCTGAATGAGCAATTGGTACATGATGGCTCTGACTGCTGTTCCACAAGTATTATACTCCCTTTGACTTCTTTTGGGATTGTTAATACTCAGACTAATGGTATATGGGATCCAAATGATCTTGTTTCGGGTGGAAAGAATTGGAAGAGTGTGCTTCGTAACTGTACAGAGTGTTGTTTTTGCCAACAAAACCTGAATACAGAGCAGCTCTTCCTATCTGAGGATAATCTGCTTAAATATAGTTTTTGTTAACTGCCTTATTATCCTGCAATATGAAAAGTGCTTCTGTGTTTTGTTTTGCAGAAGAACTGTCATGGTGCTGCTGCATAAGAACTGACAAAACCCAATTTGAATGGTTTGACTCTGGAGATCCTGGTCTGACAGAAGTGGTCTTCAGGCATGGTCTGCTGGAAATCTCTAGGGCTTGTTTCCATTACACCGAGAAAAGTTAGAAGAGAACTTGATTTTTCCAAATACTAAGGGTAATCTGGGTTTGAGCAGAACAGGCACAGAACAGTTTGTAGTGTTATAGACATGATTCCTTCTGCACTCAGCCAAAGGAAAGACTGCCAATGTCTTTTGAACTCAGACCATCACTTAATAGGGAAAATACAGTGTGGTAACCCAAAACTGCCTTGGCCTATAAGCTAGGGTTAGACAGGATGTGTTGGATTTCTCTGAATCAAATAAAAATGTAGAAATAACGCACATGTTGGGGTCTCTTGAAGGTTGACATGAAACTAGGTCATGACAGCTCTTTTGGAATTCAGTCTTTTGCCTGCATTTTTCAGTGAGTTGTTGTTTGGAGAACATACTGAGCACTGCTCATGGGATAGACAGGAAGCCTCCCTCGGAACTGCCTTTTGTGCAACTCTTTAAAGTTAGCTCAGAAATCTGTCTAAGTGAGGGCTTGTCTGGATAAAGGAGAGTAGTTAGGGTTTTTCCTGTCTAATTAATAGATTGTAGGCACTGATGTGGAATGGAAGAGTTCAGGCTAAATTCCAATCCAACATAGTGCTGGATGTGAAAATACATTAATAACAAAACCATGGAATTTACAGACTCTCCTTTTCCTCTGGTGTTGATTAAAAAAGCCTAATACACCCTTATCTTGTGCCTTCACATCTCAATGGATTTATATGATGGGGATGGGGAAGTGGAAAAGAGACCTCGAGGTGTCTTCCCCTGAACACCAGGCTGCAACATCAGCTGGTTTGGATTGTAGCATCCCTGCAGGTGGATCTGGCTCTTGTGTGCTGTTGAAGGGGAGAAAACATTATTATCCTCGGAAATTCTGAGTGAATGCAAAGTCTTTAAGTGTGAAAAAGGATTTCTCTTGCTTCTTAGTTTATCTTGAGGCTGTTTCTGAGTTCTGCCCCTTTGCCTTCATGCATTCCAAAGAATTTGTCTCTGGAGTTGAAAGCAACTGTTGTAATGCTAAATTAGAAATATTTGGGGAAGACATTAAAATAGAATTCTAAAGGGTTTATGACATGCTGTGCCATTATCTACTGCTGTATAAAAGTTGAATAAAAAATCAACCAAATGAGCTACACTATTCATGTAAAGCTTGCTAACCTATGAATAATGTGATCACCCCAGATACAGCATTGTAAAGGTTTTATCAGCATCATTGGAGTATTTTTATCTGCATTTGAATGTCTTAACAGGAGGAAGGGAAGGTACTAAGGTTGTAGAGTCAAACTTTCAGTCCTGAAGAACTTGGCTCTGGGTTCTGCTCTTTTTACATTTTTTTTTTTTTTCTGAAGTTGATTGAATGTGGTATGAAATGCTGAGTTTTCCTTTACTAAGAAAGCAGAGAGATCTGGTAACATTACACTGAGTCCATACCTGTGTTCCTACCTTGCATGGAGCCATCAAGCATATGTAGCACCATAAAAGGAGCTTGTATCTGCTCCAGGCAGTGCCCACCTGCCCAGACACGCCTCTCCTTTCCATTGTGCTGCGTGTTTCTTAAAGCCATTCTGCACTCCATGATGAGAGAAAGAGGAGGATTTTATGGCTTAGCTGGAGAGTGCCTTGATGGCACAAACTTTCCATCTGCCTGGTGAGTTCCTGTCTGCTGCTGTGCAAACCCAGCTCTTCCCAAGTAGCCACCAGCTGTCCTCAGCTTTCAGGACCCCTTAGAGAACTGCAGTGTGGGAGGGTGTGTGGCAGCTTTACCTTTTTAAGAAAGAAAACTCTACTCCTTTCCCTGCTCACCCTGGTTGTGCTGTTCTGAAGTTCCTGCTGCTGCTCAGCTCTTGAGTTGCAGTAAGTGGTAGAGGGGAGAGAGCTGGAGAGGGACTTCTGACATGAGCCTGTGTTTATATGCAAGGGGTAATGGCTTTAAACTGAAGGTGGGTAGATTTATATGAGATATTAAGTAGAAATTCTTGACTGTGAGGGTGGTGAGGCACTGGCACAGGTTCACCAGAGAAGTTGTGGATGCCCAATCCCTGGAAATGCTCAACTCCAGTCATAATGTGGCCTGGGCAACCTGGTCTGGTGGAAGGGCACTTTGCAGTGGGCTTGGAAATAGGTGGTGTTTAAGGTCTGTTCTAACCCAAACAGTCCTATCATTCTATAATAGGATTGAACATAGAGGGGTAAGAGAAAGGACAGACCTTATTTCCAGAAAAAAGATGGCAAAAAATGCTATCTTGAATTAAAATTATATTTTTTTACCTTTTCCCAGCAGATCCAAGTCTCTGTTCAAGCAGAATTTGCGCACTTCCTTTCCTGTGATCTTCTGAAGCATATCTGGAGTCAGACAACAGTTGCAATAGGGGTTTGGCAATAGTAAAGTTACATGGAGTGTGTGAAAACCTCTCCCTCTGCTGCTCTTTGATCTCCACCCTTCAGAGGAGACACTGTGTGATACAATCAGCTCACACTCAGTAGTGCAGCTCATTTAACTAAGCGGAGAGGAGCAGGGCCATGGATCATATTGATGTGTAGCTGAGTTTGTTACTCAGCCTCTGGACAAAACCGCTGCTGCTTATTCACCTTTGTGATTGAGCACTACTGTGTCATGTTCTTTCATGTTGTGAGTCACTTACGAGACAGGACAGCCCTTCTCTGGCTCCTAAACACTGCACAGAGGTCGCTAATTGAGTGACTCACTTCAGTGTGCCACTTCTAAGGCCAGCACTCTCTCGGCCATTTATCCAGGTTTCACTCCGGATGGGGTTATTGGTACTGTGGGATGCTCGAGCACTTGGCTAAGGTGAAAGGCTCCCTAAAGGCATGACTCACCTGGGTGGTCGGGTAACCAAACCACAAACATTGCTAACAGGAGAGAGGATTCCTCCTCCTGATCCTGAGGCCTGTATTGTTTCCTGTCAGGTTGCCTCCTGCTTTGTCACACCTGCCCAGGTGTGTTATGGGATAACCCAAGGTGTGCTGGTGCTGTGCCCATCTCCAGGGTGGGCAGAGCTTTGCAGACCATGGAGCACTGGAGCCAGCCCAGCCCTGCTGTCCAGCAGGTGACCCGCAGGTCTCATGTCCTGGGGCTCTTTGTGCCCATGAGCATGGGGGTATGAACAGGTTGTTTCCAGAAAAGGGGCAGAAAACATCTTTTAAATGTAGCTAGGTTGTTTGATGCAGTCCAGCTGGGCCCAGAAAGCTGTTTTCTTCCATGGCTATGATCCTTTTATGTGGTTTTGGACTTGAGAAGTACTTCATGACACTTGCTGGAGGTGTCTCAGCCCTCGGAGCAGCCCAGTGTGCAGAGCCCAGAGGAGCCAGGAGACAGCTGTACATCTGTTGCAGAACTTGGAGCTGAGCAAGGGAACAACTGAGGCCTGGAGGCTGCAGAAGTCAGGGCATTTCACTGCTGCTGCTAATATAATCCTGCTGGTGACACAAAGCAGCATCTCCCACCCCACATGGTAGAGAGAGGCCTCTGGTGTCTCAGTGATCTCTCTTCAGGAGTAGGAAATGCTGTTTATTCCCCTCTTCAGCATCCCTGCCTCAAATAAGTGTGATTCCTTAGAGATGCTCAAGTCCCAAACACTATGTGGAGAAAAGTTGAGAGCTGTATGGAAGTGGATTGTAAGGACACAGAAATAAGATCTTCTCTGCAGTGTCTGTGCTGTCACTGCATCTCCTGGGGATTCCCTTTCCCATCCACAGTTCCCAAATTTATGCCATCTGCTAGGGGATGTTCTTGGGAAGTGTTGGTGCCCAAGGCTGTGCCGTGCTCCCCCAGCATGGTGGGATTCAGCACCTTCAGTTGCATTGCTTGGGTGAGAAATTGCTGAGGGCAAGAATCTGCACCAGTTACGAGCAATAAATGCTGAGGAGTGAAGACTGGGGAGGATGTCAGATTGCTTAAGTCCCACCCAACACAGCTGTGTTGGACAGGCATTTCTTGAGATCTCCTAAACCTTGGTCAGCATTTCTGAGGTGCTTGACTGCTCTTTGCCACCCTGGCTTTGGCATGACATCAGACAGTGAAAAAGAGCTCTTCTGGGCTTTCTCCATCGCATTTTGTCTCCTAGACACCTTGAACCCCAGAGGACTTTGTGCTCAGAGACCAGGTCTGAGCAAAGAAACCACTCTGGGCTTGAAAATGAAGACACCTCTTACATATACTCAGGTAGGAAGAATGAAAACATCAGAGTACCAGAATTATTTTTAGTGGATTCCAGAGAGGGACTTTTAGACCTGAACTGTAAGAGGTGAACTCCTGCTGTAAGAAGGAAAAACTGGCTTACTCTTGCTCCCAGGTAAGATCAGTTTCTGGTCCTTTGTTATGATGAGTTTGGTAAAAGAACAATCTGCTCATGTTTCTGCTGGTTCAGTCACCGCAGGAGCTCCCACGCAGAGAAAGGTGTGAGAGCTTCTGGCAAACCTGGTTTAAGCAGCCCAGGACCCTTGGGTAGGCTTTGACTTTGCAGAGGAGCTATCTTCCCCACGGATGAGGAATACAGCTCTCTGTATGTATCCTCAGCAATTTGTAGATCCTGTTTCATCTTCCTCTAATGTTTGTTTCATTACTGGCCAACAGCAATGGCTGATTTATTTAAGGTCTCCCTGATGCACAATTAAAAGTCAGCAAAGTCGAGGAGTCCTCAACAAAGTTAAGATCCTCTAAGAACATGGTCAGTAGCTGTCTGGAGGAATAAACAAATGAGCTGGAAATCAAAATATAATTTAACCACAGCGCAGATGCTTCTATATCAGCCAGGAATTTTTCATTTTCCTCTATTATGTTTTGTTATGAGCTTTATTCATATTTGAGTCACATGCAGAAGAACTTTCAGATCTTTCATGTCAGACTATAAAGAAATGTAGAAGCAATAACTTCTAAATATTGTGTTCTAACCTTCAGATGGATTGCCTGCAATTATCCCACTGATGAGAAATAGTAATTCTCCCCAATGTATTTCCATGACACATCCTTTGAACTCACAGTGATCTGTAAGCATCTTAGCTCCTTGTAGAAAGAGTCTTTCACTGGCTGCCTTGTAAACAAATTGAAGAATTAATGGTAAACTGAGAGAAAAGGGATGATATTTTTTTTCTTTTAAACGAATAATGCAGAATAATTTTGGGTGCAGGAAGGGATAATACACCCCACAGAAATGTCTCCCCACCTCAGTACTTAGCTCAGGAGTGTGTCTTCATTTCTAATTAGCCATGTTTGTTTTCAAATGTAGGTTTGCCAGTCTTCTAAATTTCAGACTTGTGTGAGTGCCAGAATTTGGCTCTGTGTCTGTTTTCAAGCTCAGTGGCCCTGGCCAGAACTCTTCTTTATGTGGTTTCTGCCAACCAGGTTTGGCTGCAGCCAACTGAGCTCCAGCCCAGCTCCAGCTGCAGAAATGCTGCATTTTCCTCAACACTGGGAATCTAAAGGTGGAATGAGACCTTCATGTGGAACTCCACCAGCACACACAGGAGAGAAGGGAGAAGGCTTTCTTATTGGACAGTCCAGACACATTGCAAGTCTCAAAACAGTCCCTTCTTCTGAACTTTCCATCCCGATTTGGAGGCTGGCACCTCCCCAGTGTAGTGGCAGTGACAGCCACAGCTGTGTGCTGGGGTGTCCTCTCACATCAAACACAACAACCAGAGTGTGTTTGGCAGGAGCTCTTCCACAGCACTGAAATAGGCACTGATGACAGCACTTCCCCAGGCTGTCAGGACTGCTGCTCTATTCACAGCTGCGGGATATTCCCAGAGCAAGCCAGCTATTTCCTTCTCTATAATTGTTTTTCAAATTCTCTTATGGGACTCTCAACAGAATTATGGCCTGTGTGCACCCTGATCTTTATTTGAGGGGTGTCGTGGGTTGAATAAATGAGGTGATATGTTTTAAAGCTGAGGCCAGAGGCAGGGCTTGACATCTTCTCAGGTCAACCTGCCAAGGACATGTAGGATGTGCACCAAGGGCAATTCCTGTCCTGTGGAGGGAACTTACCTGCTCTGTTCTGTGCATCTTTTGAGATGAGAAAGAGAGTTGTGTCCATCTCAGATGGTTTCCTGACTGTGCTTACCTGGATTTCTGATGTCAGGAAGGTAGAGAACATCTCTAAGCTTTAAGCAAGAATAAAGCAAATTTATTCCCTTGAGGAGAAGGAGATGAGGGAAAAGAACAACAATTAAAGTAGATTTGCAGTTTCATTTAATAAGTTATGACTGGGCTAGGGAAAAGTTGGCAGAAGAACATTGCTGAAACCTCTTAAACCAAAACAGTCCAAGCTTGATGGGAAAATCTTTGAGCCTTCCAGGAATAACTCATATGGTAATGAGGAGGCTATATTTTGTTTCCTTCCAGTAACATCTATGGGTGAATCAAGAAGAAGGCTCACTGTGCTATGTGTTGCATGGACTCTGTGTTGGGCTCTCAAAATGTTTCTGAAGAGTCCTGAAGAGACAAAGGATGGAGCAGACAAGTGGGAAGAAGAGCAGCCGTGGTAATTCTATTAAAAAAGGTAAAGCCAACTGAAGTTCAGGAGGTTTCTGAGTTCCCATAATCTGCCTTGTCTATATATTCTGGATTTAAAAATGTTCTCGTTAAAAAACAATCCATTTAAAATGCTACGACTTTTCTTGTTTTCTGTAATTGGAAATCTTTGACTGTTTCTCAGCTTCAAGTTTTTGAAGATCCTCAGACAAGAGGATTCTCATCCTAAATAAATCATAAATTATTGGTAAATACACACTTCTCTCATTGCTTATGCAGCTCTCTTCATCAGCATCCTCTTCCCAAAGGGTGCTTTATCCTGTCTGACAGCAAATGGCATCCATTTTCAGGAAGGTAGTTTGCCTGTGGCATGAATCTGGTTCTCTCCATTGCCTGGTCCCTAAAGGGTACATATTTTCCAAAAGGATGGTGGGGTGGGTTGTGATGGCTATCAAGGAAATCACTTTTCCATTTGGTGGCAGAGAATTTGTCCCAGTGTAAAATGATAGAATAATTTGTGTTGAAAGGACCTTTAAAGATAACTTAGCCCAACCCCGCTGCTATGAGCAGGGACATCTCCCACCAGATGAATATTTTCAGGGGTGGAAGCACATTACTGGTATTTCTTGCCAAAGGAACCTGTAACACCCAGCTGCCTGTGAATAAAAGAAACGGAAATATTCTTGCAACGTGGCCCTTCTGCTTCTAGGAACATGACAGCAAATGTATAAAAAGGGTTTGAGTGGCACAGAATTTAAACAGCTTTTTAAAAATCCACCTCAATTTAAAATTGAAAGATTATCCAATATTGCATAAGCTTGGACAGATATGAATTTAGCAAAGTGGTTCCCATGCCAGTAGGAAATATGTAGCAGAGAAGGGCCTGTCAGAATTTTCAGAGGATGTCAGAGGCAGATTCCTCTGCAGGGCCAGCTCCTGGCTCCCCAGCAGGACACCCTCCTCCTGGAGAGGTTTGTGCAGCACAGCCTGGGTGGGACCCTCTGCAGCAGGGTTGCTTGCTGGGTTTCATCACCAGGGCTTTCCAGCCTGAAAAGTTTCAGCCTCTGCATTTCCTACAAAAGTGTGGGAGCATTTGGGGAGTTACTGAGTGCAGTACAATTGTGTGGCCTCACTTGTCTTGAAATGTGAATTGTTCTACGACTAATGAAATCTCTTAAATTCCTGTAAATAAAAGATGGGAACAGATTTGCTGGTGGAAAGCATCCCTGCTCAGCAGTTTCCCTCAGCCCCAGACAACTGCCATTTGCTTGCATTACTTTCATAGATTTGTAGATGTTGCAGAACACGAGGAATTTAAATTTTCATGCTTTAATGTGAGGCTGTGGCTGCACTACAGTGGGAGATTGGGCTGGGAGCTTGCACACCGACCTGTGTGATTGATAAAAACATACAGGAGGGGTAGGGTAGGAGGCTTCCCAGGATGTCATTTGAGTTCTTCATCTGTTTGGATGGAAATGTCTTTTCCAGGTAGAAACAGAAGCTTCTTGACTAAAACATCAGAGTGAAGATTTCTGTTTGAGCAGAGCAATGAGAGATGATGGTGGTGGTCTAAGCTTTTCTCACTCAATCAAAAAAATAAAAACCATAAAAGGGCTAATCAGTCATATTTGCTTTTCTTTCCCTGTTTATGTGATTTCTTACTGTTAGGAAACATTTTGATTACAAATCTCAGACACAGCAGAGAATTATCCTTTATGTGTTCTGGCAAAGCCTCTTTCAGGAGGGGAGTACTAAGCCCCCAGGCAGCTCAGGTGGTCTTTCCTTGTATTAAATGAGTCTAAAGCTGCCCACTGCAGGTTGTGCTGGGCTGGCCAGCCCTAAGCTCATCCACACCCATTCATTTAAGCAACTTAGAAAAATCCCCAGGCTTGTAAGAGAAGCCTTACATATTTCATAGCTTGTTGGGATGGTATAAACCCTTACAATTTCAAGTAAGGGTGCTTTTTTGATGAGAACATTTGCTGTGGACAGGATATCTTAGCAGCTGTGAGCACCTGGCTCTTTCAGTATATGGTATCTGATCATATGGCTGTCCCTTTGTGAGCTAAGAAATAATTTCCCCATTGACTACACTGACTATCCTTTTTTAATGTAGTTTTTTCCCCTAAATTGCTCACATAGTGCATATAAATCACACATCCAAACTGCATGTGGAGCAGACTTGCTTTTGGGTTTGTGAAGATATGAAATATGTAGCTTGCATTTTGCAATCACAGCAGTCCAAAAGAAAGTGTACATGTTGTTTGGAAAGCACCTTGAAGGTATTTTTCAACATCTTCATTTTTAGGTGTCTGTCATGAGGGATTTTTGGAGAATTTCTGCTCTGAAAAGTTTATTTGAGTAAGCAGCAGGTTATGAATACATTCAAGCAACTGCAGTCAGTAGTGAGTTCAGCAACTCAGAGTCCAAAGACAAGGACAGCTGCCAGTGCTGACGTGTGGAGAAGGACTGACACCTTGGAAGCAGTTATAAGTGGACCTGCTGTATTAATTTCTTCACCACCATTTGGGATATGAGATGTTCAAGACCACCCTGCTCTTTTTTAGGCAGGTTTATCACCCTTAAGCCAGTCCCCAGGATCTGTCTTGCTCTCTTGGGCAGCCATGGCTGTGTCAGATGTAGGTATTTCCTGGTTTTAGGGGTTGCACTTGTACCTCCTGCATGGACAAAAATGATGTTTTTCCCCTGTGTGTACAGTAGTAGAAGGTGAGCTGCTCTAATACCATTTTATTTGCTTTGGTGATGATGAGTGGCCCTCTCACACTGAAATGGTGTTAACTGAGAGCAAACCCACGTCAAGGTGGCAGTAGAGGATGCAGAATCCCCTGCCAATGGAGGCACCACTCTTTCAGGCCTCTCAAAGAATAATACACATGGGGACACACCTTGGTTTGCTGCAGTTGTGCTCAGTGATGTGTCAAAACCCTGTGCTGGCTCTCTACACCCATCTGTGAATATTTTGGCATGGCACTTGCTCAGGGAATCCTCCAGGATTTGGCCTGTTAATAACAGTTCTAAAATGATGATTGCTTACAAATCCTTTTTTATAGATACAGCGACTTAAGTGTGTTTAATACAAAGCCTGTTTGCTTGGGGTTTAGGCAGCTGGGATGAGCTGCACCCAAAAATGGTTTGGCATGCCAAAAATGGTGTTCCCTGGTCCTGGTATTATTGCATTGAAGATCCACAGTGTTTGGCTGGCTGAGAGCTGTGTTTAATAGGTACCAGTGCAGTGAGCACAGCTCTTGGGGGCCAAAATTGCTGTGCTATGACCATTATGGCACTGCATACCTGAGCATGCAAAAAATGCCCTGAAAATGCACTGCCTGTCATGTCTCATTGCTAAATGATGTAGCCAGAGGCAGACCTGACATTAAGGCCATTCTTCCCTCCCAGTGGGGAACACATCTTTAATCCCATCAGAGCAGATGCATTTAGAAACTGCAAAGGGAGCCTCCTCAGAGCTGTCATTTCTCTCCCTTAATGAGTCCATTCTTCAATCAAGGTAGTTTCTTCTCTGGGAGCTCAATGATAATGCTTGAATATGGGATATTTATAGTGTTAGTGCCAGGCTCTTACACAGCCTAATGGCTGGAGCTGGGTCAGATGGGGAGGGGGAGAGAAGGGCACGAGGGAGCGCTCTGGCTGAGCTTGGAAATTTAGATTTCCTCAAAACAGGGGTCTGGAAAAGCTGGCACCTTATTAATTCCCCTTCCTTCTGGACAGGGCACTGCATAACAAGTCATGCCAGGCGAGGAGAAGGGATGGAAAATAGAGTGTGAAAATTAGTGCAAGCTTAGTGCTTGCTCTTGCAGCAAGGACTGCAGCACAGCATTGAGCTGACAGTGCTGGGACCCACCTGCCTCTGTCAGCAGCTCTGCCAGCTCCTTTTGCTTTGCTTAGCCTGGCTTTGCTTGTCCTGATTTGCCTGGACTCTTCATTAAAGTAATGGGGCTTGGCTGTGCCAGAAGCACTGGGCTGGTGGCTTGTTGTGCTTTGGGAAAAGTCACTTTTCTGTAACAGCATCTTGTTTTCCCCCACACGTCTCCTATTACTTACACTCTTCAGTTTCCAGGAATTAGCTAGGGCTAGACAACCTAGCAAGTGGGTGTGTGCTAATGTTGCATTTTGAGCCTGAACTGGAGCCGTTGTGTCAAATTTTCCTGTTTTCTGTCAAGTCTCTCTGGGTCTGAAAGTGTATGATAGGTACCTAAATTCAGGCCCTGCTAATTATGGATTTTTCTCAGGTCAGCAGGGAGAGGGAAGAGTTTTCTTTGACCTGGAAGCCATGAAAATGCACTGGACCTGGCCATAGGGTTTCCATAGCCTCCTCCTGAGGCTGCTTGGATTTTCAGGGTAATAAAGGGCATTGCCCACCAGCTCCCTGCAATTCTTGGCACTCAGCCCATCTTGCACACTCATCTCCTATTTTGCAAGCTGTCAGATGCCTGCATGCATGCTGAGAAGAAGTTGCTGTACAGCTTTCAGATAAAATATTTATGAGTGGTGGAAAATTACCAGTGAAAGCATTCCAACCATGGCCATGCAAAGAGGAGAGTTAGAGCTTTACCAACACCCAGCCTTTCTCAGCAAGGAAAAGCTCTGCCAGCTGTTCTTCCTGCCACCACAAGCACTTTGAAACCAGAATCCAGATTTGCATAATGGGTAGTTTTGAGGATCCTGCCCTCATCTTGGTTTTAGTTATCACACTGTCATATTGCAAATAACTCTGGGTGGTTTTGGAGGAAGGTCATTGGATCAGTAACAGTTCCCCTTCTGGAGCTGTGACAAACTTGCAAGTGCATGGGAGAGATTTTTTGTGTCTTTTATCTTAGTGCACTTGCTGCTTCTGCCATGAAAGTGCTTGGATATTATCTTTTAAAAAATACATTTTTCTCAGGCCTCGTCACCTTAAAAAATAATTGTGTTCAACAAAGCAGCATCATATCAAAATTGCCTTTACTCCACAACCTCACACTTCAGTTCTGCTCCTCTTCCTGCTTTAAGAAATCTTTGCTGTTCCTCATGCTGCAAATATATGACTCAGAGGGAAAAAAAATCATAAACCCAAATCAAACCAATATTTTTTCATAAAAGAAACAAGGCTCTGTGGAAGCTTGGCATGGCCACTGATATTGCAAACAAACCTTGTTTATTATAATCAAATAAGCTGTGGTTGTTTCTGTGCCAATAAAGGAGGCGTTTGGGAGGACAGGGCACAGCAAGCACCACCTGTGTCTGCTCCTACCTGAGATGGGCTATTTTAGAGTCTAAATCAGAGTCTTGCCCCTGAAGCTCTGCATTTCAATCCTCAAAGTGTTTATACAGAGTTGTCCTGTGAGTGATGTTCTTCGTACTGTGGGGATCTGGGTAGGCTTTGGGCTGGGGCTCTGCAGATCAGGCCCATGCACTGTTTATTCCAGGGCTGCTGTTCTCCTTCCATAGTGAAATTCAGACCAAGGCTCCTGAGGAAGGCTTGGAGAAAAGTGAGTGCTCATTCCTCAGGGCACATCCTTCTCTGCAACTCTGTATGGGAGAAAATTCCAGTTACAGGCTGAAATTTCTGTACATCCAGTAGGAATTCTCCTTCCCCTCCTACTTTTCTCTCTTCCAGGCTTAAATCATCACAGGTCTCACCTGGCTGAACAAACCTGAAATCCCTTGAGACAATGCCCTTAGGGGCCTCACACTCTAAACACTAGTGCTGCCAAATTTTGGGGTTCCTGGTGCCAGATGCATTAAGCAGAAGGTCAGATGGGATGACCAGTGTGGTTCCTAATGCTTTATATGTCAGTGAGCACCAAGGCAGGCAAACCAATGAACAGGAGTCTCTTTTAGTCCCTGAAAAGTTAATGATGGTGCTGTGTAAAAGATCATGCACTTCAGGGCCTGACATTGGTGTTGCCCTTTGTTAATTAGAGCCAAGGGACAAGAAACCACTGCACCAGAAGTTTAAGTCCAAGTCTTTATGCCTTTATTTACTATTGTTTCACTGGCTCTTAAACTATTTGCTAGTACTCATCCTGAATTCATGAAGTACTATAAATACTCACAGAAAAAAACTTCATTACTTTTTCATAAAGGACAAGAAATACAGTTGGGAAGTTCAGTTTAGTAGTCATGCTTACAAACAACTGAGGGCTTGCTGGGTTCCCATTAAAATCTTCTCAGGTGGTGCCTGTGTTCCAAGCCCTGGGTGGCCTATTCCAAGTGTAAGATGGAAAAGTTAAACATTTCTAATTAGACATATTCCCATATGGGAGAGAGACAACCACCCTCTGATGGTGTACTTGATAAATTCTCTAAATATGGTGGAAAATCATCACTACCTATTACCACCTGCCAAGCTGAATGTTTGATTTTTAACCCCAGGTCCTCTTTTAGGTCTCTTCACGCTGCCAAATAAAATTATTTTGGTATGAGTAGGAATGGAATTCTGCCCATTTGTGAAGAAACCATTTTGGTGGACTCTGGCTCTCAAACTCAGTGTTTGTGTATCCTTAAAAGGCCACAATCTCTCATTCAGACCATAACAAACTTGGGCTGATGGAAGATAGGTGCTTTTGTTCCTTGCTTGTGGTGTCTTGGCACAAGGCCTGTTGTGGTGATGGGGGGCACTGCTGTTACCCTTAAGAGATTTTACCTCAGACATAATCAGACTCAAGTTTTCAAATTAGTATTGCTGTACTCATTATACCCACTTAAGTGATATTTTAAACTTTGCTCTGAGTCACCAAGTAGGTTTTCTCCCCTCCCACTCATTCGTAATATTTTCTAGATATTCGCCCAGGTTAATGCTCATCAATTTAGGTTCCAAAATTAATAATCCCCTGATAAAATACTCCAGTTTAAATAACTCCTTAGGCTTAAGGCAGATGTCATGGGTGAGTCATAATGTATTCCCACCACTTTGAGAAGAATATTGTTCACAGTGTCATATCCAGAAACATCAAATTATCTGCTGAATATTTAGAAATGAGTGTATATTTGGTAACTAGAGAGAAGAGATATAAATGCATGCTCCAAAATGCTATTATTGTAGTGACACTTATTAGGTGTTTTTATTTGTTGGCTGCAATATAGTAGTTTAAAGAGATCTGACTTATTTTCAAAAGTCAAATGGATAAGACACTCTTAAGGGAATGCTGGTAAGCATTTTCTAAACTAATTTTCTTGCAGGCTGGAAGAACATTGGTATATCCCTCAGCCATCCATTTTACAGCTTGGTCTGCAGTAAGCTTGGCTTCAGAATTAGGCAGTCTGGGAGAGGAGAGGTAAATGTGCTGCTCTGCCCCTGTCCTGTTGCCAGTTTCCAGGATAGGTCTCAATGCCTTGGCTTTCCTTGGTGGTGTGGTTTAACCCTGACTGGGAACTGAATACCACACAACTGCTCACTCCCACCTGCCCTGCTGGGATGGGGAGAAAAATCAGGAGAAATGGTTTAAAAAAACCCCAAACTCATGTGTTGAGATAAAAACAGTTCAATAATTGAAACACAGTAAAATATAATAATAATGATGATAACAATAACAATAATAATTGTTGTAATGAAAAATAAAAAAGAAAATAAATTAAACCAAAGACAAAGAAGGGATGCACAATGCAATTGCTCACCACCCACTGACTGATGCCCAGTCTGTCCCCAGCCAGCAACCAACACCTCCTGCCAACTGCCCCCAGTTTACACACTGGGCCTGATGCTCTGTGGTTTGTCTCTTTGGTCAGTTCAGGTCAGCTGTCCTGGCTGTGTCCCCTCCTGCCTTCCTGTGCATCTCCTCCCTGGCACAGCATGGGAAACTGAGTCCTTAACTCAGGGTAAGCATTGCTCAACAACAACTAAAACATCAGTGTGCTGTCAGCATCATTGCCATACTAAATCCCAATTCCAGCCACAACAAACAAAGTGAATTCTATTCCAGCTGAGAGAAGGACACTTGGTTTTAGTAGCTAGTGTGGAGAAGCAGCAGGCTGGAATGAATCTGGAGGCCAGGGTGTCATCTTGGTAGCTGCTTGTCTATGGCACCAGTTAATGTATGCCAATAAGCATCTCTCTGCTCTGAGCTTTCCTGCAAAGTGCCTGCTACATTTCCTCCCTTGGAGAAGAGGGAACAGGGGATTGCTGGGGTGTGCCCAGACCCTCCAGGAATGTGGCTTTAGCTGCCTGTGTGCTCAGCCTCCATCCTTCTGAGAGGGAGGGACTCTGCTGCTGGATGGTGGCCAGCAGCTCCCACCCTCGAGCTTTTGACATGTCAGCTTCTGCTTGTGGAAAACTCCATCTGCAGGTTTACAGAATGTGATGTCTAAAGACAGATTGGCACCGAGAGCCAGGCAGGGCCCCTGCCAGGGTGCTGACAGTCGGAGAGCTTCAGCAGCAGCCCCGTGTGTGCCAACGTTTGGAAATCAAAACCAGTTTTTTATCTAAACCACCATTCCAGAGTTGGAAACGTTCACATCTCCTTCCCTGGGGATGTCACCCACCCGGGCTGGCACAGGGGCTGAAGGGTTGTGTAACTTTGCTTGGGGGTGATTATAGAACATACGGATTGTCAGGGTGCAAGGTGCGTTGGTGTGGTAGGAAATGCAGGCATGAAAAATGTGGTTCTGATGTCCTGAGGGGTGCACAAACACAGAGCACTCCAAGGCAAAGGCTCAGATCAGGACCCTTCTGCTGCACAAATGTGTGTCTTTTTTCACAAAAAGGAAAAGCAGATAGGAATCAGGGAAGCCCTACAAACCCTGTGGGCACTGCAGTCCAGGAGGGATGTGACCAGTGAGACGTGGTCTAGGTGGGAACTGTGGTGCTGATGGTGGACATAGGAAGTGAACTTTTTGTACGGGAAGATGGAAAGAATGGGGTCTCCTGAAAACAGAAAACTGAAGGAGAAGGAAAACAGTCCTCAGTTGCATTGAGTGTGTAAGTGGCTTCAAAGAGTGGGGGAATAATCTGTTCAAGTACATGGTGGGTAGAATAGGTAATAATGAATTTAAATTAAAACAAGGGAGGTTTAAATTAGCATAAGAATTTTGTCTCTAAGTATAGCAAAAAAACTGGAATAGGAGGTAGAGCCTCTGCTATTCAACCTCTTCCTAAATTCTTCTAACAAAATCAGTCAAGGATGTCTCAGGCAGAGTGAGATTTAAAAAAATTTTTCTCAGCCTTATTTTTTGATGGGGGTTGGTAGGGGAGCAACAAGGTATTTTTATCTGTTTTTGTTTTCCTCTTTAAGAGTGAGTTTCAGCTCTGCTACCATATTCTTCCTCAAAGCATCTCTATTTAGGTGGGGCCATGATCTGAAATGACAGCCTTCAACTGAGCAAAGGATTTATTTATTTAGGATGAAACAGTAAATTTGGGAGTTCCCCTTTGATTTTTGGCAACCAGTGTCTAAATCTCCCCTCAGAAGAAGTGGAAAAAAAAATACCCTATACTGTTCTTGATTCTGTGACAGTCTTCCTGTGTTACCTTGGACAACTCTCTAATAGCCCTAGAACATCCACGTCAGGACAGTAATCTCTGTCCTTCAGAGAAAAGAGCAGATTGTACTTTGTTAGTGGCAACGACTATTTCTTCTCTGTGCTGCCCCTATTATGTGGAGTCACACTTTAAATCTCCTTGCTACTGCAATAGGCAGTAATCTTTGTCAAAATCTGAGATCACCCATATCATACAAACACAAAAATCTCCCAGACAGCACTTCCTAGATGAAACCCTGTAATGAGGTGTTTAAACTTAGACTTCAGAATAAAAGAGAAGAGAGCTCACTACTAACGCAGACACGTGCTCAGCCCAGGGCTCTGTGCCTCCAGGACAGGCGTGTGCTGGTGAGACCTTGTCAGGCGTTTTGGTACCACACGGTACCAAAGCCGTGGTCTTGCAGTGCCGAGCTCTGCAGCCACCAGCAGCTGTTGGGAGCCACCAGGAGCTGTTGGGAGCCATCAGCAGGTGTTGGGAGCCACCAGCATCTGTTGGGAGCCACCAGCATCTGTTGGGAGCCACCAGCATCTGTTGGGAGTCATTAGCGTCTGTTGGGAGCCACCAGCATCTGTTGGGAGCCA
>WEKY01001291.1:578069-642417 GCA_013390045.1 Picathartes gymnocephalus
TGTTGGGAGCCACCAGCATCTGTTGGGAGCCACCAGGAGCTGTTGGGAGCCATCAGCAGCTGTTGGGAGCCACCGGGAGCTGTTGGGAGCCACCAGCATCTGTTGGGAGCCACCACGAGCTGTTGGGAGCCATCAGGAGCTGTTGGGAGCCACCAGCAGGTGTTGGGAGCCACCAGCAGCTGTTGGGAGCCACCAGCATCTGTTGGGAGCCATCAGCATCTGTTGGGAGCCACCAGCATCTGTTGGGAGTCATTAGCATCTGTTGGGAGCCACCAGCAGCTGTTGGGAGCCACCAGGAGTTGTTGGGAGCCACCAGCATCTGTTGGGAGCCACAAGAAGCTGCTTGCTTTTGGGAAGTTCAGTCCCCTGAATGGGACATGACACCACTACAGGGAGTTAGGTGCTGCAGCAGGTTGTACTCCTGAAAAGCAGGGGGTTTATAATGCCTGAGTTTCTTGCAGGGGACAAAGTAGTTCTTTAGGCTCAGAAAATGAGACAATATTTTCTTCATTGCTGCCCTAAAATTTTTGACTTCTCTTCCCTTGAGAAATTATTTCTACCTGGTTCCTGGCTCAAGTTTCCTCATAAACATTGCTCTTGGGCACACCAGGACTGTCTCTGGTCATGTCCACTCTGTGAAATGGCTCTGTTTACTCTGCAGGCAGCACACCCATGGTGTTCTAGGGAGATGTGCAGGCCCCTGAGGAGTCTCTGCTGGTCAGGCACTCTGCACTCAGGTGGGAATGTACTGCTTTTTGGAATGGCAGAATCTCAATCTTGCTTAATTTCTATCTCCTGGTGTGGGTTTATACCTCCTCATATGGGTATTTTCTGCTTGCATGAGTTACTGTTATCATCACAGCAACTTGATTTCTGTGTTCCTCTCCTGTCCTTTCCTGGCATACCATTAGCAGGCAGACTATGGGAGCTCACCAACTCACCAAGAGCTCATCAATTTTCCAGGGAAGAAGAACCAGATTGTTAGCTAAGTACCAAAACAGTCCCAGGGACACACTGTGCCAGGGGATTTCAGAAACTGAAGTAGAAGATACCTTTTAAAACACACACTCATTAGGCTTGATTCAAAATTCTCCATGTCTTGGAAAGTGGCAGTGGGAACTGCTTTTTAGCCTGGAGAAGTGTTGGTCCGATCCTGACTTTGTAATGTCAGTTTGTGCATGGTGTTAGCATCTGTTTTCCCTGGCACTGAAGCTGAGATGGGGAAAATGCAGAAAGCAGGATGGGCTGAGCCCCTACAGACAGGCAATGAAGTATTTCTCTTCTTAGTTGGTCTGTCATTGTGCAAATCCATAAAATCCTGTGACATTTCCATAAGGTTATGAACAATTTCTTCCTTTCAGAATTCAAAACCCCAGGACTCTTTTGTTCCAACCTCTTCCCCATCACCAAGCAAATCCCAGGATTTTTCTCTGGGCACATTAGAAGGTGGCACTTCGCTCTTCACCTGTTTAAAGCAGAAGACTAAAAAGAACACTCCTGCTGAAGGGGAGGAAAAATCCACCTGGCAGTGACAATAACAGAGAAGTGAGATTTTGCAGGGAGGGCAGGCACATTCGAGGTGAGACCTCTTTGGGGAATGATTACATTTCAGCGGGACTGTGCAGAGACAATGATGCTTTCTGAGACAGGATTCAAAGAGGAGCAGAAGAAAGAGGGACTGAAGCATTCCTGGATTTGCCTGTGGAACCAGTTTCGAGAAGAGAGCAGCTGATGCAGTGGTATCATAATCATGAGAAAAGCTGCAAAACCTTTGATTTAAAGCTGTTCTGCTTGAATGCTCTTGCTATCAGGCACCCTTTTAAGGCACTGAAGTCTTTGCAGGGACAAAGGAAAAAGAGGCAAGGGACCCATACAAATAGTACAGCAGTTTGACTGTCTAACTCCTAGTGTGTGAGGAATGGATTTGTGGAAAATTCTCATAGTCAGATTGAAAACCCATGTAGTTTTGCTCATCTGTATGCTAACATTGAGAAAAAATATGCAGATGTGGGAAAACCATAGGATAGAGATATCATTGAACAAGAATTGAAGTTCAAGCTTCAACTTTGAGAAGGGATCTGATGTGTTACAAAAGTAAAGTTGCAGAAACACAAAGCACAAAGAATAGCCTGTAGTTTGAACAAAAGCCTTTAAAGCTAGAATGCAGGTGCCTTAAACAAAACATGTATTCAGCAATCAATAAAGTTAGTGGGACTCTTAGAATGTAACAATACAATCTTATGTGGAAAACTAGTACAAGGTTATAGAGTGCTGTAAGATTGAATTGTAAAAGACGCATTGTAGCAAGGCCCACGTGGGACAGTGCAATTAGTGATTGGTGTTTTAAGATGCTAACACACTGCTTGTCAGATGCTAATTGGCTGAAAAGTTTATTTAAGGAAGTGTAACCTTTGCGACCTTGGCTTCTAGTGTTATGGCATGGATTTTACATCTTTTTGTCTCACCCTTCCACCATGAGACTGATAAAATAAAGACTTTTTGCACTGCCACCTAGTTGCCCCATCTCTGTGATTTTGGGTTTTGGCACTAGTGCACGCAAAAATTTTGGGTGCCGTGATAGCAGCAGCAGCAAGAAGCATGAAGTTTGATAACTTCCTGTCCTCTCCCTCTGATC
The DNA here is from genome assembly GCA_013390045.1 of Picathartes gymnocephalus. Classification (NCBI taxonomy): domain Eukaryota; kingdom Metazoa; phylum Chordata; class Aves; order Passeriformes; family Picathartidae; genus Picathartes; species Picathartes gymnocephalus. The sequence continues at coordinate 580,705 of WEKY01001291.1, forward strand.
CCTGATGTTTGTGTGCTGAGCAAGGCTCTAAGAGCACTCGTCGTTTCCCGTGGCATCCAAAACCCCAGATTTCATTCAACATCTGCTTTTGGCCTGGCAGTCCCCTGTGTGGGGAGCTCTCCATTTCACATCCTGCTCTGCAGGTGAAAGAGGTGTGTGCCTGTCTGGAGGGATTCGATCCCATCTTGTAACACTTGCAAAAATGCTTATCAAGCTGTGGGACAAAGCACAAGGAACTGAAGTGAGAAGCGACAATCTGCTCTGTGCAGCAGGGAAGCACTTGGCAAAGACGCGGTTTAGAACTGAAAGGGTTGCCAAGTTGTGTGGGGTTTTTTTGTTTGTTTGTTTTAAGTTGTTCTGCTGGCTTTTGCAGAAATGTAACCTGGGAGATTGTAGGATGGCTCCTCTGGAACAGATTTCTGTAGGAAGTGGGGTGTAAAAGAGCAAACACGGTGGGGCAAATTCCCAGCTTCCCTAAGGTCACTTCATGTTTGTAGTTGAAGTGAAGAAGATCGGAGATGACCATAATTGCAACTGATACATCCTCAGTAATTAACAGATTGTTCTAAATTCTTGGTGGGGAATGGGGAGTTTGGGGCAGGTCTGGATAGCTACTCCTGTAAACAGGGACTTTAAAAAGCCCCAGACTGGTATAAAACCAATTATATAACCCAAATATAAAACAAAGAATTAAATAAATATATACAAAGCCATATCTATAACCCAAACAATCTGCCCCATCCCTGGAAGTGTTCAAGACCAGGTTAGATGGAGCTCTGAGAAATCTGGTCTAGTGGGAGGTTTGCTGCCCATGGCAGGGGGTTGGAATGGGATGATCTTAAAGGTCCTCAAGCCATTCTATGGTTCTGTGATTAAAAAAAAAAAAGAAAAAAAAAAAAAAAAAAAAAAAATGGGAACTTCTGGTCTAGCTGGAAGTTGCCATCAAAGAGCAAAATGTGCCTAGAAGGCTTCAGGTTAATTTCTGTTTTTTCTGGTGGGGATGCTTAGCTTCAGTTAGGATTTGACCTTGAAAATCAGGTTGTTTAAACTTGCAGGTTAATGTTGCAATTTTCAGGGCACAGGGAGGGCTGGGGAGCCCCCAGGATGTCAGGACAGGCCAGCAAAGCCAGGAGCTGTCCCACCACCTCACCTGGGAGTGGAACACTGGGCTCTGGGTACCCAATGGAGGCGATGGGAATGACAAGTCAAGGCCAAGTCACCAACCCTAGGGGGGATGTGGATGCAGGATCAGCAGGGCCATGGAATGACTGTGCTGGCTCTGCTTTTCTCTTGTATTAAGATCTGATTGTATCTTCTGTGTTCACATTAACACCAGATAAACTGTCCTGCAGCAGTGTGTGCATTCCTGTCACTGTGGGAGGGGCAACCCCACAGCAGGGGAAGTGTCACACACAGGAGGTTTTGCCAGCAGACCAAACCATGAGAAGTTCTCATCTCATCAGACAATTTGGACACTATGAGAAATCAGTTTCTCTGACAAAAACATAACAGAGAAAGTTCCTTGCTTTGCCTAGGGACAAGATTCAAATACACATTTTATTTTGAATGTATATTTTAATTCACTTCAGGGTCTATCTCTCCAGTTAATCTTTCTGCCCATGCTTATCGTCCAGATTTATGTAATATTTGGGGTTTCAGTGTTGCTCAGAAAGGTTTTCTAATTGCTCCTGGATAGGCAATTGCCTTTTTTGCAGGTTGGTTGAATCCTGTTTGATAATTAGTCCCACATCAGTTGTATAAATGAAATAATCATCTGACCAACTGGAAGTTGCTTGCAATGGCAAAGTAGCTAATTAGAAAACATTCATTTTGCAGTGCTCTGTTCGATCTGCATCCCTGCTTAGTGCACACTGCTGTGCACACACTGCTGATCTGCTGTTCAGGGCCAACAAAAGCCAGGTCACTTCTTTCTTAATTTCAGACTCCAAGTTTAGGCAAGTCTCTATGAGCTGCAGCCCTGAACTTTCATAAAAGTGAATCCTCAGAGCCTGTGGCAGAGCTGTGTGAATCTGCCCATTGTAAATAAGAGAATAGAATGCCGGGTTGGGATATTATGAGGGGTAAAGCTCAGCAATTGATATGGGTTTCTACATTTAGGAAAAGAAAGAAAAATCACGAATGTATTGAATTCTCTGTTGCACAGTCTGCTACCAATAAAAAAAGTCTCAAGCAGATTGTATTCAATCAGAAGCAAAGGAATAACAGCAAACTGGTGTCAGAGCAGAGCTTGTTAAAGGAAAGTAAGAGGAGAAACCAGATCCTTGATGAACAAATCCTTGGGATTTGCTCTGAGTCAAGCATGCAATATTTGCTTTTAACCAGCTTTCCTATGCAAACCTGAGAATCATCTGGGGCTCTCTCTGAAGCCTCCACCATTCAGAATATCAGACCCTCTGAATACAAAACACATTTAAGCATTTAATATTTCTCCTGGTGTTCACCTTAGCCAGAGAAATGGGCTGTGCTTAAGAAGGTGCTTAAGCATAAGTTACCTGCATATCTCTTCAAAAGGCAGGAAACAAACTCTTTTCAAGTCCTCTGAAAGTGCAAGTTCCAAGCTGGCTGAAAGCTGGGCCTACTTGCTGGTTTGCCTTGCTTGGGAGAATGACTGAAATGGAAGATCCCTCTCACTTTCCCTTCTCTGAGCAATTCTAATGTAGAGTGAAAAATAAATGCCATGATGACTGTCAGGAACTGAGCAGAGATTGATAAATTTATTTTCTCATTTCCATTCCTGGAGTTCTGCTCAACAAGCAGTGCATGGAATTAATTTATCCCAGCAGTTTCTTTTTTATTTTTCTTAATGAACAATAATTTTACATACTACAGCATTAACTGTCACTGCATCATTCCTTGCACACAGACTGTAAAATTCCTGTGGCTCTTGTCACAGGCTGTGCACTTAGAGTTCTCATCTCTGCTCTTAATGGTTCAAAATTGTATGAAATAATCTCTTACTAAACTTGACCCACATTATTTCTCCCCTTCACACCTCTCCTACTTTACACGGGATGGATGTTCTGATAAAGCTGAACACTTCGATGTTTTTATCTACTTTACATGACAGATTTATCCAAACGTAGAAATGTTAAAGGACTCATTTTTCACTTAGCAACTCCAGAGCTGGGGCTCAATCTGGGCTACATGAGGGTTGGCTTTCCCATTTATACCACAATTTCATTGAGTCAGGTGATGGCAGAGATGCACATCCTTATTTAAAGTAAGATAAATGCATAATTCTAAGAACAGGAGGGAGGCCTTTGAAAACACATGAGCTGCATGTGGAAATTGTCATGTCCAACACAATGCCAACAACAACAATGATGTCCCCGTTCCTGGGAGCGTTCAAGGCCAGGTTGGACAGGGCTTGGAACAACCTGGTCTAGAGGAAGTTGTCCCTGCCCATGGCAGGGAGTTGGAACAAGATGAACTTTAAGGTCCTTTCTAACCCAAATCATTCTATCATTTTATTATCCCATAATTATCATAGCTAAGTAAAGGCAAGTATCAAACACCAAAATCCATGTAAAGCAAAGACACGACTTGTAGCCTTGATATGATCAACAAGCCACAATAAATTTGTGAGCAAAGGCACAAGTTTGCACATGGGTCTATCACAGCTCAAATTCCCATCTGTTAAGGGAAACCAGCTGCTGAAGTGAACTTAATAGTTCATGCCAGCCAGTATAAGGCAAGAGGAAACCTCTTCTGGTGAGAAGAGATTCTCTCTCTGAGAGTGATCTATGTTTAACTTACATCTGTGTCAAAAATATGTGCAGTGTAACCATTGCTTCTCTTGTCAATTTAAACTGATCTACATCAAAATTGTAGGGGAAACAAGACAATAGCAGCAGTTCTCTCCATCAAAAATGAAAAATAAAGACTAAACAGAGCAAATTTTAGCAGGAAGTATGATACTTGGTAATGGAATGAAAAGTTACATTCCTAAAGACAAAACAGGTTACTTAAATTCTCTGCCTTCATACGCAACTTCAGTATTGCATTCTGGAAGGCCAAAAACCCAAATGTAAGCAGTGCAGAGAGAAGGATATAATTTATAAGTAAGAGAAAGACAATGATTAACAAAAGAAGTTTTAGGTTTGGGGTCTTTTTAACAGCAACCCCAGTTTCTGATCAATCCTTAATTTGATTTTGAAGCCTACAGATTATGGTAATTTCATGTGCTGATACAGACAGAAATTCTTTTATTAAAACATCTGGTTTATAAAATTTTTCCTCTCTTTCAACATATTGAACAGGCACACTATTCAAGACTCAATGGCTGTGCCCCACTGGATGGAGAATCAACCACACAAACCACACAGGGCCATTCAACCCCACATTTGTTTTGTTCCAGATCTAGACAACTCTGCTGAAAAACTAAACAAGAGAATCAGCAGCAAATCAACCCAAGAATCTTCCCAGGTAATCCTTTCTTCATTCCTTCCAGCTGCAGAATTAGTGCCAGCTACCAAGGATCCCTTCTGTAATTAGCCTTGAAGTACTGCATGGAAAAATGAACACCCCAGCAGCCCAAGCCCTGTTTGGAAACTTTAACAAAAAGACTTTAAAGAAATGAAAAATGGCATTCCCACCCATGCAAAGAAAACATAGAGAAGTTGAAAAAAAGCGTTAAAAAACAGAGATGAGAAATCAACATCAAAGTTTACTGCACCAGGAGTGGCAACTATAACATCAGATATCAAAGTTCAGTTTAGAAATACCTGATCTGAAAGAAAGCCCAGATAAACCAACACCACAGGCCTCTCAAAATTCCCCCAGAAGAAACAGAAATGAACAAAAGGAAAATGATAAGGTGGAGTCCACATAGATGTAATGGACCACACAGTGAGCGAATCCATAGAGGTAGAAAGTCTGGAATTGGCACTGATAAAACAGCATTACACATCTCCTGACACACTGGAAACAAGACAAAAACAAGCAGAAACCCAAAATCTCTGATGTTTTGGATGGGGAAATTACCTGTGGAAATATGAAATCTTAGGAAGGAATTTTTAGGGGAAGTTCCTGAAAACATGAAACCTGCTTGCATAACAGATAATGGCTGTTAATGAAACTGAAAATCTGGACATTTTAGATTGCTGAAACATCCTTTCACATCTCCTTCCAAGATGCCTAAGGGTAGGTTGGGAACTAAAGTTTTTCAATCAGAGTATCTTTCTCATGCAGGAACAGAGGAAACACCTGCTAATCTTTCAAGGAGTGTTGGATCTAAAATTCTTCCCATTTGCAAGGGAGACAGAGCTTCTACAAACACTGTATTTAGAATTTCTGGTTTGATATTCATTTTTCCAGAACTGAGCAGCAATTTGCAAAACCAAAAGGGAATGCAACACTAAGTATCAAATGAACATTTCAGAATCTGAATCAAAAATGTCGTCTTTTCGTGATACGAATCTGCAACAGATTTTGAAATTTTAAATGAAGATGGATCTTTGGAGAAAAGAAGTCTCAAGCCAGGAGGGAAAAGACCATCTCCCGAAATATCTGTGGGTGACACAGAATGTACAGTTAAAATACATTAAACCTAAACCAAAAATTTAGAATTTCTTGCTGTATGAGAAAACTGTCAAAAAGTGACATCAGTTCTAAAATGGAATCTGAAACTTCCTAGAGGAAAAAAATCAAGTTTTGCTGATGAAGACATCATTGAAAAACCAAAAGAGATGCTTCAGCTGAACTGAGGAACTCTGAAATAGGAATCATGATCATCTTTTTCTGGCTGGAAGAAAGATGAAATTGAAATTTGCAAAAGTCTGGAATCTCCCTAAGAAGAAGGAAAGAGTCTGTTCTGCTCTCCAGAAGTGGAGCAAACCCAGCTAAAAATGTCATTGGAAATTGCTGACATTTCTGTGCAAGTTCCAACATCAGAACTTTAAATTTGATACGTCAGATCCTGGAGGAGAAGGAGGTGTTGAGAACCCTGAGGAGAAGGAAATCAAATTAAAAGGAGAAGAGGAGATAAAAGCTGTCAAAGCTAAGACCAAGGCACTCCAGAGATGTTTTTAAATGCCGAAATACAGAATACCTGCAAAAGGCTGGACATCTTTAAAGGCAGAAAAAAAAAAAAGGTGATGCTGATATTGAAAGAAGTCTGGTAGAGCTTCAGGAAGGCATTCCTTGTGCCAAAATACAAACTGGAATAAATATTCCTCAAAATACCTTCCCTATGCAGCAGTTGGAAAATTACAGTTGGAAAATGAGGAGTTCCAAAATGAGGAGATTATGTGAAGAGTTCTGGTGTTAGCTTGCCAGAGATGGGAAAATATATTTCATTACCTGCAAAGAGAACAGGGATTAGAGTGAATATTCCAAAACCAGATATAGTCACATGTACAGATACAGTTCAGCTTGGTGCTGAAGGACAAAACTGCATAATTCACATTTCACTCTGTTCTCAGCAGAGCTGTAGAAACCAGAAATAAGCGCTTCAAAAATTGACAAAAAAGGAGCACTTTATCCAAAAGATTTCCTACATGTTCTCTGACTCTTCAAGAGCACAAAGTCAATCAACTGAATATAGGCATCCCCAAAGTACAAAAATCTGAGTTAAGACAATTCAGGGGTAGAATTTAAATGATCATTAGCTGAAATTAATGCAGGTGGAAAACAAAATATATAGATATTTGTCTTCCAAAGGAAGAGCTGGACATTTAAAGACAAGAGGAAGAAATTACAACAGGAAAGTTTGTGGGTGAAATGAAAATTGCAGGAGAAAATATTTAAGAAATTTGATAAAAAAGGCCTGAGTGTGAATGGTCTACAAGAAAAGGATCAGAAGATGCTGCTTATATTGCAGTAAAGCTGGAAGATGTAATGGTAGACATTTCAGGAGTGAAAAGGGATGCAAAAAGTGCTAGAGAAGATCCTGAAATAGAATTTCAAGTGGAAAGTGTTGAAAAGGACACGTCTGCGGGAGCGGAAGAGCGTGCAGCAGAGAGAGCACAAGAAACCTTGGCACCTATGGAGACAACAACAGGCACTGAGAAACTTTAAATTGGTGAGACCCTCATCCAATGTTCCAGTTTCTCAAACTCTTGTAACATCTCCAGCAAGAACTGAACTGATTTTGTTGGAGGAAGAAAAGCATAGTCACTCAAATATTCCTGGAGATACGACCAGGATTGCCTTTTATCAATATTCAGTGAAATAAATTTACATGTGTTCTTAACTTTCTAGGAACAAAAAATGAAGCAAAACCCAAACCTGACACTTATAAATCTTTGATGTTACAGCATTTACCATTAAATTATCAAGTGTATGTATTATACTGTGCACAGATAACTGCATTGATTTGTTTATATCTGCCCAAAAGGAAACAAACCACCATGATTATCTGCTGAAATGTGCATTTAATGACAGTGCAAGTCCTAGATGCGGTGGGAATGGTTGCTAACAGAGCTGACTCTTTCCCCCCATTATGATCCTGAGATTAATGAATGTGCATATGGACAAGTACCTTGGTTTGCATCCTGTATGGTCTTTCCCCATAGTCTTCTACTTAATACAGGAAGAGCAAAATAATTAGAAATTGGCATGTTAAGGAGAATTATTTGGTTGTCAGACAATCTCTAACTCCATGGATTCCTTATTCCTACACCTTTGAGGCAGGGCCAGATATTCCAATGAGAGATGGTGGCTGCCTGTGTCCATCTGCTCTCTGAAAAAGCTGTTCCCCAAGAGTTAGGCATGGCTCAGTCACTTGGATCATTTCTCTGAAGTTTTTCCCCCTTTCCATCTCAGTGTCCAACAGACCCAGAGTTATCATGTCAAACAGCAATGGCAGACACAGGACCTGAGCAAGGGAGTCCAGGGAAATGTGAGGTATGAAGTCAGGGACCACCAGCAGTTCCTGTCTGCCTGCAAGGCAACCTCCCAGTGAATTTGCCCAGAAACTCAGCTCCACCAGGCATCTTACTGAGCATTTGCAAATTTGAGAAGTTTTCTTCTTACACTTTTTTTTCTACAAAATTTACCCCCATTTTTTTTTTTCTGACTACAGTGCAAAGGTAGCTTGGATTTCCCATACAAGGAAAATTCTTCTGTTGGTCAAACATTTCTTAAAAAGATTTTCAAACTGAACCACTACACACAAGTACTGATAGCTGAGCACTAGGAAAAATCTATCCAGAGATGTTTCCTGTATATGAGCTTTAATACAACACAGGATCAGTTGTTTCTGTTGGTACAGGATAATAAACCTGTGAAAAAGCTAATAAAAAGCAGCTTGGGGATATTTCTATTTTGCAAGACGTTTTAATTAGTGAAAGAAAATCTCAAAATACTCAGCAGAATCTAGAGAGGAAATGAGGGAGGAGAGCACTAAAAGCAATTCCATCTCAGTATGTTCCTTGTAGGTGAATACACATGAAAAGTCAGTGTTATCTGTAGAATGTGCCTTAAAACTGCAGGAATGACAACATGCATTGGTTTGTAAAGGTGAATATATCAACCCTGCAGGGGCCCAGGGATGGGGGCTGCTGGGGCTGAATGCAGGGAGGGAAGGGACATTGGAGTGGTTGAATACCTGAGCTGAGCTTTGGTCACAGAAAGGGCCTCACCTGGGGTGAGCTCTGAGTTAAAGAGTGCATTGAGATCCCTGAATGGAAGAAATGAAAAAATAGTTTGGTTCTGAGGTCAGGTTTGTAGGTGAAGTGAGTCAGTTCCACAGCTGATATGAAGTGACAGTCCTCAAGGGATTTAAGGAAAATTTGCCAGCCTTGGGGTGATGTTACCATGCCTATAAAGGGAATGTGAATTTCACCTGGGAGGTGATACTTTGTTGTTAAACCTCTGAGTAGAACAAATTAGACTGATCAAAGTTTTGTGGCAGAATGTCTCCAGGCTCCTAAAAATCTTATTTGTGATTAATAACAGTCTTGGAAAAGAAAGAAAGAGAGATGGGGATACAAGGGTCCCAAAAAAGGCTTGTTGGAGTTGGCCTTTCACTATTGAGGAATGATGTCTTTTTAAGAAAAGGAAGATTATCTGATCAGACAAGAGGAAAAAACATCCATCAGCTGGGGTGAAAACGTGTTGGTAGTGTTTTGATGCATCAGTGAAACACTCTAAATAAACCAAACACTCTGAACCTGAGCTGCTGAACATTGTAAACTCACTGTGCTGAAAACCACTTGAAATCAAGCAGTAATGGCATTGGCAGGAGTCCCTTTCCCCTTTCAGAATGGCTTCCTCCATCAGAATTCCACCAGAACTCTCCTCCCTGCCACGAACACTGAGGTGGGATGTGAGGGGCTGGCTGGAGGGGTTGCTTTGGCTGGCAAAATAATCTTGATGCTTAAATGCCATGAGTGGGAACCTCCCTAGGTTTTATTCCAACTTCCCCATTGCCCACAGGATAACTGGTAAAAGGTTTCCCCCATGAAAATAATGGAAAAATTTGTATTGGTCCTATGCTGATGTGGGGAAGAAAAGCTGCCACTCCCACTTATGCTGGTGGAAGTTGTTCGAGCTCACAGTAGTCACTATCACTGCATTAAATGTCAGCATTGATGCTGGTTTTGCATCAATAAATACTAATGTTTGCAATGCCACAAGTTGTGTGGTTTGTGAAATTGAGTGTGCCCAGCAGAGCTCCCTAAAGGTGAATTACCCCACAGAATACATAACAATCTAAAGCTTTCTCTTTCTGGTAATTTAGAAAACCAGTCTTGCTCTGCTGCTGTAGCTGCTGGTTTTCAAGGCTTTCACTACCCTCAGAGAAATCATGTTTGACACAAAGCTGGTTATTGAGAACAATAGTTATATTACACAGTGCACCTGATACATCAAACTACACATTCCCCTGGATGCAGACAAGATAATTTTTAAATCTTTTTCTGAGTCATGCAGGACAGCTACACCTTTGGTAAAGTCCACCAGAATTACAGCAGACAGGGCAAAAAATAATAGAATAGAACTAGTTTACATATCAGACAGTAATTTTTTTTTGCAGTAGGTAGGCTATTCTATGACTTTAGCACTGTTGTATCATCTGTTGAAACAGCTGGTACCTGCTGTTGGTAACTGCAGGATGCTGTAAAAAATAATCCTCTAGTTTTGATCCAATTTTCTCTCATTCCTAAAAGCACTCTCTGCTCCAGAATAAATATGCTCTGTTTTTGCCATTATTCTCCTATATGAACTTTGGATAGCAGTAGCTCTGCTTTTAGAGGAGAAGCCCAGTTCAAGTCAGATGAGAATATATAAGCCAAACATGATAACTCTTATTGATGGTGACTTTTAATTCATGACAACATCTCCATACTTCTAATTGCTCTAAATGTCCCTCTCCACCTCTTAGGAGATGGGGGAAGACTACCTAACATAGAAAAGTATCCTCACCCACAAGGAAATTGCTTTAATCAAAGTGTTAGATTTTATCTAGTAAGTCTGCTGCTGGAACAAAAGAAATTCTGTAATCTGTGCCCCGGACTAGAATTCACACGTAGATTATTTGGGGTGAGGGTGGAGGGTAGGACCGTCATTTTTTTTCCTTAGAAGACTGAATTTTTTATTGAGAAATGGGGTGTGTGTCTAATAAATTACAGATTTATTAAGAATTCCCCTGGGAATAGTCAGAATGAGACGAGAATTAATTCATTATTCATTAGTAAAACTGCTGAGATTCGGGGAGTGTTTGCGGTCTGGATTAATGTGCGAAGTGGTGGCAGGGTTAAAGCAGCTGCCAAATCTCTGCCATCAGGAGATCCCCACCTGCCTGCCTGCAGCTTCCTGCAGTTATCTGCAGGTAATTGTGTCCCAGCTGCTCCGAGTTCTTTGCTGATATCTTGTGTTTTAAATGGCCTGCAAGGTACTTTTCTGCAAAGAACAAAATCTCCTTTCTTCATTGGCCATCATGTGCTCTCACAGCGCAGAGGTGCCTGATGCTGGGTAATATTTGAGAGCTCAGGGCTTTGTTTTGTGTGGCATTTACAGCAACTCCTGCTTGCTGAGACTTTTGTGCTGCATAAGGCATTTCCCGCGGTGCTGGAAGCATCTGTTGTCTGGTTTTAATGGTATTTTTCATAACAGCCCTGTATGCAGCCTTATGCCTGGAGCCCTTCTCTCTGGTCCCTGCTTTCACCGTGGCCTGTCTCTTGCTGAAGTGGAACCATCTGCTTGTCAAAGCCACGCTAAGAACTCTGAGAGAGTTTCTGTGAGCTTGCAGTTCCCTTGCAGGAGCCTAGATGGTTGCCTCTTGTGACCATATATATCTGTATCTATGTATATACATATATATATGTATATATTCCATTATAGGTTCAGGGTCCTCTCTCTTTCCTTTTCCGACTGAAAAATTTCTGAGGTTTCACCATCTCTGTTATTTTTTTAATTTGTCACTGTCAGAGGTTTGCCTCCACTATAGAAAGTCCCTTTTTTGTCATCTAGCAAAAAGTTGGTTTGATTTATTTTCTTTTTCCCAAAAGAAAAGGAGAAAAAAGTTTCAGTTTTCAGGAAACCTGGAATACTGTCCCCTTGCCCTTTGTTATTTGCCAGTGGAGGGAGATTGTTAGATTATTTTAGCCCCAAACTTACTCATTTGGATTTCCAGCCCCTCTATTTCTAGGAATTTGTCATTGCCTTTGTGCAATTGTTCTGGCTTTTTCTGGTCTTCTGACTTTCCCAGGGTTTAATAAAACTTAATATTTTCTCAACTTCTTGGGTGCCCTCAACAATCACTTTTACAGCACAGGGGTATAATAATAATTCTCAATTCTATTTCAATCCTTTTGTATTTTTCCAGCAGTAAATGGATACAGTCTCGTGAGAATGTTTATATGGAGTTGTTAAGTTTATTGAAACCTATTTTGACTCAAAAGCAGGATATGCTTTTGGATATGCTTCTCCCAGGCTGTGTGAGTGCCTGCTGTCTCTCAGGCCTAAATTCTGCGAGCATTTATGCATGTGTTTAATTTTACAAATTAATTTCACTGGGACTGCCCCTGTGCAAGCTTTTGAGGAATCCAAGCTGATTCCTTTCTGGTGCTGTGTCCTTCCTTTCATGCAAATCCTCTCTAGCACGGGGTGATCCAGCAGTGCCTTTAAGGAGAGGCTCTGTTCAAGGCGTGCTGCAGGACAGACACCTGGAGAGGTCAGACAGACACCTGGAGAGGTCAGACAGACCTCTGCCTGGTGTTCCCCAAGGAGCAGGGGGATCTGTTGGCTCACCTGGGAACCTGGGGCTTCTGTGCTCCTCTGGCCCAGAGTTAATGACCAATAACTTACAAGAGTGGGGGGAATGTGTGAGGAGGAATCTCCTGCTCAGGGCAGGATGCTTGACAGGTCACAGAATCACAGAGTGACAGAATGGTTTGATTTGAAAGGACCCTAAAGATCATCCAGTTCCAATCCCCTGCTGAAACGTTACAATTTCCCGTTTTACACACAAAAGGGAGATCCCTGCTCTTTTGTGGTTTGCTATAGAAGGGACAAGCAAGTTCCTTGAGCACTTGGAGGAAGCTGGTGAAACCCTCCATCCTTGAGAGAGGGAGAAACCTGACCCACGTGTCTTTGTCATCTCCTGACCTTGGGATAGCTTTATGTAGATTATTTAGGGTGGTTTTCTGTTTTTCCTTTATTTTTTTTCTCTTATGAGGGGAGTGCATGATAAGGCAGAGGAGACAGAAAATGTAAATCCAAATACAGACCTCCAAAATGGATTTGGAACAAGTTAAATGCTGTCTATGAGTTAAAAACAGTGGACTTCTTCTTCTCATGCCTTTGCAAGCTGTGGCTGTGTACACATGGACAGCTATTGCAGCCTCGGAATCACAGTGGATCACTTCAAAGGTTAAACTATTATTTTCTGAATTAAATCTATCATGAAAATACGGCATCTTCTGGGGCTGCTTTCAGTCATCCCTCAGCATCAAATCCTTGAAGTTAGCAAGGTTTTTCAAGTGTGCAAGCAATTCTCTTTCTTCTTTAGATGCTGTTTAAAGAGGGTGCTTAACTTCTGCAGCATGGGAAAAGTCTTGTCTCATTAATTTTTAGCCAACTTCTACATCATACACACAGTAAAAAAGGGCCATAGAAAAGGGATGAATAAGTTATTTCCTCCAAATCCATCCCTCGAGTTTCTGGAGCTCTTCCTTTCAGTACCGGTGGTAGATACTGAGTTCCTGCTTTCTCTATAAAAGCAGGATTATGATTATTATGGGGAAAAGACAGTTAGCTGATGAATAGGTAACTTTATCAAGATTGTTTTCATCATGCTGTTATGATGAGGAATAATCCATAATTAGAAAGCTGTGTTGAAGTTTTTAGTCTGGAATCATTCCACATCTTCTCTGACAGGCAGGTTTATTAACGTCCTAATTTCAGTTTTGCATTTTCCCCTTACTAAATCTATGCCTCACTATGCAGTACTGAGAATGATCATTTGTTATGTTCTCCTTGTCAATTAGGAGATGACCAAAGACAGGAGTGTGAATCCAGAAAACTTCAGAACTGTGAAAAGGTTAAAATTCTTTATCTCCAATTAGATACAATTTGTAATCCCTTTATACTTACGTAACAGGAGATTTAATTTTTTTTTTAAATTTTAAAAATGTCAGAATCTTGATATTATTAAAAAAAGGTTAAATTTTTTTCTGAATTTATTGTATGAATAAAATATATTATTTATTGCATGTTAAATGTTATCACCAGCAGTGAAAGATTTAAATGTATTTTAGCATCTAAACTGTCACCATCAGCTATCCCACCTGGAGACTTCAAATTTACTTAGGCAATCATTTGAGATTCTTTGCAAGATTAGGAAAGCAATGCTTTTTCTTGGCTCACAAAAAAATTTGTTCCTAAAATTTTGTTTTTTTAAAACTCTGGCATAGAGAAACTTGTTTTCATAATAGATACTGGGCTAGAGCTCCCATGAAGGCCACAGCAGAGTGGGAACATAAAGTTTCTGTCCAATTGCTCTCTCAACCTTTGGCCAGGGGCTCCTGACCGTCTTGCTGGGTGGCAGATCCCTCTCCTGCACCTTGCTTCCTTCTGGGGGCTGTGCTGCTCCCTTTCCACTCTCCAACAGTAGATGGGGATGCTCCATTGACAGAACAGATCCTCTCTGCTGCCTCACAATGTGACAAAGAATTAATTGTGCAGTTATTTAGACTTCAGACAGAAATGCAAGTCCCCATCCCAAAGGCTCTGATGCTTATCAGCAGCACCCCAGATTATCTGAGCTCTGCTCTGTGTGCACTGTGAGGCAGAATCATGACAATTTAGAAACTGCAATCTGAAGAAACCCTTGCCTTTTTTTGTGTGTTTGTTTTTGACTCCTGCTATTTTGCCTGAAGGAATTGTGTGGTGAATAGTGGCCTTGGCAGCTGACTACAGGAGCTGGGAAGCTGCACTTTTCCCAGGGAGTGTCACCATGCATATTTCAGAGCCACCTGTCTCATTTGTAGCAGTGATTGCTGCCTTCTTGCTGGATATCCTGGAGGAGGGAGTGGCTGGCATCACAGCCCTTTTCCCACTGCAGGCATAATGAACTCCTTCTCAGTGTGACGGGCAGAGCTGAGCTCGAGATCACAGGGAGGGGCAGAGTTTAAAAGGTCAGAAGTGGCTGGGAATGAGGATGTGGGTGTGACTGTGCAGGATATTCAGCTCTGTAACTGGTGTTCACAGACTAAGCTGAAAAATGTCTTGGGCATGTTTCTGGTGAGGTTGGTGCTGATGCTGACAGGAACCTCTGTGGCTCTGAGGAACGCCTTGGGCTTGCAGTAGCCAATGTGTTCATCAAGCAGAATTGGGATCTGGTAGACTAGGGATTGTCTTCTGTGTTGGGTTTGCCCCAGGTCCCAAGCCCTGAGTTGCTCTCTTGCTTTTCACATACCCTGAGTCCCGAGCCTCTGCACCAGAACAGCAGCATTTGGTCTTCACTGATACAGAAAGTCGTTTATCTTCTTGTGTCTTGCTGTGCAGAACAATAAAGGTTTCAAGCAGACAGGGCTTCTGGTTTCTGGAAAATAAGCTAACAAACTCCACTTTGCAAGATTACCATTTCCTCTTACTATTTTTGGAAGTGTTTATTTTAAAACCCTGAAATTAATCTCAGGAATGCCAAGCAGCACTTTAAAGGAGTAGGGCTGGTGGGGCCTGGGGAGGAGGGAACTAGAGGAGAGCTTATGTCACGGAGTTTTCTTCATGTAATTGAGTTTGTTCTTTAATCACGAAAAACAGTCATTTGGTTCTGAAATAACTGTCATTGCAGTACACCCTTCTTTCTTCTGATTCCTGCCATTTTTGGCAAACACTGCATGCAATACAAAGGCCTTTGCAGAGTTATTAATCATGTTTGGCAGCCAGGCTGCACTAATCTACTGTCTGGAAGCAGTACTAACTTGTGTGTTTTGAGATGTAGTGATTAAAGCTCTTTGTACCTTTGTTGCTGCAATGAGATCTGCAGGAAAAAAAACTGGATGACCACTGGAAAGGCAGAGCTCCTCAGCCCTTCCCTCCATCCTTTTAATTTGTACTGTGCTGGGACCAGAGCTGGGGCAAAATGGACACTGTTTTGTGGGATCCGGCTGGTGCAAAGCACTGGGGAAGTGATGGCTGTGTTGGTGTAACACAAATTTCACAGCAGATGGATGGGAAGGGCAAGACTTTGTACACCTTGCCTAAGGGACCTGGTGAGTTAGAAATTGGGAAGGAGTAAGAACTTTCCTGGCCTGATTCCCACCGGGAATTTTGAAACAAGGTTCCCTGTTGCAGGCAGATAACTGCATGGTAAAGGGATCAAAGCCTCATTCCCTCCAGCCCAGTGGCCACATCCTGCATGGCTACATCTGGAATGTGTCAGGCAGGGAAAAGCAGTGCCACTAATTCAGAACCTGAGCCGGCAAAAAGTGACTGCACGTGTGTGCTGTACTCCATCAATCAGATCTCCACAGGTGCCAGGAAAGCATTTCACCTGCAAATAAAGTCGTTGCTTTGGCTCTGAATATCCTCAAATTTCAGCTGTACCTGAAGTTAAAGCACTGCCATACATTAACTAATCTGCATGTGACAAATGGCTCCTTCCTGTGCAGAAGGAGAAGCTGACTGCCAGCTCTGAAAAGACCTGCAGTGCCTCAGTTCTGGGTGCAGATTTTTAGTCTAATGCTATGACCCAGCATGCAGGGAATAGAAGGCAGATCTGTATTTACAAAAGGATTGCTCGTGGCAGACACCTGTGGTGATATTTCACTTCATTGATGGCCAGCACATGGATGCTGTGTAGGTGACATGGAGCAGAAGAGTGGTACAGGATGCTCTTGAACAGGAATAGGATGATCCATCCTTCAGTTTTGTTATTTTCAATCACTCCTTTTTTATTCATATACAGTGCTGTGCTTCTGTTAGGCACTTCCTGAGCAGCTGGATTTTAAATGAAGTTTTTCTATTGCCAAATAATTGAAGTGAAAGCTAATGGTGTGTATCACTTCTTGTTTAGTGGAAAAAGTGGTCTAGGTAAAGGTGCTTCTGACTGAGTGTTTGGCTTCTAAACAATGGCAAAGAGTTTCTTAAGGTGTGCTAGCAATTTATTCAAGGTCTGCCTAACCCATTTCCAAGAGAGTTAATGCAATTATTTCTTTTATAAAAAATCTGAAGTTATTATGAAACTGATGAATCAATGTGGGCCTCTTACTTTATCTCAAAAAAACCAAAACTGAAAGTTTTGGGTAAACCAGAAAGATACGAACACGGTTTTTCACAGGAGAGATATTCTTTATTCTGGCTGAGAAGCCATGGATGGTAAAGCTCATCTTCCTGTGGGTAAGGAAGGCCAGCAGCAGTGATGCTCCAGGATCACGTTTTCTTCATGTTCCTTGAAGTTCCAAGGGCACTGGAAATTCAAGGCTAAGCAAACAACTTGATCTATTTTCCTTTCTTCAGTCTGAGCTGGTCTTTCAGTTACCTTCTGAGACTTTTTAATACAGTAAGAAATGGCATAGGCAGCAGATTGATTTTCATGGACTTTGTATACAATGGCTTTAAACTATATTAATTTACTGTCCTGAAAACACAAGAAAACAGTAATGCCTCAGTGATCTGCAGCAGAACTCAAATGAGATTAAATTCCCTCTTTTGCTGTACAGGATGACATTACTTGTTGCATCACACAGCACAAAAATAGGTCGGAGGTGCCTCTTGAATTTGATGTAGAGCACAGTGAAATTAGTGTGTAAGAGAGACATAGAGAGGTCCAGTCTTCATCTTAGTACTTGAAAAACCTCTGTAACTGCCAATTTTTTTAATAAAAAAGAGTTTTCAAGTAAGAAATTATTTAATGAAAACAAGAACCGTTTATGAAATCACTTTGATTTCATTTTCCAGCTGAAGATTTCTAAGAGTTTTGGAATCTATTTTGTTTGTATTTCAGATTTTTCTGGGATAGGTTTATTATTTCTTTTAGTTTTCTCTAGCTTCTGTCTTATGCTTTTGTTCTCCAAGTACTTTGTTTGTTTGTATGTTCCTATCACATTAAACCTGATGGAAAGGTTCTGTTTAGAGCAAAAAAACTGTAATTTGCAACTTCTGTATCTTCCCCCTCTTTCTTTAGAAGTGGTCTAGGCTCCATAGATCAGGGTGGAAGGACATTCCCTAACTTTGATTTTGGTTTTTTGTTTGTTTTTGTTTGTTGTTGTTTTGGTTTGGGGGGGGGTGTTTCGTTTTTTGGGTTTATTGTTGTTGGTTTTGGTTTGGGGGTTTTTTGGTGGGTTTTTTTGTTGTTGTTGTTGTTGTTTTTTTAATTGTTGTTTTTTGGTTTTGTTGTGGTGTTTTTTTCAGCATTGAATTTGTTTTTTCATCTGTGCCTCCCTGTTATCCAGAGCATCATGAGGTGTCACTGGGGATTTGCATACCAGCCACTGGATTCAAACTTTCAATTCCTGAGCACTGGCCTTGCATTTATTGATGTTATTGCCCGGACTGGATGCTACCCCGAGGAAATAATCTCGTGGAGCACTGAAAATGCTGAACACACCAGCAAAGCCCATCACCCTCTAGAGCACCAAGGGGGGCTGAAGAGCTACCTGTGGATGCCATCCCAGCCTCCATCCCCAGGCATCCCTGGGACACTGGGATGCATCAGCAGGGCCACAGTGATGCTGGTTCCCAGAGTTTCACTTATTGGACAGGACAATGTCAGTGGTGCTTTTCCTACATTCCCACAGCTCCATCTGGGGTGAGCCGTCTCAGACAGTCCTGGCAGCTTGCTCTGAAATTTAAGATGAAATCGTGGGGGTCATCTCTAAGTGCTGAAGTCTGTGTTTCTGTGTATTTTGGTGAAGAAAATACAAATGTTCACCAATTCTGTCATCATGGAATAGAGGGGAAAGTGAGAGGGATTAAAATGGCTTTCCTGTGCCTTACTCTGCACCTTTTCTGGTGATCTGCACACCTTTCCGGAAGGTTTAGGAATCAAAATGTTCTTTGGTTCCCCAAACTTTGGGTGTTTTCCCAGTGGGGTAAATGCTTGTGTCTGAGGGTGAGGAAGAGGGGAACCAAATTGTTCACAAAGTCCTCAGTTAAGGCTCAACCAGCTGAACCTGGAGAGTTCGAGAAAATGTAAAAACCACCTTAACAACCATCCAAAGTTAAATTTTGTCTCTGTTTCCTAAATCAAACAAATCAGAGGAATTCTGGTTTATGGATAGAAAGCATAGCTAATGCAGGCATCTCTCCCTCTTAACAGAGGGTAAGTTTCATACTAAATCCTGTTTTTCACTGTCCTGAAGTTGTGCTACTAATTCAATATTTTTCACTGCTGCTGCATTTTTGTGACAGCATGTCTTAAACTGCAATCCTGAGCTGTTAAATTCTTTTAGCCAATATATTTATGTTTTCATTTTATAGATACTTTTATAACATGTTGAAGCAGCAGTAGCTTCATCTGTCTGAAACTTCTAAACTCAGAAAGATGAAGGTCGTAGCTGGCATTCCCTGATGAGGAGCTTGCTTTGAAGAGAGGTGAAGTGAGACTGGAAGGATTTTTCTCATCCTGGATATGCCCAAGTCTAATACAAGATACTCAACAGTGAGCTCTTCAGTAGGGAGCTCCACATGGACAAAATTATATGGCTAAAATAACACCATGGAGCCTACTCTCTATCTGGCTTCTTACTCTGGTAAAAGACCCCTATATTTAAGAGGGCAGTAGCTGTTCCAGAAGGTCCCTCTGCCAATTTTTTTCCCCTGAGCCCTACCTGAGCCATGGACACATGAGTTTGGGGTGGAGAGAATGGACTTACAAACTGCTGACTGCATATGCTAAGGGTTTGTGGTGATTAGTTACACCCCCATGGCTGGGAATTGTTCTGCTGCATCCATAACTCACAGCTGGATGCTTTGATGCCATAGTACCTGGATTAATCAGGAGTGTTTCTATTCACAGAGAAAGCTGCCACTGGGGCGCTTCTCTTGCTCCCCAGACCTGATGCAGAGGTACTTAAAGTCCCTCTCAACCAACTTAGTTGTGGAAATTATAGAAATATTTGTAATGGTTTTGGTTATTTGAATTCTACAACCATCTTTGGTCCTATGCCTTTATCTACAAACATTGGCTTTCACATCCAAATCAGATCATTCCCTGAGCAAATAACGACTGAGAGCCCAAATTCTACTTTTTGCAGAAATACCACTTGACATGTGAAAAATTTAGAATTGTATAATGTACAACTGAGCCTATTCTCCCCAGGCACTGGAGTGGAAGAAATCAGATTCTGAGTGGCACCACCACGTAGAAAGAGATTTTTAGTTTCTAGTCTGACTCACTCTGGTATCCTCCATGAAAATCTTTCTTGTCTGCTAAATTAGCACATGGGTGATGTTCGTTAAGTCATGGTGTCTCAAAGACTCTGCAAGTGGCTTCCAAGAAAAACTAATTTTAGCTTAGACATTTCTGAAGATTCAGAAGGGTTCATCAGGTATTTCTTACTGTCTTCCAGAAGGCAACCAAAATCTGTCTTGGACGAAATTAGAATTTCCCTTCACCTCTGTTCTTACTGGAAGATTTTCCAGAAGATCTCTGATCTTTTTTTTTTTTTTTTTCCACATATTGAATGTATCTTTATTGTTATGCAATCACAGAAAAGTACATTTTCAAGGTGTTGTATCTAATTGTCAGTTTATTTTGCATGTAAATTCCAGTATTTCAAAGAGTGCAATTAAATATTCTGAGTATCATTTAAAATATTTACAATTCTCTTAGCCAGATAAGACACAATATTTTTAGTCGAAGATATTCCCCAGACATCTGCTTTTTTTCTGGCCCATATGGTGGAATGTGTGCCACATCTCATCTGTAGGTTATGCTGTATAATTGCTGCCAAAAAGGATTCTGAGTTACTATCTAAAGCAAAGCTACTCAGTAATCTGGCAAAAACCCTTTCCAGAGCTCTGTCTTTCGTAATCTCTGAGCAACCAGACACCAGTGTCATATTCTGCCCTTTGTTTTGAAATGGTGTTGGAATGTGATAGAATCATTGCTGGTGTGCTGGCTTAGTCCAAGACCCTCTTGAACAAGAGGTTATTCCCAATCCTCCAGCTGATCTGTACCTGTTCCACCAAGGACCCTGCACCAATGGATTTTTTTTCTCTGCTCTTGTTAGCATAATCTGAAGGCTGCAGTGAAACTCTCTTAGTTACTACCTGGAGATTAAATAACAGCAGAAATGTGTACTGTGGCTGTTTTGTTGCTAGAGCTACAGTCTTCATACTGGATTCAGACTTTCTCTGCAATGTTTTGGGGAAGTGAGGTTTGGTTTGCATATTCTCCAATTAAATTGAGATTTATACAATATACTACTGCGATTTATAAACTTTATTCTGGTATTTCACCTAGATTTAAATGGTAGAGAGAGAGAAAGAGAGGGAATCAGAAGGTGAAGGGGTGGGAATGGACCTTAAAGATCACCTGTATCTAACTTAAATTTCTCTTCTTTTAATTTTTGCCCAATACTCCTTATCCTACCATTACAGCTCCTGACAAAGAGCCCCTCTGTGGCTTCCCTGCAGCCCCCTCAGATACTGGAAGGTGCTGTGAGGTCTCCACACAACCTTCTCTTCTCCAGGCTGAAGAGTCCTGTAGCGGAGTTGCTCCAATCGTCTTATCAACTTCATGGCTTCCTTTGGACTTGCTCCAGCAGTTCCACATTCTTCTCATGTTGGACACACCAGAGTGTCCCAGACAGCTCTTTATCCAACAAGTAGTCCATCCATCAAATCCGTGTCTCTCCAATTTGGAGACAAGGATGTTAGGCAGGACAGTATCAGATAGAAACAGACACACACACAGACACAGACACACACACACACATATATATATATATATTGCAGTGGTCTTTATTCGTTAATTGTACTTTGGTTCGTTCTATGTACCCCTGTTTATACCTTGTATACTCTCCCTGTCAATCATCTGTCCCCTCCCCTGGCTGAGCGAGAGGTTTCCTCTCTCTCCTGCCATTCTCCTTTCACCCCTGCCCCAAGTTCTGGAAAGGTCTCTGTCATTTGGCCATGCATTGGCCCTTACAGGTGTAACCCCACTCCCCTGTTCTCCCATTGCTGTGTAACCTGTCCCTCACCCCTGGACCACACCCTTGGGCTTTCCCAATTGGTTCTGTTTGTGCCTCCACCCCTGGGACCCTGGGAGTATGAAACCCCCTGTCACCTGTGTTTGGGGTCACTTGGGGCAGAGCACAGGAGCTTCGATCCTCCTCTGTGAAACTCCTGGTGGCCTGACTCAGTCTCTCCCCATCAGCTGAATAAATCTTAGTTGGTGTGCAGAGCTACTGAGTCCTCCCTGCTTGGCTTCTCTACTCAATTGCCACCTGCTCGTTACTCTGCTCTCGGCTCTGCTCTCTGTGGCTGCGATTGGGCTCTGGGGATCAGAGAAGGTCCCCAGCGAGGTTGCCTTCGACCGGCGCAGCCTTGGCACTCTGGGCAGCCGAGCACAGCAAAATATATATATGTGAATCCTTGTATATGGATTTGACACCAAGAATTACCGCAATTAAGATTCTGAAATTTGATTAGAGCCTAGTGACATCCCAGGTTCATATCCCAAGTGTTGGTTGCCTGTTGCTCATGCCAGAAGTGGAAGCGTGTAAGAGTTGGTGTATAGTTAGAGAGAGCTTAAATTGCTCAAGGCATTGTGCTTGAAAACTTCTGTACTACAAAGTCTGTTCTGCAGCAACAGGAGACTCTCATTCAAGCTGTGTCACCTCTCTGTGCTCTCTGAAGTGTTTTGAGCAGCTGTGTGGCATGTGCATCAAATGAGAGGGTTCTACTTTTACACCAGTGTATGTTGTTATTGTGTTAATTATCCAATGCAGGCGTCTGGTTGAGTTTAAAATCACTGCTAAGAAGTTCCTGTACCTGGTGCTCAAAGGATGTCTTCTCATCAGCCTCTTCTTTCTCCTTTCTTAATGATGTCAGCTTCTTCACCATCCCTATGGAGTAAGCTGTAGTTCCTGGACAATTATTGTAGCAAGGCACACGTAGGATATTAGCTCAGTAAACCCATTTTTGCTGTGTTGCTTATCAGCTAGGGTATACTTAGTTTAATGCATTTATTCTGGAGGTAAATGATATCTGCATGCAGTCTTCTAACTGTAAATGATATTTTCATGTTCTGTTGTCTAATCCAAACATGATGTTTGCAGCAAAAATATTGCAGGGAAGAGGAATCAAGCTTTTTGACAAGGTGGGGAACGTAGAAGATTCCCTCTATTTTCATGTCCTAATCTTGAAATCGGTGAAAGGAAAACACCCTCAGCCTGCTAAAACCCCATTTCGATTTTTTGCTTACCTTAACCATTTCCAATCATTTTTGAAGATTTGTCTGTTCCTTTCCCACCACTGAGGGAGAAGTGTGAAATGCCCTTCAATTTTGTCGGAGTCCTGCGAGTAAATCCTGTTGCTGGATCCTCTCAGTTCAGCTGTTCTCTGTTGCAGAGACCTTACAGAGTCTCTTTCAGTTGTAGTCCCTATTACCCATCTGTGACATTTACTTTCTCTCGCTGTGATTCTTCTCCCTTCCCACTCTCAGCAGAGGTGGGTGGTGGGGAATAATTGCACCCCTTTTTATTTAGGTTTTGGTGCCTTTCGCCAGAATTTTTATAGACCTCTTGATATTCTGAGGACCTGTCTTTGCCTTTTCCAAGTGTATAATTATTCTTGTTATCTTTAATTAATACGTGCACGTTGGTATATCAAATTAATTCCTTCTCTTTCCTCGCCTTATTATAGCTCTGCGATAGGGGCAGTTTTGTTATTCTTTGTTAGATATATTTGTTATTCTTTCTCTGTTTGGGGCCTCTCCATTATTGCTTAAGAGAGGGCTGGTGCTGTGAGGAGGGTTTGCTGCTTTTTGGTAGGGTCACCACCCCAGTTAGAGAGCCCTGGTCAACGTGGCTGGATGGCAAGTTGCAATGAGATGCTGTTCTGCCAAAAGCTGATTTAGAGAATCAAAGGGAAATAATAACATTTCAACTCTGTTTTTCTTGCAATTTAAGTTATGTTCGCTTACATGTATTCAGAGTATGATTAAGACCCCTCTGGTTTTAGAGAACAAACCAGATAAATAGATATCATAGAATGATGGAATGGTTTGGGTTGAAAAGGGACCTTAAAGACCACCTAGTTCCAACTCTTCTGTCTTGGGCAGAGACAGCTTCCACTAGACCAGGCTGTGTATAAATATTTATTAGGCCCTCAATTCATGGAGGTGCTTGCAGTGCTGTGCTTTAAGGGACAGCCTGTGGGATACATTGAACTGGAGCGTTCTGAGCACGGTCGAACACAACGTTAAATTGCAGAAGTCGGCGTACATTAAAAAGCACAAAATAATGCAGATTTTGGGAACGCATGTGTTCATATTTTTTTGTCTTATTGGCAGACAAAGGAGCTGGACTGCAAAATGTTTCTGTTGTATCTATTTTGTTCCCCTTTACATTTCTCCACAGGGTGTCAGGGAAGAAAGAGCTCAAAGCGCTGCTGTTGCTGGGAGGAGATTCTGCTTTCCTCTCCCACTGCAGAGATGCCGGCAGCACTCGCCTGGGGGCACAGGAATTGGCCAGAGAGGATCATCCACAGCTTGGCTAACGAGCACCAATTAAAACCCTGACCCAATGTAACCCAGCATGGGCACAAAGGGTAGAAATTACAGGTAAGGAGCAAAAGGACAAAAGATTTTGAAGTAGCCTCTTATGCAAATAATGCAGAAGCCTTTCACTTGCCTATATTAATCTTGACGAAATTAGCATTTAATTTCTATAATTAGCCTTTCATGCACTCCAAGGAAGCGAGCATACGCTTACACACTCATTCCTGCTCCTTTTAAATCTTGAAGGCTTTGCCACTCAGTTGCTAAGGGGAAGCAAAGATTGGAGTCGGAGAGGAACAAAAAGCAGAACTTGCTCCCAGGTGTTGGTGAATCATCAGGGAATGAAGGTTTTTAATAATGTCTAAAGGAAGGCATAGGGGAAGTGTGAGGGTGTAAATTTAGTTTTCCTGAAAGGTGCAGGGCCTGACAGAGCAGGGACTGCTGTCCAGTGAGTGCAGGGAAGCAGAGGGGACAGGGCTGGTGCCGTGTGTGTGTCCTCTCTGCCAGAGTCACCACCTGGACAGGATGGTCCTGAGCATCAGACCAGCACCCTTGGTGCTCCTTTGGGAAATGATGGCCTGAAGGGAGTCTGGTCAGCACAGAGAAGAGAGGTTTCTTAAGAAAAGAGAAATGCCATGGAGGCACAAAGTCTTAAATCATAAGAAAATTGATCCAAACTTTGCATTTCCTTAATGTCAAAACTAGGAATATACTTGGTGGAGCAGAAAGCTAATGAATAAAAAGATGATAACTGGTAGGAATTCTGCCACGTATGTTGATGATAACTGAGTCTGTGGAATAAACCTAGGGACTTCTATGCCATGAATTTCCAAAGTTAGTACTGTTGCTTAAATGTATATTTCAATATTTGCACCATAAATCTGATCCTGAGAGTTGCATTTTTAGTCCTGTGGCTGGAATTCCCCTGTCAGCACTTGATGCAGATCAAATGTTGAATTTCAAATATGTGCAGCAATCCACAGATCAAAGATTGTGCATGAAAATCTTAGGAAACAGCTAAGAAAAAAATCCTGTAGTCTGCTTGTAGGTAACTGGCAAACAAGAAGAGCTGGGGGGTGGAGAATGACTTGAGCAGTTTACTATGAAATATCTACTGGGATGTAGTTTGTCATCTGTGGCTGAACATTATAAAGTGCTGCTGCAGCTCTGCCAATAAAATACTGATAGTGGAATTGCTGCCCAGCTGGAGCTTTCTCAGAGAACAGATATAATTATTTAGATTCTGTAGTCTGTGGACATTGATCATGTCAACAAAGACATCCCACAATTATTAGGTGGCAGGTGATCTATGTCACTGTTCTGTAAGGGGTTCACACTTCCCTGCTGCTCTCTCAGCGGCTTCTGCCATGAGCCTGGGACGTGTTGAATGATTTTATTCCAGATCAGAAGAGCTGAGCTGACTTGAGCCCTTGCCAAGGCTGGATGGATCACCTTCCAAGATGTGTTCAGCCACCATTGCAGCCTCCTGCTCCATGCGCTGTGCCATGCAGGCTCTTTTCCTCAGGAAGAGGTTTTCCTTCCATCTAATCAGTCCTTTTTTTGTGAATGCTGTGGTTTGATCCAGCTGGTGGTAGCACCCAAGACACTTCTTCCTGGGATACCTTCTCTGCACCAACTGCCCCACAGGAAAGACCGAAGAAAGATGAGAATGGTCGATTAGGAGAACTGGTCCTCAAGTGCTGCTGAAAATCAACTAGTCAAGCAAGATAAAGGAAAATAGGCAAATAAGAAGTTTTCAGGATGGTCCTCTCTTCCTCAACTCACTAAGAAAAAATGTTGATATTATATATTCTGTTGACTGTGCCAAACCATCACATGGAGATGGAAGTGGTATCCTTTCGTCTAGAAGGAACTATAAGAATTAAACAGTAGCCAAATGTCAGCTTGGTTAGTCAATAATATTGCTTCTGACTTTCTCCCGATGCTCAAATACTGCAAAACTTTGCTGAGGAGATTATTTTCTGCCCCTGTTTATTTGGGGATTTTGGAGCCTTGTTCTTTCACCTGCACACAGTGAATGACCTTGTCTTTGTCCTTCTGTTCTGCAGCAGATAAACTTCACAACTTTTAATACCTGTTAGGGTTTTAATGTGGTGTGCCAGGTTTCCTCTTGCTGTATGACTGCTATAAAAAGTGTCTTTCTTTTGAAATATTCTGTTAGATTAAGATTTTAAAAACAGAAGTTCACTTTCTTCTCTTTTTAATGTTCCTTGGTATGATTGCCTCACCCCACTGCTCCTCTCCACTGAGTGAAGGCTCTGCTGAATATGTTACTGGTGTTTCATCTTGGTTCTCTGAGCATCATTACTGGGTGTGATGCAAGCTCCAGAAGGTTGTTGATTATTTTTATTAGTGTCTTGAAGCTCATCAGTGAGCTGCCTGGCTCAGAGCTGGAAATGGAGCCGTTCTTTATGAAAACTTTCTAGGAGGGAGAGGTATGAGAGCAGAGTCATTCTGCCACATCCTAATATCAGAGATGAGAAGCAGTTTGTCTTGCTTGCTCCTGCTTCTAACAGTCCTGCACATTTTGGATAAGGAAGTAATTTAGGACTAGAAATGTTACCTGTTAATTCCATCTGAAGGCAATGAGGTAGTGTGCTGAAACTGAAACTGTATTATCCAGAAACACTGAAAATACAAGAAAAGCACCGGAAAGTTACTGGTGCTTGGAATTTTTTTTTTTATTATCCCCTGGAAACAAACACAATGCTTGATGATTCAGTGCATCTGCAGTTTCAGAGAAATATATTGGAGATTAGAAAGGGAAAACAACATTATACTGCTATGGAAAGCCTGCAGCAGGCAGGAATTTATTCTCACAATTTCTGTGGGACACAAAGAGGTAAAAACTAAGCAGTACCTCGTCACTTGGGATGAATTTAATTTGTTCAAAAACCTTGGTCAATTCAACAATAGGAAGGACTATTTAAAATTCATTATGATAAAGTTCTCAAAAAATAAAAAAGGGTTTATAACCAGACATTTTATTCACTTCAGTCTGTGACTCCTCCTAGAAAATCTAGGAATAGATTATCTGGAGAATGTGACTGGTATTTTGCTTATTTCTTTCTTCCTTTGCCTTTTAAAAGCAGAGCATGTGGGAGTGTAGGAAGAATACCTTCCAATTTCTCAGGCATTATTTCCCTCAAGATTATTATGACAATACCCTGGCAGTATTTTTGTATATGTATATATATGCACCTCGAATTGAAAACACCAACAAATCCAAAACTAAAAACAGAATCTAAAACTCCAGGCACTTGTTAAATCGAAGCTAAATTCCCTGCTGGGCCTGTGGTAGGAAGAGAAACAGTGGAGCATGTCTTGGAGGGCAGGGTGGCAGCGAAGTCACCTGGAGCTGTCACCTGCACCTGGGCAGGGCTGAAGAAGGTGTCAGGGAGGAGGAGACCAGAGTGCAGTGAGTAGCTGCCACTGCTTCCTGCTGGGGCAAGGAGCTGCTGCTAGGAATAGCTCCAGCATGCTTCTTACAGAGCTCTGTGCTTTGAAAAGCTCTGAGGAAGCAGCAGGAAGGTGTAGCACGAGGAAGCTGCTGTACACTTGCTGGTTGTGCTCATGCTGTTCTGTCAGAAGGGCCCATCTGTGTCCTAAAAACCAAGATCTCAGGCTGTCTCTGTGATGAATCCTTTGGCACACCCTCCTAGGTGCTTCCCCTGGGAAGTTCAGGATATTCAGAGCGTCTCAGAATGGCCACACTTACGTTCTGTAGGAGCTTCTTTCCTTTAATTTTGGTCTGGTCACAGGTATTGCACCAAGCCATGTGTCTTGACCCTTGCTGCCACTGAGTACCACTCTATCAGGTCTTTGACAAAAAAAGCTTCTGGTCTCTAAATCATATCTACAGACAGAATTATTATTATTATTATTAATAATAATAAAGAAGAATAAGAAAATAAGAAAATAAGAATAAGAATAAGAATAAGAATAAGAATAAGAATAAGAATAAGAATAAGAATAAGAATAAGAATAAGTATAAGAATAAGAAAAAGAATAAGAATGTGGTGCCACCACATACTCAAGCCCCAAGCTGGTAACTCTCAGTGCAGTGTGGGCACAGGATCTCCTCTTGAATCCTCTGTGTCACTTTTTGGGTCTGTGAGTTGGAGAGAAGTTCCTGGCAGCCACAAATCCAGGGCTGAGGGACTGCTGGGATGTGTTGCTGCTGCAGAGCTGCTTCAAGATACAGGAGAGGGCCCAATTTGTGGACTCCTCACACACCATTTTTGGGGATTAGAGTTATTTGCTCTTTGGCAGCGCCCAACCACTGACTGTGAACACAGAGAATCTTCTTTAAGTGTGTGCTTGGGCAGAAGAGCTCCACAAGGAGCCAGCAGCTGTGAGCTTTGGCTGCAGTCTGTAGCAGTCCTGGAGCCAGATGACATTAATATGGGTGAATTTCCTGCCTTGGACTCCTGCACAAGGGAGCTGGTTGCCTTCCTCAGCTGTGAAAGTCAGAGCCCAGAATAAAGACTTCTGGCAGTGCTGGTCTAAGAAGGAAATATGTAACAGAGAAATGAAAATACTGAGTTGGGCTGTTGGGTTGTTTGTTAAAAGCTCTGTTTTACAGGCTTGGGTGCTCAGGTACAAAAGAACCTTGACTTTTTGCCTGTCCTAAGGGTAGGTTTAGTTAGAGCTAAGCTTTTTTAGCCATACAAGCTTTTCCGTTTGGCATTAGTGCACTGACCCATACAGAAAAAGAACTGATTCTCATCCTGCATTAAAATTCAGATCAATAAAAATTAAGCCCCTGCAGTATTCTTCTGTTTTGTTTTCTTTTTCCCTAGCTCTATGGGAAGAACTCAGAGGATTAATTTCTTATATGGCTTCTTTCTATCCAGGTGCAAATGAGCAGAACCAGTGACTGCATATCTTGAGTCCTCTGTCATTTGAAGCTGAAGCATCAGGATTTGAAACTTTTCTCTGTGTGTTGGGACAGTCAGAAGCCTTGTAGCTATCATATGGGTGAACTGCTATGAAGTGTCACTTGTGTGGTTCCAAGTTTAGAGCAGGCTGAAAACTTTGCTTTATCTCGGGCTCTCTCCAAGCCGTAATGAGAAATTTTTTCATCTGGTCTCCCTGCTTTCATTTCAATGGTGGATTTGTCAATCTGCAGGACCAGAAGGAGAATTACTGTTGTCTATGCTGACCTCTTCCTCAATAAAGTTAGTAATGTTTCCCAATCAAAACACTTACATGAACTCAGGTAAACCATTATTTAAAAAAATAAAACTAAATAATCCTGTCTTCAATTAAGAATTATGTAAAATGGTGAATCCACTGGTTGAAAGCTTGGGAAATGAGTAGTTAGTCCAAAATTTTAATATCCTTGGGATTTAACCTGGTTTTTAAAGCTACTTTTTACGAGCCTACTTTCAAGGCTCAATAAAAAAAGCCTCACAACTCCCACCACGAAGTTCTGCTAGACTTACTATCTACTTTCAGTCTTCAAAGCCTGTGTGGGTGGTGATTGATGTAGATGTATTGCAGAGTGAATATAATTGTAAAAAATGTTAAAGCTGTTCAAATTTTCTGTTTCTATAGAAAAAAATGAATCTACTCCTTTTCTTTGCCATGAAATTCTGAAGTTGGTATTCAGTTTTCTTGTTTATGGAGACTGAGATTCAATACATGTTGTTTTGTTAAGTTTGGGTCTGATTCCCACACTACATGTGTTGTGGTTTGTCCAGAACTGGAATAAGAGTCTTCCTTGCTGAAAACAAATACAGATTCCTATCTTGTTCATATATGTAAGATGATTTATAGATGCATTACTTACACTTTCTTGAAAATTTGTATTTTAAATGTAACATCTAGTGCACATTTAAAATATGTAAGTGCTAATTCTCCAGGAGAAAGCTTTACCCCATTTTTTTTTTCTGTAAGACTTAAATTTATAGTCATTATTTTCCCTTGCACTAAGTGGTGCAAGTTTTTATACCCTACAAAGCAGTGGTATATGACACTTCATTTGAGATTCACACCGTTTTGTCACCTACTTTCATGGATACTAAGACTTACAGCCCTGTTTGAGGTAGGCACCCACAGACACCTCCCAGGGTCTATGCCCTGATTGCAAAGAGAGCAGACAGAACCAGTGCAGAGTGAAGCAACTTGTCTGGAATCACAGAGGAGATCAAGAAGAGAGCTGGGAACAGGAGACAGTCATCCTGCCATGCCAGGCCAGGCTGTGTGACTTCTTGTGATGTATAAATCCGAGACTTTCCAAAGAATTGAAGAGCACTCTATTAAGAACAAAACTTTGCTGGCAAAGCAATAAATCAGGTGGGCTCTGAGCGTGGCAGCTAAGCAACAATGTTGGAATGGTTAATTATTATCAAAGTGAAAAAGAAAACAGTTTTAATTAATATTGTTTTACCTGTTTAAATGCTGACCCTGCAGCAATGACCGTGGCAGCTCAGAGTCTGAAGGTATCATCTTCAGAGCCCATTATCTGCAGAGTTGCCTGGCTGCCAGCTGATGATTATTTTTTTTGTGCACGTATAAGAAAATATTGTTTCAAGAAAATTCGGAACAGCACTTTACCAATTTCTCTGTGTATCACAGCAAATATGTCAAGGCACGAAAATAGCTGCCACCAGAGCACTGCACTCATCCCTCCCTGCTTGCCTGTGTGGGAAGTGAAGCTGCAATAACAACAGGCTCCACCTGTGGTTAGCACTGCAGCTCGCTTACCTGCAGGGAGACCAATGAACTTGGAAGAGCAGCATCTTTTTGTGCTCTTTGTCCTGACCTGCATGAGTCTGTATAACTAATTAGAGAATTACCAGAGCTTCAAAGAGAGAGTTTTACTTACCCTGAAATACACCCTTCTTGAGCAAGGTATTTAAATATATTTTTTTTCTTGAAGCAGTGAATAAATTGAGAGAATCAGTATTTTGCTTTATCAGGTTATAACTGGTTAGAAAATGGAGAATTTTGGTAAACTGGGGATTCTAGAATCTGAATGGAAGTTACAAGAGATACAGCTGGATATGAGGCAATCCTGGAGATGGCTGGTACTGGGGAAAAGAAGTAGCAAAGGCCACAGACTTTTGGGAAGAGAAATCACATAACTGTTAGATTTGACCTTGTATATTAAGCTGTGGAGGTGAAGACAAGAGCTAGGCTTCTGAATTTAAATAGACCCAATTTCCCCAGAATGAGGGAATTGATGGGCACATATAATTGGATGATGCTACTGAAGGGTCACGGTGGAGGTGGGGGGGTCAGCTTGGAGGTGAGACTGCAGCTGCTAATGGCTCAGCAGAACCTGTGCCTTCTGGAAATAAATATTTAGAGGGGCTGGAATGGCTCTGTCTAATTAAGAAATTATGCATGCAAACTATGAAAGAAAGCAAGGCTTATAAAGGTACTGGGAGGCTTACATGGAGATTGGCTAGAGAAAAAAAAGTGACTCAAAGGAGTGAGGAAAGGAAAATCTTATATGCATCCATGAAAACAGTTAAAAAATCATTTTGTGCTCTGGGAAAACTGGTGAGAAGGGGTGGTATGTAGATTGGTTTCTGCATATTTAATTTAACACAGATTCAAATGTGTTTGTTACAACTGTACTTGCTAAGGAGTCTTTGAAACAAATGCACAGGGAAATCCTGATTTTTCGTCTCACTTATTTGGGGTACACTGCAAGGATCCTGGGAAAGTGATTGTCCCTTCACATCATGCCATCATCTAAGTCCATGGAAAATGTGTCTATAGGATGCTGAAGATTTGCCACCAAACTACAAGGGCTTTATATCACATCTGCAACAATCTTCAGCACTAACAAGGTACAGTTGAACTTTGGGGTTTCTCTGAAATATATTGCCTCTTTCACATTTTCCCTTCATGATTTTTTTTTCCTCCTTGGTTTTGGTATTTGCCACAGTGTGATTTCATTGGTGGTGCTTCAGTTCTAGTTTTAATCAACAAACTTATGACAATGTCTTCTCTGAAGGTGTCTGAAAGGAGGGTGTGTCCTTCATGAATATTGTAGTGTTTTGTTGTTTTAATGTACCAAACATTATTTGGGAGTTGTGGGGTCGATTTCAAAAGAACCTTAGACCAGATTTTAATGGTCACCAGAACTTGTAGGTTCCTCGTGAAATATTTCATGAGGTGATTTGTGATTTATCCTTGAAAGGACCACTGGAAGTCCAACTTCCTCCTCTAATTGAGGATAGGTTACTTCAGGTTGCTCAGGGCCTTGTCAAATACAGTTTTAAACATCTCCAGGTATGGAGACTCCAGTTTGGGCAGCTCATTTCAGGGTTTCACTAAACTCACAGGCAAAAGATGTTTTTCTTTTTTTTATAATTTCTTTTCCTTTTTTTTTTTTTTTTTGGAGTAGGTGGTTGTGGTTTATGCCCCCCATTCTCTACTGGAATTACCATACTGTCCATTTTTTCTTGTCCTATCTCTATGCACCTTCAAGAAATATCTGACTGTAAATCTTGCTAATAATTAAACAAGATGTTTGTGTTTCTGAACATTTTTGTAGTGAGGAACTGGAGTTGAGGTCACCTGCAATTTTAAGTGTGGAAACACCTAGAAATCTGGTCATGACCAGGCAGTTGTGGCGGTGACAACTTTTCCCTGGTTTATTTCTCCTTCACAGTGTTTGGTATCACAGTTAAATGGTGTTATACCTCAAGAACTTAGGTTAGAAAATAGGCCAAGGAATGCCAAAACAAAGCAAGGGTAAAATGTGTATGGAAACCTGCCCTTTCCAACGCGTTTTTACTTCCCCCAGTGGTGGCAGCTGAAACATCAGGATTTTATTCTATTTCAAGTCTCTCTTAGGCTTGTCAAATAATCCAGTATTTTCCAGATTTAAAGCATTTCAATTTTAAATCCATCTAAGTGCTTTTGAGTAAGAGGGTGCCTATATACAATATCCACTAGACATTGGTACGGAATTTCAGTGTGCTCTTAAGAGTAAGTTATTAATTAGGCTAACATTCATAACTGCATAATTTAGACCTGCTAAGCTCTAAATGCAGATATATATTTTTTCTTAAATTGCATTCTAGCTTGTAATTAGTGTCTTGAAACAACTGAAGGATTTTCTCTTTTTCTTACCCTAAAATCAATTTTTCCTTCCATTCCACTTATTTATAAGTGAAGCTTGATAAAAATGTGGCATTTGCAGCCAAATTCTGGGGAAGACACAGGACATGGATTTGGAAAAATCTCAAGAAAGATTGCAGGTGAACAGCTACACACAGGGAGATGTTGGAGGGAGCTTTAGGCAGAGAAATGGCATCCGTGTGGGAAACTGTAGATATCTGGATGCATCCAGAGTAGAATTTACTGCAAAGATAAGAAATTAAGGCAATCACTCTGTGTTCCTGATGACAGCCATCATCAGTACCCTTCTTTCTCAAGTTGCTGAAGCGACAGTGCTATTAGCAAAGCTTTTAAAATTTATTTATTTATTTTCACCATTATTTATTTGATCTGTTCTGGTTTTACTCTTGAGAAGAAAGAAAGGAGATGGAATTTCAAAGCCTCTTCTAGGGTAAGTGAGGGATGAGGCTGGGACTAAGAAAATAAACCAGGCCAGAGAGTGTCAGGTATCTCCACTTCTGGTGTGTTTTCCTAGCTGCTTTCCCCTTGCTTTGCACAGCAGCACGAGGGAATGCTGTTTTGTTGACTCTGGATTTGTAGTATTCGTGTTCAGTGAGGTTCAGCTATTCTCTTATAAACACAGTCTTGAAACTGAATTTCTTGAGTTTGTTCAACCTGTTGCAACTGGCTGAAAAATCCAAACATAGTCCACTTTAAATAGATTTATCTCCTTATTGATTAAAGCTGTACTCATCACAAGATGCGTGTACCCAGGAAGGTTCAACACTTTTTGAACCAGAATGAAATCAGAACATTTGGTGTCAACACTTTGCTCTTTGGCCTTTTTGCAGCCATCCCCAGTCACCTGTCTGACATCAAATTTTGTCCTCAAGTTTGCTGTGGGGAATGACTCCTTCACTAGTGCCCGTGACAGGAATCTTCCAGCTGGTAAAACATTGTGTTTTATCTTCAGGAGGAGGGCACCTCCAGGTCTAAGGCTGCAGCCATCCTCAGGCCTTGAAAGGTGACGCTGTTCCTCTCACAAAGCCTTTCTCTGTGCTGTCCCATGTGAGGGAGTTTTGACATGGTTGTAAACCCCTAATGGTGATCAGCACAGCCAGCTGGGGTGGTCTCATCCAGCAGAGCTGTTTTGTGAAGCAGCACTGACCTGCACCAGCTGAGGCTGTAACCGAGTTCTTCCAGAGCCGAACCTCGAGGCCTCCTTGTTAACACAGCAGAAAATGCACTCATTGTGATTAAATCTCCTCCTTCTCAAGTAAACATATGCTGAGGTTTGTGCTTTATCACTTTGAAAGAAGATTTTCCCAACTTTGCTAATTAGCAGCGTTGCCCAAACAGAAAGAAACATATGGCTCGTGCCATGCTGACTTGAAGCCTTTGGAGTTTCACTGGAGAATAATTAAAGAGATTTTGATTTACTGGCGTGATGAAGCACGAGCCACTCTCATTTGGCCTTATGTCTAGAAGCTCTGAGACCGTAAGGCACCTTCACAGGAGAGCTGTAATAATTAACACGAGCCAGATTGTTATTATTGAGATAGCTTTGTTGCCGTTAACAATCATTTGTAATTATCAAGTTTTACATAATTCATGCAAAAATCTCACGTTTACCCGTCACTGGAACCTCATGGTTAGTTCGACTCGGTTTAGACTGAATGGTTGAGGGATTGCAACGTTTCAGTTCTACCTGGAATCGTGTAGCTGGTTATAATGAAAAATCTCTCCTGTCAATTGAAATCCTTTCCCTTTTTTTACTGATAACACCAAGGAACATGCTGTCCAGTGCAGATTTTGGGAGGTATATATTTATCTTCTTTTTTTCTTTTTGGAAACAGATGTGCATGGAAAGTGTGTATTTTTTCACTGAAAAAAATGAAAAATTTTAAAACTAAAGTTCTTACTAAAATATTCAAAACCAGATCAACACCTTCCCAGGAAATCAGACCAGAAGAAATGCTGATATACATAAAAACTCCTAGGAAAAAATTAAGGCAGAATTTTTACCAGCATGGATAATTCACTCTGTGTTCCTGATGCTCACCATGAACTGGAAATAAGTGAGCGGGTTTGCACATCATTGTAAATTTTACTCCATAGATGGCTGTTTAACAAAAAGTGTGTCATCTGCAGGCTACTTAATATAAACACAAGCCCCTCTGAATAAATTGTAATTAAATTGTGTAATATGGGGAGTGGATGTCATAAATACACACTGCTTAAAAATATACACCTCTTAGAAAATGCAGAATAAATAACGGATGCCAAAACCTTTGTTCAGAGGTGGGAAAACCATGAAATAGGAAGAGCTTGAGCTTCTTGATTGAGAGTCTTGCCAATTAATGTTCAAAATAGGTTTCTCTGCATTCTGTTTAACGTAAGCCTCTAGAGATGATCCAAGGTGTCTGCATCTGCATTTGCAAAAGTTGAAACTAAAGCCAAGCCATGGTTTGGTTTCATTCAGGGTGAAATCCCAAGTGCTTGGCAGGCTCTTGTGAAGCCTAACAAGTGGAAGGATGTCTGGAGCCAGGTATGTTCATGAGCACTTGGTCAGATAGAGTCTGATGGGGATGGCTCCTCTTGAAGGCTTCATCCTGCCCTGGAACTGGAATTGCTTTTTAAAAGTTTTTAAGTTAAAATTGTTTGACTTTTTCTCTCAGAAGGTGCATCTGAATGGTGTCGTCTGAGCTACAGAACTTGCTCGAGGCTATAAATGGGACTCTGGGAGGCTTTTGGAAGTTTTAAACAACCAAGTCTTTAAAACTGGTTTGTCTTGGTTGATCATAGAAGGTTTCTTGGCTTTAGATACCAGAACTTCTAAACTGGGATAAAAATCTTCTTCATAAGTGAAAAACTGATTTTAGTTCTGTAAATTACTAAATATTTCAAGTGCCCCTTTCAGAAAACAGATGGAAATCTACACTTTGGGAATGTTCCTCTCTAAGGCAGATGAGTGACTCTAAGTCATTTTGTAGAACCGTCCTTTTTTTTTTTTTGGAGGTAGAGGAAATATATTTGTATTTAAGGTTTTCTTGTTTTACCTTACCAGGGCCAAATTCTGTGTTGCAAAGAGCTCCTTCCATTTTTCTTGGCCTAACCTACTATGCACAGATGTCACCTTCCTGCTTTTGACCAGATCATAGAACTCAGGAAAGCAATTTCTTTTCCATCCTTTCTGGCATCTTCAGGAGACAGGTGCCTGATGTGAGACAGAAATGGAGCAGGATTTTGCTGGAGTGGGATGCTTTGTGTTTGAGGAAGTCAAAGATAATCTGTGCCTGAAGAATCAAGAAAACTTGCATTTTGTATGTTGCCTTGTAGCTCGCTGCTCTGGTGGAGGGCACTATATGGACTTTGGTGCCTAAGTAATTTGCAATTAGTTGAAAAGAGTTGTTTCATTGCTCACATATATTCTACTTAAGAACAAACTGTAAAATTGATCTGAGGCCCATCCTAAGTGTGAATCTTTGTCTCTCTTTCAAAGAGCAAAAATCTCTTTCAAAAATGTAACACTGTGTGTGACGCAGGAGTTGCCATGGAAAAATACATTGAGCCAATCATTCATGATTTATTTATAGCAATTAGAATGCACATCCCAAGAGCCAATAGTAACTTTGAGTTTAAAAAAAAAAAAAAATCATCCAGACAAAGGATTGAAGCACATAAATTGTTGGGAACACTTGTGAGTCTGTATGGTTAATATATTATTTAAAAAATTGACTACATATGTTCCTGGACAGGGCTTTGAAGTGTAAGTGCTGCTGATATTTGCTTCTATATTTCTGCTGCTGATAATGTTATTGCTGCTGTCCTATACTTACCATCTGTTCAGTGCCTATTTAATGGATATAGTAAATAGCAGTTCAAAGTGAGATTTTTCTCCTAATCATCTCTTTTGGAAAACCTTTGTGTAAAAGTGAATGCTTTGGAGAAATCTGTATACCTATATCTTCCTGGAAACATGGTGCCCAAGGTGCTTAGAGCTGGATACACTTGTCTGTGGTGCTTAAACTACTGCAGGCAGTGAATGCCTCCCTCCTGATGGCTCTAAATTGCATTCAGTGAGAAACCTTTTATTTATCTATTTTGATGAACATTAACAGAAATTTATTGTTGACATTTTTTAGGCAACTGCTGAAGTATTGAAACTTCTGATCTCCCACACATCAGGGAATCTCAACATCCAAAACTATGGATGCCCCATCCCTGGAAGTGTTCAAGGCCAGCTTGGATGGGGTCCTGAGCAACCTGCTTTAGTGGAAGGTGTCCCTGAACCAGGGGTGATCTTTATGGTCCCTTCCAACAAAACTATTGTATGACATCTGCTTTATTTTGGGGCAATTATAACAATCAGACAACAAAAATCAGAAGTTTTCAGGTTAAAGTATTTCTATTTCTCTAATGAGTGGGGACTCTTCAGGATTTTCTTTTTCTTTTCTCCTCCAGGGACATGTCTTACGGATACTTTGACTCTGTTAGCAGCTAAGGAACTTCTCTGGAGTTTATTGCCCTTGTCCTTCCATGATTATGTGGCTTGCTGAGTTTCATTTCAATTTGGCACTTCATGGGACTGTCAGCTCTCTTTGATGTATGGCTCCCTCAGAGGTTAAATCAATACAGTTTTAAGCATATCTATTGCTTTCCATGAGGCTGGTGCTGGAGGAATTCTTGTGATTTTTCAGCTTTCATATTTTGCATTGAAGATGTAACGTTGAGGAACAAAATCTACCTTAACAAAATCTGAAAGTAACTCGTGCATAGCTGGTTTTAATTGACCTGGAGTCGATATGAGGAGTAAAAATCCTGAGGTTTCACTGCTGTGGAGCTGGGTAGGCAAAAGGTTTTTCTGATTATCCTTGTGCCTGTCTCATTCTGCACCAGTTCCATGAATCAGTGGACTCCTGATGGGAAAGGCTGCCAAAGAGCTGCTGGGGCACCTGGACTCGTGCTCCTGGGTTTGTAATCGGTCAGGACTCCTGAGAGAGGCTCCTCACCAGGGAAAATGCCTTCCTCTGCTCCCAGCTGCATCCCTCACTTGGTCCAGCTCCTCCTTCCAGAGGGCTCCCCTGCAGGTGTGCAAGGGCTGAGGAACAAGAGAAGGGTCAGCAGACAGAGGTTTGGGTAGGGTGCCTGGGATGGTCAGGAAGCCCTTCCACAAAAGAGAGAGGCTTTGGGAGCTATGCTGGCCACACAAGCAGCATGAGCCAGTGGCTTTGAGGCTTGTGTGTCTCTGAGGTTCTAATCTGAGCTGCTGGTTGAGGCCTCACGATGCACTCAGCTGGCTGAGGATCTCACCCCTCAGCTGCCCTCACATCCTTCCTTGGTTTGGCAGCAGGCTAATTAATAACCAGCTGCTCCTCAGTGGGTACTGCTGTGTCACTTTGTGTGCCACAGACTGTACCTCACTTGTCTGGGGGCTTCTCTGCCGTGAGCAATAATTTTGCAGCCGGAGATTTAAAATAATCATGGAGTTCTTCTGGAAGTAACAATAGAGAGCTGTGTCTGTTGAGAGAGCAAAACACCAACAGTGCTGAAGCTGTGTGGCAGTTTTACCCTGTATCCCATCTGCAAAGCCACAACTCTGAAGCTTCACAGAGAAACAAGCTGACAACCAAGAGTTTGCTTTTCCTGCTTTGCTACCAGGAATTGCAACTATATCTGACTGGAAGCTTCCTTTGTCTGCAGGCTGCAAGTGTGGCAGATGCTCTCCCATCTCTATTAGTACAGCCTTCACCCCCAGTAATGTAGAGAAATGCCTGGGGTTGGGATGACATTTTGAGCTGGGATTCATCAGCTTCAGCTGGTAGACATCTGCACTTCAAGCTATCTTGTTGTCGAGGCTCCCTTCAAAGCTGATGGAGAGAAATGGATATATTTAAGAAGTGATTTATTTCATACCATGACAACTATCCACAATCAGTCAGATGTATTGAACCTTAGAAGTTTCTCTTCCTTCATTGGTGAGAAAGGAGTCTGGACAAATAACTTTTTCTTTGTCTGTTTACATTTTGCTCAGTTAAAGCCAAACTCTGCAAGTTGTATTATTTATCTAAGCAATATTTCAGTCAAAGAAGGTTAACATCTAACAGTGGATAAGCTGGTCTCTGCTTGTTGCTTTTGTGACAAAATTTGCTGGCCACAGATTCTTGCCCTGAGTGAATTGCCCTTAACCTTTCTAGTGATACAGACACAGGGACTTGTGAATATTTGCAAGGATCAGCTGGATCGCTGCTCAATTGTATTATCCTAGACAAAAGCTGACAGGTTTTTGTTTAATTTTTCTGCCCTAGAGTGAACACTTTCCAAGGTGTAGCTGTCAGCTACCTGCTACAGCTGAAGAAATAAGAAACATGTTGACCCAGCCATAGCACAAGGTTCACCATCATGCCCAAAGGCTCTGTGTCCAAATCAGCTCTGAGACTACCTGCAATTTCCATACCTCCCATTTTTTTAAGCTCTGGTTTTTTAGGGTTTTTTCGTGTGTCTTTCTAGTCATACATTTTATGTTTAGGTTTAAAACTTCTAAAACCAAACATAAATATCTGGGCTGTGTGTGCCCTCATGAGAGAGGCTGTTCTTGTGCTGTGGACAGTTGGGGCATGTGGATATTGCACGGGTCACTTTCTTGTCCTGGGGAGGGCACAGCACAGTGCTGCATTCAACATCTCAGAGGGGATTGTTCTTCTCTGCTGGTCGGGGGCAGAAGAAGAAAAATGTAAACTCTAAATTATGTTCTTACGCTGGCAAAATCAAGAGAGCTCAGATGTTTACTGTGGTGTAAATGGCAATTGAAATTGACCTGCAGCCACATGGGGCTGAGGGATGTGTGATGAAGAGGGACTGTTCATTTCCTGGCTGGATTAGCAAGTGCTGGTCAGCACTAGGGAGGTACCTACCCCAAGGGATGCCCTGGTGTCCAGTGAGTGATGGCTGAAGAGCCCTTCTTTCCCTGTGTGGCAGCAGGCAGACTCCTGCCCTCTGAATCTCCCCGTAACTCATTTGTTCCTTCCCCGTAAGTCTAACTCTCCTCAAGGACATGAGACTGATGTAATTCTCTCTGTCTCAAATCAGTTTCACTGATGGGACCTGGACCAGGAAAGGAGTTTCTGAAAATGAATCCAAATGTATGCTCAGTACTGCCCTTCAAAGTTCTTCCCCTCCCCGAACGTGTTCTTTGAAAATTACTGGGATATGAATGGTGAAGGCACTTTTACTTTGTGTGGGAGGACTGTGCATGTGAAAAGCAAACATGTTAATATTTCATGAAGGGTTCATCTCCTAATGGCAGGAGGGTTTCCAAACCCGAGGCTATCACAGGCCTGCCAGTGTTGATGAGAACTAGCAGATTTATGATCTTCCTCCCCTCACTGGCAAACAGGGAATCATCAGAAACAGAGGCAAAAGTCTTGCAAAAGCTGATGTGGGAGGCAGAAATAAAGCTGTTGAGGAATTGAGCTCATCCACCTTTGTGTCTGCTGTGGGGTCTCTCCAGTGGGCTGTGGCTAAACAGGGATGGAGAGATGCCAGCCTCACATCCTCCATGGGCTGCGCATGGAACACGCTCTTACTGGCACCCACAAAAACAGTTTATAGCCAAACAAATGGCGTGGTTCTATCTGTAATTCTGATGTTCCCACAGCAGTTAGGAGATATTCAGGATAGGCCTATTTTGATATGTTCTTGGAAGCATTACAGACCCCAATATTCACCTCTCCTGGCAGCAATGCAGTGTCTGGCCACTACCCCATTCCTGGGCAGCTGCCGGCAGCTTTGGCAGGGTTCAGCTGCCCATTGTGGATTGAGTGATTCATGCCCTCGTGTTGTGAAGTGCTGCTGACTGTGTGCCTGCTGTCTGTCCTGCCTGTGCCAGTCTGCAAAGGTGGGCATGTTTGCTTAGGTCGTAATTCTT
This sequence comes from Picathartes gymnocephalus, assembly GCA_013390045.1. Taxonomy (NCBI): domain Eukaryota; kingdom Metazoa; phylum Chordata; class Aves; order Passeriformes; family Picathartidae; genus Picathartes; species Picathartes gymnocephalus. The sequence goes on from WEKY01001291.1 coordinate 621,873, forward strand.
TGATGCTGGATTTTTTTCGTCAATGCTGGAGTGACTTGTGACTTTTATTTATGGCACTGTAATCTTTGCCCAGTTACCAGTGTGCAGGTTTGGAAACATGCTCTGTTGGACAATTCCCTTCTCACTTGTTTCTCACTGCCTGAAGCCACACCAAATCCTCCCCAGTGTCTGTTCTTAAACATTTCTCCATCAGCAAGTTCCTTCTCTTCCTCTTCCTCCTCCTCTCTTTCTTCAGCTGGAGGCATCTGACTTTACCTCATTTCTCCATCTTTCCAGATTGTAACTGGGCTTGGGTTGGAAGCAAATTTGGGGAAAAGTTTAGCTGAGCCTGGCCCAAGGGTTGAATTAATTTTGGAACATGCAGTGCTGTGGAACCTAGAACAGCAGCAATGAATGCCACTTGCACTGTGACCAGAAGAAACTAAAAGGCTCCAGCAAAAGAGCTGTTGCCACAATGTGCGTATTCCTCAAAATCACTGAGGGCAGGCCAGTGCCCTGCTTAGTTTGATATTTTCTCAAATTGGCAACTTCTTGCTATTTTTAAACAGTACAAGCATTTCAGGATGCTGTGAGCCAATGAGCTTGTCTGTATAAATTAAGATATCAAACAGCTCAAATATCTCTTCTAAGCTCACCTAGGTTTGAGTTAAAAGATAAAACTCTGGAAATAAACCCAGAGGCTTATTTTGTTTATTCAACAGTAGCCCTTGGATCTTGGTTTATGACTCAGATTTCTATTCCATTCCATACAAATCCCCAAGGCTGGCAGGAGTGTTGATCTGCTGGAGGGTAGGAAGGCTCTACAAAGGGACCTAGACAGGCTGGATTAATGGAGTGAGGCCAATTGTGTGAGACTCAACAAGACCAAGTGCCAGGTCCTGCAGCTGGATCACAACAACCCCAGGTACCACTACAGGCTGTGGGGAGAGTGCTCAATTTGTGCCAGGCAAGGTTTAGACTGGATATTAGGAAAAATTTCTTCACTGAAGGGATGTCAAGCACTGGCACAGGCTGCCCAGGGCAGTGGGGGAGTCACCACCCCTGGAGAGATTTGAAATAGTGCAGATGTGGCACTTGGGGACCTGGCTAAGGGGTGGGTTGGCAGTGCTGGGTCAGCTGTTGATGATCTTAAAAATCTTTTCCTACCCAAATGATTCTAAGATTCAGTGAGAAGAGAATCTCTTCTAAAAGAAGAGTCTCTCTTTTTTCAACTGCCTACTGTGTAGGCTTTGTATGAAACTTTCTTCTGAGGAGGAGAATAAATATTCCCATATGCTATTAAAAAAATCCCTCAACATTTGCTAGGTCACCCCAAAATCTATCCCAATTCTGGATGTGAAACTGTGCAAGTTTCACTCTTAAAACCTGAAGTTTTAAGTAATCTCTAGGCTTGTAAAATGTACAAAAGAGCAAGTGAAGCCACTGAGCCACTCCTTTTTTGGTTGGTGAGACAACATCTCTGTTAGGAACCAATATTGACTCGTGGGAATGTGAACATACACCTGGAGAATCCCTGAGAGCCAAAACTGCAGCAAGTTCCCATCACAAACAGTGTAAATTGCAAGCTTGAGCACAGCCCTCTGCTGGAGCATTAACTCCTCCCCGCAGATGCTTTTTGTGGGGCTGCCAGGCTGAGTCACCAGCTGATGTATGGAGCAGAAAGGTGCAATGCACACCTAACCTCTCCTGCTACACGTGCTGCAAATTGGAGAAGGAAATCTGCCTGCAAAGATAAATTCCTTTAGAAATTCCTTTGTGTTGCTTTACTGCACAGTGGGGTGAAGGCCCATTGCCAGCCATGGATAGCAGCTGAACTTGATGAAGTGGATCACTTACTGCTGGGATGCAACACAAAAAGAGCATTTCTCAGATCCTCTGTGGACTAAGCTGGGGTGCTGGCTTTGTAAATTTTTTGTAAATTCTTGTGGCTGCTTCCTGTAACCCTCAGCAGGTGATGCAGCACAGGGAAAGCGAGGGAGAGGCACAAAGTTGTTCTCTGGGATGCTTTGGGGAGCTTCTCTTGGTGGGAGGGAGCGTGGTGGAGGATGGAAGAGGTGCCAGGGTTTGAAATCATACCCTGACTCCTGGGTAGTTCAGGGTTTTTGATGAATCTGAGAGATAATAAGGAGAGCAATAATTTGGGGGCATTGAAACTGAGGACAGATGATTTAGATTTGATGAGATTGAGAAGCTGACCTGCACCTAAATTTTTGTATTGGATTTTTCTTCCAAAAACAGGCATAGTGGCACATTTTTTTTGTTCTTGCCCGCCTTTCACTTTATTTTAAAAGTTTTGTGTCAAAACTACCTCATATATGAATTTCCACTTAGCATAATGGAACATGCATTGCAGTTGCATTTCGTATTGGTGCTGCAAGTACCAGGAGTTCATTGCTCACACAACCATTTTATTTTACGTCTCTGTAACAGCATAGAAAAATCAATGAACTTCTAATTAAGACTTAAAAAGAAATGTAGGCTAGTACTTTAATCCTAGATCAATTTGCTTTTATTTCATAACAGCATAAAAATTTATCTGCTGAGACCATTATTAACTACTTGAGCTTTTGGATACCCAGATAGAACATTTTGGAAGAAGTGCAATTAAATGATTTCTTTCACATCCATACTGAAGCACCATACATCATAATAATAATATTAAGGGAGAGGACTTGAAAACACTTTGTTTGTAGTGAAGGAGGGGAAAAATGCCCTAGATAGGAAAGACATTTCCTGCATCTGAAATGAAAGTGATCATCTGCAAGAGATGGAAACCAGAGGATGGGACTTCTAGATCCTTATGCAAGGTCTCTTCTGGTCAATGATCAGACATAGCAACACTTGGCAGGAATGGGATGTAAAGCTTTTCCTTGGAGTTTTAAGTGCCGGTTTTTTAAGCCCAATGAGGTTATTTGCGGCTCTACATTTGGTGTTATTTCTACATTTTGCAATTGTTTTCCAATTGTGTTTTTGAGAGCTGGACTTGGTACTGTGAAAGAGGCAGTAGTTTGGTGAATTGTAGTGCTTGGATCCAACTGACAGACGACACCTGAAATCGCAAAACATTGCATTGTTTGCCCTTATTCCTGGTTAGATTTGTATTAATTCCAGCTGCTGAGAGGGGCAAACTGTTTATTTGAAAAGCCAGGAAGTTATCACAGTGAAAGCAAGGCAGAGCTTTGTGCTGAAACAGAAACAGTGGGAATCCCACGGCCCTCTTGGCTCATGTTAGCATAGCTGGGCCCTACAAAATAAGCATCCTGCCTCCTGACAGCACCTGGGTGTGAGGTAACAGGAACCTCTCTGGGAACGGCTACAGGTGTGTCCATGTGAGTGTGCTATTCCTGACATGAAATGGGACTGTAGTGGAGCATCCTCTGGGAAGTGGTGCCTTCCATTTTGGCTGTGCCTTGGCATTTGTGCTGCCAAGAGGAGGGAGTATGGCTTTAGTGTCGCAGCAGACTCTGCCAGTGACAGCCTGCTGCAGCCAGGCTGCCTGTTTTTCTCTGTCCTGGCACTTTCTGGGGCCTTTAGTTGCTTTTTCAAGGGAAATTCATTGCCTTTCTCAACTCCTGCCTGCCTGTTTTAGCTGTGAATACTGCGTATTTCAACTCTGCAGTTCTATTTCACTGACTTACAGCCAGAGCAGCAATTAATCCAGTGCAAGACAGGAGAAATTTAAATTTTTTTTCAGCCCACTGATGGAATACCACAAAGCAGCTTATGAGCGTAGATGGACCCAAAATACCTTTCTTTGACAAAAGGCACCCATCAAGCTGCTTTCTTATGCTAGAGGAGGCCACTGTGGTCTGCAATCACTACCAGCAAATAACAGGATCAGTGGCTGGGAACAGCTTGTGGAAAAAACTTTGGGCTCATAATTTCTTCAAATTGCTTTCTTAAGGGAGGGTGACCTTTAAAACCCAGTCCTAAATTTTCCCCTCAGGGGCTTGAGGTGATGGATGGGGCAGCAAAGTTAAAGTGACTAGTCAGTAACTGAGGGAGGTACCTGAGCCCCTATTCCCACGTCCTCCGTAGATGACTAGGAAAGGAGTCAGAAATTTTAAAATGGAAAACCAAGGAAAGAGGAGGAGGTTGGCTGAGCTGGGCCAAAGGCCTGTCCAGCTTGCCATCCTGCCTCTGGCAGCAGGTGCCCGGGGGGAAGCTGTTCTGTTCCTTTACCACTAATGATGTCTTCATTTTTAATAGTCCACAGTGGATTTTCCTTCCGTTGCATTTTCTAGCAGCTCCTTGAGTTCTGTTTCTCCTTCTGGTGTTTACAGCTCTGTGGCAGAGCATTACACACCTTCATTTGAAGATGTTCTGAGAGCTGCTTCCATTTATTTCCTTGCCTGGTGCCAGCAAGGTTCTTGTGATGACCTTTGGCTCTTGGACTCAGAGCAGTGCTGAGCAGTGTTTGCCTTCTCTGTGCTGCTTGTAGCCCTACAGAATGTGGTCTAAAGCAAAGCACATCCCCCTCCTTAGCATTTCCTACCAGAAAATACCTTACAGCTCTCAGGAAGTTTGGTATTTACTCTGGGCTGCAAAGAGATGCCCACAAATGCTCTGTAGTGAAAATGCTGAATACAGTGTGAGTGTCAGAAAGAGCAAAAACATTCTCCTTCTGTACCTGTAATACATTTCAAAAAGGTCTGTGTAATTAGAACTGGAGTCTGGGAGGACCCACCTTTGCTTTCTTTGCCTCTCTACCTGCCAGGGGAATGGTTACACCTTTTTCTTCAAAATGGAATGAAGGGAAAATGTAGAGCTCAAAGGCTATTTTTGAGATGTGCTTCTTCCTGACTTAGGGTGAAATTATTCCTGTGTGTGCAGAAGGATTAAACACCAATTGCCCAAGTCACAGACTAGCCTGTGGTTTCAGAGGATGTCTGGGCACTGGTGGGAGAGAGGAAAACTCTGGGTTTGGGTCTGTGCCGTAGATCATGTCAGGTTCTCTCTTACACAGTTTACTCTGGCTGTATGCTTTGCTGCCTTCTGGGTGGCATCAGAACTGAGGAAACAGAGATCCACAGCAGCCAGAGAAGCAGCTTCCTCTTCATTTAGATTGTGATCTAGCAGTGGAGAAGCTCTGCATTTTAGAATGGTCCTGTGACAGGGCTTCACCCAGCTGGACATGAGCTGGTTAATATGCACAGTGTGATGAGAATATCTCTGTCTTCCAGAAGCTGAACTTTCTTCCTGTGGTCATCTCCAAATACAGTGATTGTTCAAATGCATGTAGGGTGATTTTATCAATTGCACTCTGGCTATTTCTGGGGTGAATAAAGATCATGGGTAAAGTTCAACAATAGTAATGAAAAGAAGGAATTGACTTCCAGTGGGAGCATGAATAGTTGGATGGATAGATAGCTTCTCCCTTGCTCCTTATGACTACCTCCTCAAGCCTATTGTCCTGTAGAAACAGTGGGGTAAGTTTTTCATATTTTATTAAATATTTCTGGTATTCCCCAAAGTCAGTGTGTCCCTCCCAATTTCCTGCTGCCCAATAAGAAGGGAACACATGTTAAGGCAGTACTGTTTTGGAATCTTTCCTCTCTGTTAGTGAAACGTGTAATTGTTAAAACTGTGGGACACAATGTGTTTTGAGATATTTTACTCCTGCGACAAATCCACTGAGGGGCTCAAAACTTTTGGAGGAGTTATGTATGTACACACACTGCCAAGTGGCATCTGTTGTGCAAGCTTAATTCTGTTTGGAAATGAAGGCAAGAATGGCAATGGTGACAGAAAGATGTTTTTCTTCCAAAAGATATTGAATGAGGTTTGAATTTGAAATAGGAAAATTAAATCACTGCTGGACTAAAGAAGACATTGCTGTCAAAAGCATAAGGTTTAGGACCGTGTCTAGAGAAAAATTGGCAGTTTTTGTGAATCCTTGGTTTGTGTTAACAAAGCCAGTCTATTATAGTTGGATTGAACTCCTCTACAAGATGTGATCTGTGGATGATAAAAAACTCCTTGAGAACAGAGAAGGAACAGCACAGGATCCTGGTCCACTCACAAGCAGACAATGTGAGTGCTACTGTATCCTTAAATTGATTTTCTGGCAAGAAAAAAGTAAAATGATTTAATTTTTTTTTTATTAGAAACCTATTGAATTATAAAAATAGTTGTGCACTGCATTTAGAGATGTAATAAGTTTAAATTCTGTAGGTGAGAAATTTCTTCCCCTCTTGTTATATGACACATCTGGTGATAACGTCTAGTTCTGTGCTGTCTGTGACACAGTGCAGGATGGTGCAGTCAGATATTGAACTGCCTGGATCTGCTGTTATTAGAACTGATATGATACAGAGTCTGTAAGCAACACAAAGCTTCCATCTGACCTCCAAAGCCAGAGGATCAGATTTAGGAAGGAATACAATGCTCTGCAAACAGGTCCCTTGCAGGGTTGGGGAGGGGGTGAAATGGATTCACCTGTTATTATGTGTTCTGAGCACGGGAGGATCTGGGCTTAAATTCAGCTTTCAGAATTGAAGATTAGAGTTTTACCAGAAAGCTGCTCAGGATCTGATGTGAGCTCACAATAGGGACTTCCGTTCACTCATTGCCTCCATGCAGGAATTGTGTAATATTTCAGCCACTTTATATGGTTCACATAATAGCAACCACTATGTCAATGATAAATTCCCTCTGGAATCTACCAAACAAAAGAGCTGCACTTTTTTTGTAGGAATTTTCTGTGTTAAAAATGATGATTTATATGTCTGAAAAGAAGTTGAGATGACTGCTCCTGTCTCCAGCTCTGCTTTTGAGTACTGGATCCAGAGCTTTTAAAAAAAAAATTATAGTTCACTTTGACTTGACTAAACTTCTGGAATGGCCTTTCTGGCATGCCTCAGCATGGGATTGACAGAAATAAAAATATCCTTTTTTTTTGGGTTTGGGGTTTTTTTTTTGCCCCCACAGATTTCAAAAGCCTCAGACCTGCTGATTGCTGCACAGACTGGACAGCAGATATTTTTTCTGCATGTTGCTTCTGTGCAGGGTTTGCACTGGAAATGCAAAGTGCAGACAGAGGCTTACACAGGTACGAAGAGCAGAAGTTTGCCCCTGTTTCTCTGTCGCGGTGGCAGATATATTTATGTTTTATTTAACTGGCTCCCAGCAGTGGTTCAGACAGAGCCAGCAGTGTGAAAAACATGATTCAGCGAGTGTAGGGAGCTTTGCTTTGCTGTCTGCATTGGGCTCCTGCCCAGAGGGCTCCTGAGAGTCAGCAGGGGTGGCACTAAGGACACGCCAGGTGCTGCTGGCAGGAGCTGCAGCTCCTGGAGTAAGCCAGGACCCTGACAGGGAGAGCCAACGCATAGGTGGCTTCAGGAAAGAGAAAAGAGCAATGAAACTAGGCACTACTTGGAGCATCCAAATAGATGTGTCAGGCCACAAAGCTAACTCCAGAGTCCTTGGGATACTCTGAATTCCCACGTTAGCTTTGTGTCTGGAATTGCATCTTGTCTCCTGTTAGCAGTCACACGTGATATTCACCACTTGGGCTGCTCTGCATGGTTTGAGGAGCAGCAGTGGTGCTGCAGCCAGGAGAGATGCACCACAGACCTTTGGGTTAACAGAGCTTGACTCTAAGATTTTCCTCCTGCAAGATGGCTCAGTCCTGTCAGCCACTCCTCTGGAGTCCTGCCTTATCTCTGTGCACGACTCACCCCAGCAGGCAGAGGAGTCTAGGAATTTGTCTAGGAGTTTCCCTGAGCCAACTGAAAGCCCTCCAGCAAACCTCCTGGATACACGTGCTGCTCTCCGAGGAGGCCGGGCTGCCTCATTTCTGTAAGCCCTACATAAAAAGGAGACTGCTGAAGGACGTTTCTTCCTCTCGCCACTCTCTGCATGGCTGATCCAGAAAAGGGTGGTTTTGTTGAGACTTGAGTATTTCTGAAGGAAGGGGTGCGTGTGCATGTGTGTGTGTGGGGAATAAAAAAAGAAACATTAGCGCGTTCTGACTGAGTCGAGTCCCCACTTAACTTAATGACAGACACCCACCCGTTTCACAGGGGTCAAGATTTCAGTATCCTGCCTGCGGGGGATCTGTCAGTAATGCTGTCCCTGTTACAGCAGTAGCTGAACTCCTGTTAGCATAGCAGGCTACGGGGAGCTGCCAGTTAGCAGCTCTGTCACTTACGCTCCCTCCATGCGAGTGTTTGCATTTGATTGCTATCTTGGTTAGCCAAGAAGGCTTCGTGTTCCTGCAATGTCCCTGGAGTTATCTTAGTGCTGAAAGAAAGTGAGGGAAGAGTCTCTCAGACTGGACAGTTGAAGCCTCACATCCTTGTCTTGGGTCTCATCTCACAGGAAGATCACCCTTACCTCTGTCACCTCTCCTCTTCCCTCTCCTCTTAAACCCTGTAGGCACAGAGCCACCCCTGACTCTCATACTGAAATTCAACCCTTTCCAGGCTTGACTCTGCATTAGGAAGAAGTCTTCTGGGCTCTAGTCCAGTAGAGGAAAATAAGCATGGGCTGAGAACTTGCTATTGTGACCCTTGGGACAGAAAGAACAAGATAGCAACAACCATTCAACACTGACTTCATACCCAATGAATTGAAACTCTAGAGCTGTCAAGACCCTCCGGACACTTAACTTTGCTTGAATCATTTTCTGGAGATGTCTTCAGAAAACAAACCTCTACAGAGAATGGTTTCACCTGTGTACAGGTGCTCTTTTATCATTCTACTCTTCAGGGCTTAATTGGGTTTATTCCTTCTGGGACCTTCTTTTGCTTGGTGCTATACAGACAAAATTCCCCCTCTCAGAGTTATCAGTAGGAACTGGATTTAGTTCAAGAACATCTCATTCTCCAAACCACTAGAAAACAAAATATTTCTGAAGCACTGCATCCACTGTGGAAGCATTAATTCCGTCAGCAGTGGCTCTCTAACGAATGTCTGCATCCCTGTTGTGGTGGGCTGAGGTTCAGAGCTCTCACTAAGAACCACAAAATCTCTCATGCTTCTCAAATACCTGATCTGTGTACTTCCTTCACAGTCTATTTTAAATACAATGCTAATTTCCTGAGAGAATTTTCATCTCTTTTCTTACTTTCTGGTCAAGGGCTTGATAAACTTCCAGATAAAGTGTTGCGTGTTGGGACTCAAAGCTGTTTTCTTTCCTGCCTACAGGGATCTCTTGGCTAAACTGTTGTGTCACTGCAAGCTTGACATGGATTTTATTTTTTATTCTTCACACCTGTGCAACTTCTGACATGGGTAAAATGTTCCCTATTTTACAGACTCAGAGTGTTGCCACGAAAAAGGTTGTGATTCAAGCTAGAAATAGCACTTTGAAAACTTGCGTTTCTTCAGCTGAAAAGATAATGCTGTTTCTGTTGCAGGTGCTCTTCCGCTCCGACAATATGTTTCAAAACTTGGAAGAACTGGAAAAGCTTTCAGACCGTGCTTTTTGGGTCCTATGTAGGTTACATTTTGTATTCCATGTTCTTACTTCTGCATTTCCTGTGGCTTTTTAATGGACTTCGTATACATAGCAATGTCCCATTGTCACTAAATTTGCCAAACGTGATGTGCAAGTGCTGCAAAGGTTCCTCATCTCCTATTGAAGCTTTAGCTCTGTGCTTTAAAGTCACCCTTTCTAGACTTATACAGGCCATTTCCAGTCAAAATCCCTTCCATATTCTTTCACTTGGGCATCTCTGGCTGCACCTTGGATCTGAACGCTTCAGATTTCCCACATCCTGGAAATGTCTCCATTGGCACTGTTGTCTGTGTGTATTGACTGAGGGTTCTCCCTGATCATTCTTTGTGATATGCAAATGATAGACAAATGACAGGTACTGATAGCAACATTTTAACCACAGTAGTGTTGAAACTTGGGAGCATGTAGCTTTTCTTCTTATGGAGAAGACACCAAAAGCCGATATTCCAGTTGTAGCTTTGGCTTAATGTGGGGAAGTAGGTGAAGAAGGGATTGTTTCTTGAAATTTCATACAGTTAATATTACTCACTGGAGGTTAGGATATGTAATTCAAAACTGGCAAAATATTAGATGAGCAAACTATAGCTGTTTCTCTCAGGAAAGTGATGGATTTACAGAGAGAAAGAAGTTGTTCAGAGCTTACTATTTTACCTCAAAATCTTTAAGAGATAAAGGAAAGCATTGGCTTAACATTGGTATGACATGGAATACATGGCAAAAGTAAGTCTCCCTTAATGTGGCTAATGTCTGATAAATTAATTAATGTCAGATTGAGTAATCAGAGAACAGAATAAGAGAGAATACAGAGTGACAGGTCTGGAATGCAGGCATTTTTTCCAAAGGACTAGCTTGTTTAATGTGGGATCATTTTAGACTAAATGAAGGATCTTGGTAATATACAAGATATTGTGCAATATTTTTAAATTATGGAATATTGCTGCAATTAAGTAAATATAATTTAATATTACTGTGACACAAACTAATGCATTTATCCTAACCAATTGACTACTCCATATCTGTCAGATTATATGCAAAATACACAGTTAATAAGCAAACATGAAAATGAAAAGGGGATTTTGGAGCTGTTTCTGAAGATGATGTGGCATCTTGTCTGCTGCTAATCATGTTTCTAACACAGTGGGGTTTAGGCTGAAGTTAGTTTAAACAAATTCTTGTGAGGCTGATGAACTCAGTTTGGTTTATGTGAACACACGTCTCTAACAGCTTTGGTCCTATTTAACAGGCAAGGGGTTATTAGTCTGAGAAATAAGCTAATAAACTGAAGAAATAATTAGATCTTTTGAAGCAGACAGATGGCAGGGTCATGTCCTTTGATACCAAGAATGCCAACAAGCTTCTCTGTTTTTACAATTAGATTGTTTCATCTGATAATTAAAAAAATACAAAAACAAACCTAAAAATAATAACTAAAAAACCCCAAACAAAACAGATGATGGTATAAAGCTTGGGTTTTTTCTTCTATAGGCAATCTTTACTGTAGCAACATTTTTACCATGACCTAAAGCCTAATAAAGCTATTAGTGGGATCCTGAGTACCAAGCTAGACAGAATACTGGCAGGCTGTTAAAAAAGAAAAACAAAAAGGGAAAAAAAAAAAAAAAAGACTTCAGACTTCAGGGTTATGAAAGCTTCCTTCAAAAGTTAAGCTGTTAAAGCTCATCGTTTTTAGGAACTAGGTCTGGTGTTGGAAGGCAGGGAGGAGAATATGGACTGGTTGAGAGAACGTGCAAACCACTAGAATAGCAGCAGAAAGGCATTTGCGTTTGTGCTGGATTTGGGTGTGCTGAGTTCATGAGAGGACATCGACTGGGAGGGGGCCACAGGAAAGTCCAGAGGTAGCTCTGCCTGTAGAGGAGGGGACAGGAAGGGTCTTGGCCACCTCGGTGTAACCAGAGGTTAAGTACAAAATGGGTTGGAAAAGCCTAAGCAGTACCAAAGAAAAGTTACCAATTTGCTTATTGCTAAATGGGTAATATCTTAGCTTTTTTAATGGGATATTACCATTTTCTTGCAAGTCATGGAATCATAGAACAGTTTGTGCTAGAAGGGACACCTTAAAGACTTTCTTGTTGCAACCCCCTGCCATGGGCAGGGACACCTTTCACGGCACCGGGTTGCTCTAAGCCCCATCCAGCCTGGCCTGGAATGCAGAGATGAGGCATTCACAGCTTCTCTGGGCAACCTCTTCCAGTAGTCACCACCCTCACAGTAAAGAATTCCTTCCTAATCTCTAATCTAACCCTGCCCTCTTTCAGTCTGAAACCATTCCCCCTCATCCTGACCCTCTCCAGCTCTCATATCCGCTTAGGTACTGGCACGTGCTCTAAGGTCTCCCTAGAGCCTTCTTTTATCCAGGAAAAAAAAACAACATAAAGAAAGGTCCAAAAGTGCTGCATCCCAAAGAGGAGGTTAAAACAGTGACACTTAATTCACAGAGACCTCTTGGTCATTGGGGGAGGTTCAGAAGGGAGTAAAAGGTTGCCACTGAGAAAGAAACATGGAAAGGTTTAATTCTTCATAGCTGCCATTTATAGCCATAAGAAACTATATTTAGGAGACTTCAAATTCTTACAGACATGCATTAATGGATTTTAGATCTTTATGTACCAAACTGCACCTATTTACAGTCTTTACCATACTTTGTTCCCTATGTAGTAGTGATTTCTGTTTGTAGCACAGTTTATCAAACCTTTCAATCATTAAAATAATTCCGTACTCACTTCAGAAATGTTCTATAATGACTATAAAGAAGAAAAGAATAGAAAAAAGAATCTTTACTTTCTTAAAATAACTTGGAGTTTAGGTGAAAGCTTTGAGTTCAGTATTGCAGTCCCTGCTCTCTGCCTTGGTTTCACTGATTCTGCTATTGACTGGGTGTAATGGATTCACTTGATACTTTATCCAAATAGATTCAAACAGCAGACTGGCTCAAAGCTCAACCTTTTGTTTTTCCAGGAATTCCATTATTGGATCTTCCAGTCTATTTATGAAATATGGGAAGTTATCTTTTTAATTGCTTTGGTCACTACTGTTCCATGAAAAATGAGAATATCAACGGTTTTCATCCAGTTTATCACAATGCCTCTTTCCATACCAAGTTTTGAAACAATAGTAGAGATCCTAAAATATAAGTAGCTTTGGAGGGTTGTGGGTGACCACAAAGTTTATTCCCTTTCTGGGAATGTAGCCTTTTTAAGGTTAATTCAGAGTTGATGGTAAGAGATGGGATCCTCTCAGGCTGCCTCTGAACTAGGCCTGTCTCTCTCTCTACAGGAATCTGTTTCTCCTCACTGACTATGGATGAAGCTTGGGGGGAACCTTTTCTCCTTGTGCTGACATGAGCCTTTGAATAACTGCTGAAGACATCATAACTTTTTTCCTCCTAATGAGGTCCATTAGTGCAATTTAAATCTGATTAAGCTAATTGTAGTCTGTTAGACTACACATCTCTGAAAATATGTTTAAAAAACATGAGGGATGTTTAACTCATCAGCGTGTTACATGAAGTACTCAATTAATATTCGAGTAAATTTCCCTTGCAGTTATGCTTGTATCTGGAGCAGTTGGGCTGAGGGGATATTCACCATAAAACATCAGCAAAGTTTAGTGAAGTAATTGTCCTTTTCTATCAAATATAGCAGTGTTCTTCCTAGAAAATTAACCCCTTAAAGTGATGGAAAGATGAAATAACGCTCTTGGAATATATTCATTCAGGGGTTGGGTCTGTATATCCAAATTTTTCCTTCTGTCAAAATACAAATCGGAGTGACTTGGCTTCTGGGATCCCTCCCAGATGCATTGACATGAATGCTGCTGCCTACCTGCGAGTGCTTTTCATTTCCATAAGACTAAATTTCTTTAAGAGAAAATATGACCCAAAGGAGAGGCATCCCAAATCCCTGCTCAGCCTAGGAAATATCTTGGCTACCGTCTAAGGCTAGAAAACAGAAATAGAAGCGTCGGCTTTCCTGCATCAGAAAGCTCTCTGACACATTCATGTTACTGCAAAAACTTCTCAGATCTTTGTTTCCCCAAAGACATGTCAAGGCTCAAACCTTGAATGAATTCCTGCTGGGAAAGGTTGGATTTGTTCACTGCAGGCAGCCAGACGTGGTGCAGGACCTGTTTCTCACACCAGGAAAGGAAGTGGGGCCCTTCCAGAGACTTTTGCCAGCAATCTGCTGGGTTTGGCAGGGCAACCCTAACCAGCCCTGTTGCTCTTGGGGAATGAAGCAAGCTCTCAGGAATCCAGATCTTATTTCATGCAGGTTTTTGTAGGTCAGAGCTCACGTGGTTCTGACTGGGAGTGTAGTGGGGCTGTGTGTTCACAGCCTTGACCTGTGAGGAATTGGCTTCTTCCTTCACCACGTTTTTTCTTCTGGTATATGACTGTGGTCTGGCCCTCTGGGATCAGTGCAATAAAACAATGTCCTCTAGACATGGCAGTGGGTGGAGACCAGGTTAACAAGAGGCATAAATAAGAATTGGTGGGATTTTCTTCTCAATTAAAACCAGAAAGTCTTACCATGTTTAAGTTATCTCTTCCCCATCCCAGCTCACCTGCAATGCGAACACTCAGACATTAGAATCTTCTTTCTTCCTTTCTTTCCTTCATGTCTTGTAGTCACTTGACTTCCCAGATCTGAATCTTGGTCAGTGGTACAAATCCTCCTTGGGCTTGTACCCTACTGGGCTAGTGAAGTCTGTAATAGATGGAAGTGGTGAGTTACGGGGACAGATTTGACATCCGAGAAAGAACTGTGAGAGAAGGCTGTACTAATTAGTAAAACTTGTGATTAAAGTAAGTATGGGGTAGGGAATGAGAGAAGAGAGGTTGCTGCAGCAACAAAAGCTGTGCGGGTGCTAAATGTGCTGATTATAAGCTTGAACTCCTTGGAGAAAATGGATCCTAAGGGCTTATTGCTGACAAAAAGGGGTTTAGATGGAAAATTGAAGTGTAATGTGTTTGGGTATGTGGCTTTCCAAGTGGGAGAGTCACTCTCCATTCTGCTTAGCAATGGGGGAAATTAATGTTAAATTTGGGGGTTGTAATAAGAATAGAAATTGGAGAGCAATGAAGCTTCCAAAATCAGGATGATAGATTAGTGCAGTGCTTGGTACCAATTCTTGTAATGGCTGGTAAATTTCCAGTGGAAAAGTAGCTATAAAATAGAGTTGTGTGTTTCCTGTAATGACTCAAGAAATGTGCAGCTGCTCTCTGGGTTGTGGGAACACTGAGGAACAGGGGTGGGAGGTGACCCCCACCACCAGTGATGTGGCTGGAGACCAAAGAGCACTAACAGGAAGGTTACTGTCAGCCAAAGCTGTTTTCATTTTTAACACTCTCTTTATTCCAAGAGCAAGGATTTTGTTGTTGTGTTTGTTTATTTAAATCATAAGATGGTCCTTGCATCATATCTTTCCACACAGGAAGAGGTGAGAATAAACTATTGACAAAGTTGGTCAGGTTGCTTGGTATGGTACCAGAAAGCATCACAAATGAGCTCCAATAAATGAAAAAAGCAGTGAGGGGGAATGTGGAGGGCATGGAGGAGAAACACCCTGAAAAGAGGGAGGAGAAACATCAAAGCAGTTCAAATCTGGGAAGACTGCAGGGTAACATGACTTTAAGAATTATAAAGGAGATTAGGAAACTGTTAGGGAGCTTTTTTGCTCTTGTCTTTTTTTCTCTTCTTCCAATGAGAAGATGTTTCAGCTGGAGAAAAATGGTATGTTGACAACAAGGAGTCTGGACTTAAGCTCAGGAAGTCAGGCCCTCATCAGATTTTCGTCTTTCAGTCATAATTTAGAGGAGGACTGAATACAAAAGAACAGTTTTTGTGAAATCTGTTTGAGAACACACTGAGAAAAACATTTAACTATGTCTCTTATGATCCAGTCAGGCATATCTTTGAAGAAATAACATTCCACCATGGAGGTAGAAATTAATATGCACATCTGCTTGTTGTCTCTTGACTTCCTGGCACCAAACAGATGAGTCTCTGTCCCCATTGCTCTTCCTCTGACCTTACAACTCCTGGGTCATTGGCTAGAAAAGGGTTTTTAATACATGCCCTGTTGTACAGAAGGCAGAAATCAGGATAGACATGTCAGCTGCTAAGGGCAGAAGACTTCAGGCTGAATTTTGATTTCCCTAATGCTCTTTTGTGCAATCCCAGGGTACAGCTGTGTGTCCAAGGCTGTGGCAGTTTGATGTGTGTCCTCTTGACTTCAGCAATGGTTGACTTTCAGCATCGCTCATTCAGCGCATTGGAGTGTGAACCCTCCTGCAACGTGTGACCAAGCAGTGTCAATTTTATCCTTGGAACAGCGTTTTTATGCACTTGCAGATCTTGCCATCACCTCCAAGCCCTTTTGGCTTCTGGCCTCAAAACGCTAGGGCTCTGTCTGGTGTAATGTTTGAGTTCAGCTGGGGTACTTCTGAGGCTTTAAAAAGCATGATTTAGGTTCTCTCTCAAATATCTTTTGTCATTTACTGGTAGAGCTCTAATGAAACACATCTTATGTAAAAGAAAGATATTCCACCTTGATTGAAAGAACTGAAATGAAAGAGAGCACCCCCTGGCATATTTTACCTTGGGCTGTGGCTAAACTTGCCATACATTTTGCTCATTTATCTTCAAACATTGGCTTCCAGTCTTTGAATCTTGTTAATGCTCCCCTGTCAGACACTCAGCTGTATCTGAAATCTTGTCCCCAGAAGCATTAGAATAGGTGCAAAGTGCCAGTCTCTAAAGCAGACACTATGTAATGTGGTAAAACACAGTGAGCAACTATTTATTGAAAAAAAAGATACGTACATGTGCATCTCACTGCCTGATCTGAAACTTCCAGGTGATAAAAGGACCTGGCACAATGAGGATGTCATTTTGCTCCATCCTCCGTTCCTGTTCTTTAATAATATGAGAATTTGAAAGGCATAAATATGCAATGAATTTTTTTTCCCCCAGTTATTTTTATATCACAAGGCATGATAAGAAAAGGTACTTTAGGTGAGGTATTTTAATAATGGCCCTTTTTCAGTTGTTGATGATTGAAAAACACACGGCAGTAATAAGTTACAAAACCTGACCTTGAGGCAGCTTCTAAATAATTACTAGGCAGAAGCTTGTCAATGCTGTATTAAAACATTATTAAAGTTAGGGGAATAAAATCAGCAAGAGTTGTTTATCAGCTTGCTTATGTATCTGGAACAAGTTGAAACAGACTGTTATGGGATTTTCACAGCTTGTGGGAAAGGGCTACAGTTCTTTCTTTGGGTAGACTGTCCTTAGTAGAACTGCTTCAGCTGAGCTAGGCAGATCTTTCCTTTCTCCTCTTCTTATGTGTCCTTGTCCCAAAAATCACAAGCAGAATGGCACAAAAGTGAGGGGCAAAGGCTTTCTGGTGGGACCTAATTCTGCAAGCTTTAAAGCACCACCTTTCTGCAAAGGTTGTTTCTCTTCTAAGTAAATAAATAAGTAAATTTGTGTAGTCATTTGACTGCAGTAATCCAGACCGTAATGGATGTGAAAAAGAGAAAGCTCAGCTGTAGAGTGAAGAAATATTTGGAGACAAGGTTCCATGGTGCTTTGAAGCATTTCCTATCCCATGGAGAATACTTCATTATTAAGGTTTAGAAATCTATATCACATTTAATATACCTGAATATGTAAGTCAAGCTTAGGTATTAATATACGAGAATATGTAAGTATCCAAAGCTGAAGTATGGGAGACAGAACTAGATATAATGTGTGATAGAAATTAAGTATTTTTGTATGTCTTCAATATTTTGTTCCCATAACTGTGCTAAGTCCTTAGATTGACAGAAATGATACTTTTCAGTTCACATAGAGGTTTTGGTTAGTAAAGTCCTGTCTCCATCCATCTTCCTCCCTTTTCATTTGGAAGTCTGGACAGTCAAAAGAATCTGGGAATGCTGCTATAATTAAATATGGGGCATGTAGTGCAGTGGCCTTATCTGCCTGGTGTGTCCCACAAGGAAGGCTCTGGTGTTTTTATGGAAAAGAGAATGGTTATCATCCTCATGACAGAAGATGAGGCAAAATTAGTTGCTCAGAGATGGCTGTGGACAGCTGATCCCTCAAGAGAGATGGACTGATGTCTCTTATCTCAAGCTATTTGCAAAATCTACAGTGTGGTTTGTTCCTAATGATGTTTTTTCTGGTTGCTTAGCTAAGAACGAAGCCTTTCCTAATGGGAGCACAAAGAATTGATTTGGCCAACGGTTCCTTCTGAAATCCTGAAGAAGACAAAAGGGTCAGTGCAGCACGGGCCAAGATGGGCCATCCTTATATGGATGAATGTTTAGACCTTGCATTATTGGCACAAATGGGAAGGAAATTCTGTTTAAACACACGAAAATACTTCTACTGTGAATGTGGTTAAAGAGTGAAACAGATTGCCCACAGGAGTTGTGAAATCTCCATCCTTGGAACTATTCAAAACCTGACTGGGCACAGTCTGAGCAACCTGCTCTCCTTGGCCATGTTTTGAGCAGGGGATTTCAACTAGACCATCTCCAGAGCTTCCTTCCAGCCCCTGGCATGCTGTGAACAGAAACTCTCCCAGACCAGGGATGGGCAGTCTGCTCTGTCTGCTGTTTCCAGTCTGATGCCCTGTGGATAAAGAAAGGTGGAGTGAGCCAAACACAGCACACAGATAACCTGCAGAATTATACATATTAAGCATTCTTTTCTGCTGAATAGTCCTTTGTCTGTCCTTTAACTATCACTATTCAACCTTGAATCCTACTTCCCAACATCCCAGTATGTTCCATCCTTTACAATGGCCCACTCCAAAGCCAGGTGAAGTTTCTATGTTGTTGCCTTCTGATTTTGGCAAACAGGGCTTCAGTTCCTAATCTAACTTTGTTCTCTGCTGGTGTCAAATCTGGATTGTAAAGAGGAGGCATTTTCCTCATTAATGACTGAGCCTCATGCTGCTGCCTGGCTATTCTAAGACAGGATCTGATGGAAATTGCTGTTCTGGGTCTCTCTAAAGAAAAAACTGGGGAAAAACCTCAGTTTTGAGGGAGTTGATGGTACTGCTTGGGATACACACATTAATTACCCTCCAAAGTGATTTGTCTGCAGAAACTACTGCTGTGCTGTCACTCCATGGAGCCCTCACTGAGTGTGTGCACCCATCTCCCTGCCAGTCCATCCTCTCTGACTGGCAGCTATTTTTGCAAAGCTGCCTTCTGTTTTGTCTCCTGCTTTCCTGCCTTTGCTCACACACGTCTCTCACTGATGCCATCCCTCCTTTTCATGGCCAGGGAGCTCTTCCCCCACTTAAAGCTGCTTTGCTGCTTTTCATCCCACTCTACCATCTTCACCATCATGGGTAGTGCCCTGAGAACTCTTTGCCTTTTCATGTCAGACAGATTTCCAATTTATTATTGCCAGACTATTTCTTTTAATACATAACCATGTGCCATAGGTCTTTTTTTTTGTTTTTCCCCAACAGAAATTTCCTTTGCTGCAGCATTTGTCTTACAGGCACCTGTAAGCTCTTTATTGATTTGTCTTGCCAGCTCTCCCTGCTCAGTCTCCACTCTGTCAGGTCTCTGGCTCTGTTCACTTCCTGCAGCTTTTCTCTCCTCAGATAAAGGTGAAGGCAGATATACCTGTGAGGCCTCTATTGTCAGCAAAAATGGACTTCCAGTGTGGCCAGAAGTATAAATAGCTTTCTTGTGATCTCATACAAAAAAATAAATTTAAACAAAGCCCTTTTGTCTGTCTGCACCCACAAAAAGTACAAAAATATTATACTAGTGTATTTTCTATAGCTTTATAAATAGACTGTTCCTTTCCTTTCCCTGCTTGCTCAGGGCAGCTGAATGAATATTGTCCAGGGATATTTAGTGCCCTCCACCCCCTCAGTAGACATGGCATTAAAAAGAAAACAAAAAAGATAAAAGGGTTTGATGTAAAATGACCATTTGCTTCAAAAGAGCATTGACTAAATAATGGATCAAGCTTCACTTTGGTGAGGTGTTTTTAATAAAAGATGTGCCTTTGCCCACATGTTTCTGCTCAGCATTAACTTGAGAAACTGAAATGTTTGAGTATTCTCTCTAATTTAATAATCAGTGGTTAATTCTCCTCTGGCCTCTTCTGATCCTTTTGCTAGCATGTATTGGCCACTCAGAATATGAAGCTGAGATTTAAATTGAGCTCAAGCCTCCAAAGCTTTGATCTGCAGATTAGCTTGGGTTTCTTTGGCAGAAACTAAAAGGTGTTGACATTCAAATTCCCAGCTAGAGCAAAACCAGAAGGTGCTCCTGCAATCCCTGCAGTGACACTGGCTTTTTTTGGTGACACATCTGAACTCTGTGGTAGGGGTAGGGCTGACTCAGCCACACTGAAGTTTCAACTCCTAGACTGTTTCATACTTTCCAGGGAGTTTGCCAGTGGTTTAAAGTGGAGGATTTGAGGTTGTGCATCTTGGATCCCACTCCCACGTCACAACAGGTGAAGTGGGACTCGTCCCCAGTCCCCCTTGTGCTGCAGAAGTGCTGCTCCTCCTGTCAGTGCACACAGTGCCATTTTCACTTTTCTCCAAGTTCCTGTCCCATGAAAAATTCCTTCTTTCACCCTCCATGTGAGATTTGGTAAAATTCTCATGCCCCCATCACATCATGACCTCTTCTACTGCCTGACACCATGAGCTGTGCTGCTCCAGGCCCTGTCCCAGCTGAGCTGGATCAATGGCCGCTGACCTTCTCAGGCTGGACACCGACACTGGTGGCTGCTCTAAACTGAAATTGTACTTCCATGGGCTAATTTCATGCTAAACTTCACACTGGCTTTGCTGAAAAGGAAAAATAAGATCATTTGTAACCCATCTTGTGTTGGTTTGCTGTGTGTTAGCCTTGACTTTATTGATATTACCACAAAGACATTGGGGACATTTGTTTGAACCTCTGTGAGAAGGGAAAGAATAATTCCAGATTTCCATCAGGTTAATTAAAATCTTTCCCTGCTCTTCTCAGGAAAAAGAAAACCCAAAACATCTTTCGCTAATCGCTCGGCTGCC
>WEKY01001293.1:302-12391 GCA_013390045.1 Picathartes gymnocephalus
CATTTTGCTGAGTGGGAATAGCCACCTGCTTCCTTGGCAGACAGAAAACAGCAGAGCAAGGAGAAATTTAAAGAATTTATCTGCACATTGATTCAAGCACTCTGAGCAAAAACATAATCATATTAAAGTTCAGTAAGAAAGGCAGCTTTTCTAGGAATTTCAACTACTCTATAAATGGTAAGTATTGGTGTTAATTTGGAGGCTGAGACACTTTTGCTTTCAGCAGTTGCTCAAGAGTCTAAAGTCTGACAGGTATGTAATGGTTCACTTAAGTGTTACGGGGAAATAAGGTCACATAGTAAGAAGCATATATCAAAGGGATTAAACTGTGAAAGAGAGCATAAAAACAGTTTTCAGCAGAACATAATATCAATCCTTCTCTTTACCAAAACTCTTGGCAAGCATCTCTAAGGTCTAAAATTCTACCCTTTCCCCTTTATGTTTAGTTCCCAGCAAAAGAGAGAATTAACTGATTAAAAAATGACAGCAGTTACCAGCCCACTTTCCTTCATCTTTTTGGGTTTATTTCAGTTAANNNNGGTTTTATTTCAGTTAATGATCAAATGGACACAAGTGAGGGCAGCACAAACACTTTGGTGCTCAGCATTTTTAAGCCATTCTTTTTATGTGATTAAATTTCTCAGAAGAAATACTTCCAATATTTGTCCTTACAGGGAAGATGGATGAGGGGAGGGAGGGAAAAAGAGGAAAAGCAAAAGGAAGAGAATACGAAGTGATAATGGTAATCTGAGACCAAAGAGCCCATTCATCAACTATGAGGTAGTATTTTAAGTTATTTAAAGACCTCCTGCAAGTCACTAATTAAGAAATAGAGTTGACAAAAATTACAGGAGCAGGCTGCTAATCTCCCTGATCCAAGGCACCATAGCCAATACGGTGTCTGGGGACAGTATGTAACACTGTAACAAGAAAAAGATCTGTATGTAAGCATTTCATACAAGGATTAGGAAGGCGTGCTCCCCACACCAGGGAAAAAATAATCTGAAACAGAACTGTACAGCTCTATTTTCTGAATAAGATTAAATGGATGCTGCAGGGTTAGGTGATGGAAATGGAGTAACCATCTGCAGGATGACTTTGTCCCTTGGAAACAGATATTGAGACAGGCAAAACAAAAACTGACAACTGCCTAACCTCCAGGCTTAAGGAAAGACTACCAAAACATTATGTTACCAAGAAACAGAAGAGAAAAAGATCTTATGGTCCAAATACAGCACAAGTGGGTGTATAAAAATGTTTTAAAATTAACACCAAGTACTGTAAGTGGGAAATTGCTCAAAAAAAAGACAAACCATAAAAATTTAAGCAGCATGAAGTGTTTTCACAGATCTGCAGCCAGTGGCCCAGAGATGAAGCTGAATTCTCTCTGTGCTGTAGCTAGCACATTACCCAAAGACCCACTATACAGTGGGCATCCAGAAAGCCTCAAATGGCAGAGTTGCCAACTGAACATGATTCTCTTCTGACCACAAAGTAAAGTACTCTTGAGAATCACGTTCTGACTACAAGTGGAAAGACTTCTGTCTCTTCATTTGCCATGCAATGGTCTGACATCACAGGGTCTTCAAACAGGGATGGGCCAAAGTAGCTCCCTCCCCTTTTTCACCCCTACCACAACCCAAATTACAAAATACTGTGCTTTCAGTTGTGCTGTCACCACTGTTCCGGAAGGCAGCACTGTGAACCAGGTCAAGAAGTTAACCTGGATTTAAAAAAACAAAAGCAAAACCACAAACAAAAAGCCATACTCCACAAATTCTCATTAAAAAAAAAAAAACAAACCTAACAAACAACCTCAACAAAACAGGATCCATTTCACAGCACAGCTTTATAAAAGAGCTACATCAGCATAACTGACTGGACAAGCAAAAAGGAAAAAGGAGCATTTTATAGTGCAATCACTGCCAAAGTCCTGGTCCCATCACTATTGTCTGAAGAGATACAATCTAGCATGCAAATACATCACAGAGCACTTCAAATACACAACAAACATTCATCGGTCCCATTAAAATAATTCTGTATCTCTCTTGGGAGAGAAGTTAATTGACTTGTGCAAAATCCGAGCAAGGCAGCTTCAAATGTGATTAGTTTCTATATTTTCTTATCCTTGATTGTCTCATACTCAAGCCACTGTAGGTCATGTTTTACCCTGAAGAAACAATTTATCTTAGCTGGATAAAAGGTAGAGAGCCTTTTATTTTAATTATCATTTTATATATAGTAGGAAAAAAATATATATATTGAAAATAGGACTCTGATTAATACACCTTTTAATGTGGCCTTAAACAGCCTGCTCACAGACAGAAAAAAGCCATGATGATAAAAGCAAGAGGGCCTTTTTCCTTCTCCATGCAGAACTTCTGTAAACTTTTTCAACATAAAAATTTACTAACATGGGGAAAACACACTCAAAGCTTTTGAACAGGCAATATTGATAATGAAGATGTTTTCACATTAAAAGACGTGTGGGTATAAATGCAGTTTCAAACACCTTTAAAAACTGCCTTAGAAATATCCAAACACAAATATCCCTGTGTGCCCCCAGTCTGTACAGAATGATCCTTCGCTGCCAAGAATCAACAAATGGCAGAGCAGCTTTAACCCAAGTGCACTGCTGGTCTCACCCAGGCTGTGTTCTCTCCAACAGCACTGACACCTCAGCACCGGCAGGAACACGTAATTGCCAGCACACGACTGCTATTGCAGCCTGCGCAGTATTCTAAAAAGGACAACAGTCCTGTTCCTAGGGACCCCCAAGTGCCCAAACAAGGTGCCTGAGACCCCTTCGACTTTCAAGGGGCAAAGGGAAGATTAACAGCAAACAGCTGTTCATTCCAGCTGCATGATGATGCTCATCAACCAGGTAACTTTGTCCTACAGGACTTAACCCACAACATAACCTTACCTTTCCCTGCATTTTGTCAATTATCTACTAGAAATGCATCTAAGTTATCCAAAGTTTAAAATAATATCATCACACTTGCCAGTGAAGACATGTCCTAAGAAAAGCAAGGCCCACAACAGAACTTTAGAAACTGTAAATACAATTTCTGCCGCCAACCCTTCTTCTTTTCCCCACCACTAGAAAATAGATTTAAACTCTGCATTCAGGAAATAAGACCACAGTGGCACATTTAAGTATATTAGTGCAAATTCTGCAACATATATGGAAATAATTTCTAATATTAATACAGATTTTTTCCATCAAATATGCCATATTATTGAAATCAAGAGGCTGTAATAGAGAAAATATCAGCAGAAAAGGCAGAAAATAGAGCTTAAAAAGGATCTAAGGATGTTTTTGAGCCTATTCACTCACTACAACTTGACTTAAAACCTTCCAAACAAAAACCTAGTTCATATAGTTCTAAAAACTTCTGCAATGACAACTTCACAGTTACCCAGGAATCTGCAGCAGGGCTTGAAATACCCTTGTCATTAAGAAACTTGCTAATTTCTAAACTAAATTTACATTGCTGAAAGTGTACTCCAGTATTCTCTTTCCTGTGCCCCCACTGGACTCTGAAAATTATTCTCTCCGCAATACATATTAGAGGACAATTATCACGTCTCTTCTCAGTTTTGTTTTCTCCAGATTAAACAAACCCAACTGCTCTCCCACTTAATAGCTCAAGTACTAGGGCTCTACAGATTACTGTAGAGACACTTACCCTCTGCCGAGCTGTCTATAGTGGTGTGACAATGCAGTGAGCCAAGCCAGACACCAGCCTGGCTTAGGTTTTACCAGAGTTAGTCAGAGTATGGATTACACTGCTCCTGCTCACCCACCCCACTACAGTCACACACACAGGTGTTTTGCATAAAAGGGAATTCAGAGTAACTGAGACTTCTCCCTTTGGATTCCTAGAAAACAAATGCCAGGATCTAGCGAAAGAAAAGTAAAGGAAGTATGTGAATGCTTTGTGCAGTTGAGGATGCCTAACCAGAAATTTCAGCCAAAGCCATCTGGCTTGGAGACCAAAGGGAATATTCAAGTTTATCACTTAATCTTAACTCATTCTCACTTGCAGACCTGGCTTTCATTGTGACTGCATTCAATCATCCAGGAACAAATTAAGTCTGGAAAGAGGCACACTTGTGCACAGACAGACATGGACTTCTGAGTAAAGGATCTTCAGCACCATCCCCTGGCCACTCTCACTAAAGCTGCAAATGATACTCTGTTACTCAAAGTTCTTAAACTAAAAATTTAAGCAGTGAGAAAGAACCGTATCTAAAGTTATTTCTCCTAGATCAAGTGCTACGATAGCGTAGAAAAAGAAATAAGAAAACTTACAGCACAAATATGACAAGCTCCCCCCTATCTAAATGAATGAAGTTCGAACAGGAAGCAAAGCACACATCATACTTTTAGAAGGAAAAAGAAAGGATTAGGACTGAAAGCAGGAGAACTACTTCAACAGCACAGAAACAGAAATATTTTCTATCCTTGACACTCCCACACACCCTTGCCTTAGCCCACTCCCTAACGCAAGCATTGCATTGTGTTAAAAGCTGGCCCATATAAATAAGCCACCTCTGTCCCCATGGGGGAGGAAAAAAGGTGGGTATGGAATATACATCCTGATATTTCAGAGCATGCTTTCTCCATTGTCTTCCTGAAATTAGAAGGGCCATTTTCACATTAATGTGTGAAAATTTCTCAGTTGTCACCTGTGCCAGTGTTTGTCTCCATCCCTAAAGTACCCACTGTCATTTGCTAAGAGACAGCAAACAGTCCCTATGTTGAGTTCTCACTTTAACACCCTTTCTTCTGCCAATTCCTATTACAGGCAATTGATGTCTGCTTCAGAAGTTAATCTAAAAATAAAGTTAAAATGCAGCCTTCTTGATTCTTAGATCATTGCTTGCCTTGAAAATTAGCTTTAACTGCTTCTTTCTCCAACTAAGCACTGCTATTTTTCAAGCCTAATGCTTGCACCAATATGGTGCTATTATACTTACAGACAGACATACCACATAATCTAATTTAAAATATGTGGCCAGTTTTATGCTTTTGGGGTTAATTGTCATTGTTGTTGTAGTAATTATTTGCTGATGCTTACTTAAGACACGTTAATTAAGGAAAACCACATTACTCAGACAGGTCACTACTGGGCGCATTTTGTTTCTGGGGGTGTTTCAAGAGCATTAATGGGAACTCACAAGGGATCTCCAGAACATGAAAGGCTGCTCAGCTTGTTTTTTGAAGAATAAACTTATCTTTTTTCTCTTCTCTGACTTAGATAGCAGATATAAAAACTGGCCTGCAGACAGGAACTCAAGGAGACATAACTAAACAGCAATGATGAACACAAAGCCAGCAAATTCAGAATACAAATGAGAGTTCAAAACATAATCAGAGAGACTGAAAACATTAATCTTGAAGGAGAAAATGAACTGGTAGAAAGGATGCATGCAGTTGAAGAGAACTGAGTAATTCATGGTGTGCACACAGATTTCCCATAAGTAGTTAAAAATCAAATTGAAAAGGCCCATCAAAATCTATATATAAGGGGTTTTCAGTCATTCAGGTCTGTCTAAAAACCAAACCAGACACCCCAAGATACAAGCCTGCTATAGCCAATGTATCTGCTTACACGCCTCTGTACTAAGCAGTAGGGAAGGACCTAGGAGTATTGCACAAGGA
Source organism: Picathartes gymnocephalus (assembly GCA_013390045.1). NCBI lineage: Eukaryota > Metazoa > Chordata > Aves > Passeriformes > Picathartidae > Picathartes > Picathartes gymnocephalus. The sequence continues at coordinate 5,974 of WEKY01001293.1, forward strand.
TTTTCCAAGTGCTTTCCAGACAATTCCCACACAATGCCATTCCTTCTCTATGAGTACATCTTATAGCAGCTTAAGCAATGATTCAATCAACTGACCCCAAATGTTCTGTTTACAACTCTTATCTAAGATTCATAATTTGTCCAGTTAGAAAATAAATTTAGTCCTTGATCTAGCTATATGTTTAATTGAATTCAAAAAGCTAAGGGTCAATAAGTATTTTCCTTAAATTCAAGTTATTCATTCTTTCCTCTCTAGAATTTATATCAAAGAATGATGAAAAAGAAACCACTTTTTAAGTGCTGCATGAGGAGGAAGAGAATTAGATGAGCAGTTTGTTAAATCCTTGCACTCATCAGAAGTTAGATTGGTACAATCACTGAAGTGCAAGTTCAGCTGTCCTGGCACAGAAACTTAGCACTGGTAAAGTTTATTTGCATAGAAAAAAAGCACCCCAGACAGCTGTTATCCTCAAGTTTGGGCTTATGCTAGGAGTTAGAGCAATTCAGTTATTGTGGCTACAATCAAACATGACACAAGCAAAAGAGAGCAAAACAAATTGTAAGCAGATCAAACCTTGACAAGTCCATCAGTTATAATGCAGCTCTAGGCACTCAATTATAATAATGTACATGGTATTCAATACTGTCATTCAGAACTGCGAAATACAACATCATTTTGAACCACAAAAGGAAAAAAATTTGCTTCAAATGAAATCTGATGGCTCAGAAGGCCATATTGTCAAAGGTGGTTTTAATGAACTACAAACTGGTGCAAATATAGGCCAGAGCACAGAGGTATTTCAACACCTAACTTTACACTGATTCAATAAAACCTTACACCCTGAATACCAGAGTCAGATGCACAAAACTTGTAAAAATCTGGGCCTATGAATACTTCTTGAAGTACTATATGGCTGGTCAATCAACTCCAGACAATAATCCAACCACTTTGTAACCTAAGGAACCTCTGAACTGGAACACTTCTCAAAAAGACCCCCAAACCAAACAACTCTTAAAGGTACAATCTCACTTTAGCATACAAAACTTTAAACAAACTATTCACCTCAATATACTCAGCAAATGATGGATAATCTAATTCTTTTTATAGTTGGGAAACAGACACGTTTTCTATCATCTCTATAATTACATCAGGCAGTAGCATTGCCAGTAATAGCCCACACAAACATTTTATTCTTAATACCATGCCTCATCTACCAGGCCACACCACATGGTCAGAGGCAAACTCTTCCAACTCAGACTCATGGAAAGCCATATAGCAGTAACACAATTATCCCCTCCATCAATTCCTTTCTTAACACAGCTCCTTTAGTAATTCAAGCAAAATGCTTTTTGGGTTGGGAGCAAAGGGGGAATTCTTTTTTTTTTGCTTCCTTTCCTACTAACAATATGAATGCTAAAATTCCAGACTGCCGTGAAAATGCATGTTAATTTTGTTTATTCAGCATTTTACGAAGAGTTTCAGTCGAGTTTAAGTCACAATACTGGGGTGCAGTGCAAAAGGAAATCTTCGCTGCCACCTAGAGGTAAAATCTTGAAGGAACACAGGGAAAGAAAAATGCATCTCCTTTTTCCTTACTCACTTTCAAAGTCAAAGTCTTTCCTTTCTCAATCCATTACAAATATTTAAACGTGCTACAAATTGAAACATGCTAGTTTTAAAAATAAAAACATGAAAGACGTTTTAGACACTCAGACTTCATATTTCATCTTTGGTAGTCACCAGTGTTAAATGCCTGTAAATGTTAAGTACCAGGTACACAGAGTAGAAAACTCAGCCTATGGCAGCCTGCAACTTATGGCTGGAATCTCCACACATCTTTGTGTTTGACAGTCCTTGATGGATGCCTTGAATCAATATAAATTCTTTCCAAACCAATTTATATCATCACCTCAAAAAATGCCTGTCCCAATGAGTTTGATAGCTCATTGACAAGGGAAAACACTTATCACATACCTTTCATCCACCCCCAGTAGATGCCCTCTCAAGCATGCTAAAGAATTGCCCTATCCACCATAATGCTCCATTTCTGCTGTTTATTTTTCTCACCACAATCTATTTTCCAATCTTGAAAAGGTTTACTCTATATTATTAATCTTCTCTCAGAAGACATTTCATAATTGATAGTCTTTGCCTTTTGGCATACCCTTTATTAAGCTGTTTGGACAAAACCCTGCAAAACATTCACAGTGTAGGTATGGTCTGGATTCACACAGTAAAAAAATGATGGGGTTTGTTTTCTTCTTTTCCCAGTAATTCCTAACCTGTCTGTTATCTTTTTGGCAACTGCCAGTTGCTGAGCAATGAGGATGATTTACAGGGAGTCCAAAATCTGTGTTCTGAGTGGCAATAAACGTCACTACTGTATGTGAACTGGTTTTCCCTACATACATTATTTTTCAATTGTGAACACTGAACTGACACACACTTCTACTCAGTAACATGAATTACTGTCAGCTCTTGCTTCTAATACTCTCCCTGTTATACTATATGCAAATATCATTTCAGTACAGTCTTCCTGTGCAGTTTATGAATATGTTGAGTATCAGAGGTGTCTGTGAGATGCAGATGCTATCTCCACTATACTATTAAAAACTAGCACACTGCTCTGCTACCTATCTACGTGCCACTTAGTAACCTTGAGAATTTTCCTTGTTTTTCCACAGCGTCCACACAAAATCTGCTCTCATGAGATTCTTTTGTTAGAGACAACTATCAAGTATTTTTTTAAAATCACAATATAACATGGTCACATCTATAAAAGTAAGTTAAAAACTTGCCTAGGTCTTTCCCTCCCACATGGGTCTCATCATTAAACAATTCAATAGCATGTACCTATATAACAATATGTGACTAACAGACCTGAGTATTATCCCTGAAAAGAAATGTGGATGTTTTCCCATCACAAAATTAGTAACCGTGTGGGCAAACATATTACTTAACTGACACTTCTACACTTGGATCAGTTCAGCGGTTACACTTACGAATCTTCTGTCAAGCTTTACTCTGAAGTGGGATCGTATCCCTCTAGCTTCACCAGCAATTTCAGTGGTGGATTGCACATCACTAACAAGGATTCTGCAGTTTTAAAAATCATCTCCTTCAGAACTCTTAGAAATGTACCACATTGTTCTGGGAGATCGTTACTATTTTGTCTCTTTGTTATCAAACTTTAATTAAGCCCAGGTTGATTTTTTTTTTCCTTACTCATGATCCATTAAGCACATCTGTGACATGCAAACTTCCCAAATTCCTCCACGCTGAGCACATGCAATGATCTTATGTTAGTTCAGCTTTATTCTATTGAAAACCCCTGTCATACTTAATTATCTACAGGTAAATGGCAAGCTTTTGATTTGTGATTTTTTTTTTTTTTTAATCAGCCCAAACAGACCATTAGAGCCACTAGTAAGATTTCTCAAAGATTTTTTGATCTAGCTCATTCTCATTCCTACTTAAGTCACCAGAATTCCAATACTGTTTTCTATTGCCCTCATTTGAACACCATTTTCATTTTATGTTTTTTTTTTTAAACATTAAGTGAGGTTCTTTCAACCTTAGCTTGACTGAAAAAGGTATATAAAAAAGTTTGTGGTGCAAAAAGGTTTTCTGATGAGCAGTGTATATTTAATCTTGGTTTCAGATAATGGTACCTTTCAAACAAGCTTCTTGCCTTTATAGTTCTTCACCTCTTTTCAGTGCACATAATAACTTTTTTTCAATATATTTACGTTTTTTGCACTTAAATATGACTATGATGCACTCTAGAGGGAGAACTGTCTCACAAATACATTAATTTTCTGTACACTGATCATTGTCAAAGAATGATCTCTCACAGTAAAGTATGAGCTGAGTATTGCCTGCTACTCAGGACTGAATCAAGATTTGCTTCTGCATGTGGAAGGTCTCTGATTATCCACCCAGAGAACCCGCCACAGTTCAAGACTGCACTGCATCACTCACTCAGCTCCCAGGGCTGATAGTCAGCTGAGAGCCAGGAAACCCCTCTGATTTATACTCTGAGTTTCAATCCATTGAGATTCTTTGATATTCACCAATCAAGTACATAAGTTAAATACAAAGCTTCTGTCTCATTACCAAAAAGATAAAGGAAATTCAGACAAACAGTACTAAAAGCAGTGCATTCAGATTTACAAGGTGGAAAAGGCACTAACAAGCTAAAAACACTGTTTGTTACTCTTCCCTAAGGCATGGTTTATTTTCTCCATTTATTTTCAGATTACCAATACGTTCCATCGTTCAATTCCAACTCGGATCCCCAAACCAAAGCCTGCAAGCACAACCAAAGCACCGGTCAAAACTCCTTCTGGACATCTCAACAAACCACTCCAAGACAGCCCTTCTGGAAAGATCCGTATTACAAGGACCGTGTCGAAAGCCTGCCTTCAAAGTGGAGTGAGGAGGTAAATAATTTCTTGTGATCTATAACATTAAAATGGATTTAAGCCATCTGAATCTCGGCAGCAGTTGTTTCCACTGGGGAAAATTTGGAAACCATCCACATGGTCAGCATGTCAACGGTCACCAATGTCAGGACATCAGGATAGCCAAATTCTTAGGAGCCAAAGTTAACTGCATGACCGCAGCGACCATGCTCTGCTCCTTTTTTTCTGGTGCAATTCCAGATTTTGGCACTCACAGTACAGGAGCACAAGACACACATAAGTTTCTACCATAAATTCAGTTCTGACATGTTCTACGAATTACAATAGGAAGGTTGTCTCAGTAGATTTATAAAAACGTCAATCACATGAAGAGGGGTTGCAGAAGGTGTTTTCAAAGTTGGTCTAGCCAAGAAGTGTCTCAGTATGGATATCCTAAGTTCAACATTAAGGGTGGAATGAAGAGATGTATGGAGAAATCTACTCTTGTATAATGTATTGAATTTAGAGAAATGCAGAGCTTCTTGCTGTGCCAAGCATCACTTTAAAAGCATGATGTAAAGATAAGCAACTCCCTCCTCAAGGAGTTGACTAGTGTGATTATCTCCACTTCAATTCATGCAGATGTTATATTAGGAAAACAGACGCAAGAATCAAGATGAATATTGTTTGCATCAGCTATATAAACTTTCACCATTTGGACTACAGTATTTAGATTTCAGTTCACTTAAAAAGTATTCTAGAACTGATCAAAATTAGTATCAAGCTTAACAGTAAGTTGTGGCTTACACAGAAGTGCAAATTTTTTCTTGCATTCCTCCCCAGTTTTGCCCTTCCTTTCAACTCCTCACATTGACTGAAAATATGTAACCGGATTCATTGCTCCTAGTGAAGGCTTTTTTCTATTTAACTGAACTCTGCACAAGAAGTTCTAGTTCGTCCATGAGAGAATATGCCTTTTTGCTTTTCTTAAACCACAACTTCTTTAAAAGACTTAAAATTCAAGGTTTCCTTTTGGCCAACACACACACAAAAAAACCTCAAACAAAAAATACAACAAAAACATTAGAACAGACTCCATGCTTGTTGTTTCCAATTTTCTGAAAAACAGCAATGGTTGCTCTGCAAGAAAATTTTTCACTGTTCTATAGAACGCTGAGAAAGACTAACAAAATACTACTACTACAGCAAGGAACTCCCATGCAAGAATCCTGTAATACCAACTAACACGAGTTAGTGCTTTAAAAACTAATTTATTTCTCTGGTATTAATGTCTCCCTCATTCTTCTTCCCCTAACAGAGTGCATTCCAACAGTCGAAATGGCTCAACTGATAATATGTGGCAAAACTCCTTACACATAGGTGTTTCTTTAAGAACTGCCAAATCCTAATTCCTAAGTAAAGCAAAAGCTGGTGGTGATCACAGTGCCACAGCCAGAGCTGCTATCCTTTTGCTGAAGCAAGGAGAGATTCTGATGCATTCAGTTACCCGATTTTCCCCTTTTATTTCACAGCTAAAAGTTTACCTTAACCACTGAGACAGTACAACACATTAGCACTGCTGTGAGACTGTTCTTGCAAACCCACAAAAAACATGCCTTCCTCAACAGCTTCACAAGAGATTCTCTAGAAGTACTCAGAAAGTTTTAAAAGATCAATCTACTGAAAAATTATTTCAGCTGTGTCCTACAAGACACCTGTGTTAATATGCGGACATTAAAGAAAGACTTTTCCTTAGTAAAAAGGAAAGGCTTCCAGTTTTATTCACTTAATCTGCAGCTATCAAGTTCTGAGAATCCATATCATGTACGGTCAGATCCCAACACAGCTCACAGAAGCAACTTAAAGAATGAACGTACATTGATGTGAAGAAACACAATTTCAAAAAGCAGCTGTCCACTTGGCATGCTTATCAGAAAGATCTTCAAACACTGACCAAGTACTATTACATAGTACTGGAACAGCAACTCATTGATGAGCCAAAAAAAAAAAAAAAA
>WEKY01001293.1:15843-26626 GCA_013390045.1 Picathartes gymnocephalus
CGCGGGGCCGGGCCGGGCCGGGCGTGCCGCCCTCCCCGCGCTGCCGGCCGGGCGGGGGACGGCGCGGCCTTGGGCACGGCCGGTACCGCCGCTGGCATTGCATCTTACAGAACAGTCTCCTCAAAGAGAAGCAGGCCTTTAAATGCCTGTTGGGGATTTTGCCTTTTTTTTTTTTTTTCCTTTTTGTTCTGTCAAAAATATAGAGGTGAGAGAAAGAGGAAAGGATTTAAAAGTATTACGCCCTCCTTCACAACATTCATTTAATTGCCTCAATCCGTTTTTATACTGTAAAATGCCAACTTTATTGGTTGAGGTAATTCACGTAATCTTTTCCGAGGAACAGATAGGTGCCTGCAGAGGGTGCGCGTTACCTTAGAATGAATGCTCCTGGCCCTTAGGGACTGGAGCCCGCAGGGGCAAGCTTGCCTATCCCTGTGTCTCTTCCCGCAGGAGCCGTCCCGCCCCCAGCCTGGGCGTTACCTGCTGGAGCACATCCCGAGTCAAGCTGTGGAGGTGAAGCACCAGTGTAAGGACTGGAATTTCTCGTAAGGCGGCACTGTTATTCCGTGTATAACCCGCTCCAATGGTTTCTCTCAACTTCCATTAAAGAGTACTGTATTTTTGTCCCTTTGGGGAGTGCAGGTGGGTAAGGAACGTGCGTGACAGAGAGCATTAGTGTTTTTCCGCCCAGGGTTGCTAAGGGATGCCACGAAGTGATTTTTAGCCCTTGAAAACAGCGTGCCACGTGAAACTTGTGGATTTCCCCGACTCGGGGAGTACGTCCAACCTGTGGCACATTAAACGCTGTGGGGGAAATCACTTAATAATCAAACCTACATCTGGCAACGCAGTTCAGCTTTATGAAAGCCGAAAACATTCAAATCTCCGCCAGAGCAGCTCCCCTCCCGTGCTCCAGGGGCGCTGCGCGGCCGCTCCCTCAGGGGCTGCCGCTGCCCCTGCCCCGTCCCCTCCCTCGGCTCGTGCCAGGCGTCCGCGCTTTGCGGCCCGCGCCCTCATTCCGGCGGCGGCGGCGGGAGGCGGGGACAGGAGCCGGGAAGGGACCGCCTCCCGAGCGCGCTTTACGGCTGGGCGAGCGGGCACGTCAACAGCTATGGCGGAAGGGGAAGAGGCGCCGCCGGGCAGCTGGTGAGTTATGGCGGTGTGGGTGCCCTCCCTCCCGGTCGCCTCCTTCCTCTCCGCAGCGGGGACGAGGGGAGAGAGGCCGGAACGGCCCGCCCGCTGCCGCTCTTCCCCCGGAACCCGGCGCGCTCGGGGCGTGTGCAGGGTCGCGCTGGGAGCCCGCCAGGAGCCCGCCAGGAGCCCCCCGCTAACGCCTCCGGCGCTTGGCGGCTCCGGGTGCCCAGAGAGGAAGGGGCTTGTCAAAACATGGGCGAGATACAAAACGAGGGCCGTGCCCAGCCTGGAGCCAGGCGGTCGTTCCAGTTTAAAATGACGGCTTTAATATGCGGTAGGAGCTGCTCCAGGAGTCTGCCTGGAGTGGAGTTGCTTTCTTCAGTTCAGCTTCCCTTTTCGCTGCGTGCCTGCTCTCAGAAACAGTGACAACACTGGGTCCTGCCTCATTTTCTGAATGGTTTTGTTCACCACCCTCCTTTAGTACAGCTATTACTTATAATGGATTTTACATTGAAGCTCTAGGACAAGAATAGAGACTATTTCTGGAGCGTGTATAGGATCATTTTGATGGTAACAGTGATGTGATTTTAGTATTTCTCGCATGCGTATTCACTCAAGATTGCTGAGGCTTAAATAAACATTGTGTTTAAACACTGAAGCTATTCTTACTGCACCCAACATCCTCATTCATTTGCGTCTTCACTTTGTTTTTGTCTTTGCGCTTCTGCATTGCATGTGATTTCTTTCTGTGCCTCTGTGCCACATCACTGCTCTTTGTCCTTTCCACGTATATGCTTTTCAAGCAATTACTTTACAGACCTGCTTTTTATGATCATTTCCAATCTGATGGTTTTGCTTTTAGGTTCTATTTGATGTGGCAGATTCAAAGTTTCCTGCAAACTGAGCCTAGCCTTCTTTGTGCGTAGTTATCTCACTGTAAAGAAGCCAGAACACACATGCAGGTATAGGGGGAACCTCTGCTTTGTTGGTTCTACAAGTACAGCTTTTGGCTAAAACAACTTAGTGTCACTAACTGAAAAATTAAAATTAGTTGGTGTCATTTTTTATTCCTGGATTTTTTTCTTTTAGTTATAACCTCAAAATTTATGAGGCTCTTTCTATAAGTACAGTGTTGTATAAACATCATTTCTAAATACTGACCTGACTGTTGGGCCATATAATTACAAAGCAAGGGATGGACTCACTGACAGCGCAGTCTTCACACTTTGAAATATAACCCTGGACATTGAATAAGAACCATGTTCAAATATGTCTGAAAAAATACTTCAGAAGACTTCCATTACTAGTGTTGGAAGAATATTGCTGTCTCCCAGATCACAACAAACTTCTGTAGAATTTCTGTTAAGGATGAGGACGAGTATGTTTCCAGACATATTTCAAGGCACAGTCTACATTGTTGATGTTCTGAACTATAGTAAATTTAATATGTTGGTAATACTAGAAAAGCCAAACTTGAAGGCATTTATTAAAACAGATTTTTTAAGTCTTTATGGGAACAATTCAACAGGTTTATGCTACATGAATATGTGATGGTACATCCTGTTACTAGAGCTGTATGCTGTGAATGACATAGTTGCATTCCTTATTGCTTGCTTAGAAACTTCATGTGGCTTTTTGGGTTTGTTTTCCTGGTTTTGGTTTTTGTTTAAAAGCCAGTTTCAGTGGAGTATTTTCTTTTTAATTCATGGATTTAAAGTGTTGTATTCATATTTCATATCCTGTGAACAGTTGTTGTTGAAAGAGTTTTTTGGTGTAAATTACTACACTATCGTATTTTGAGGTATATAGGATTTCAAATTTAAAAAAAAAAATCCCCACACATAAAATGATACATATGTATGCTCGAGCTCTATGGGGAGCAAAACTGGCAGTGCTGATTCCATGTCCTCTCTTCACTTCCGTAGGAGGATTAAAAGGCAGATGGAATTTTGTGTTCAGAGTCTGTTGCAGCATCTTGAGTGTGTAGAATCCAGACGTGCTCACTAACATAAAATTCCCTGTTTGTTTTCCCTGTGTTAACTTGTCATGCAATGTTGCTGTAAGTGATTTGGGGAGTGTGTGGGGGGGGAAATGTCTCAAACTAATTATGAGTTAAACCCCTCAACATCTGTACTGACTGCTTGGTGTTTTGCTCAACAAAAACCAGGGAACTTTGCCACTGCACAATAAAATAAAATTAAAAGAAAAACCCCAGCATCACCACCACCCTAAACTTATGTATAAAGATGAGATTGTATTTTCTTTTTCTTCAGTAAATACGGGAAGTTGTTATCAACACTTTTGATTTAAAAATGAGCAAAATCAAACAGACCTTGTTTGCTTAATGTTTCTTTTTAGGTATTTGGCATATACTCAGAAGCTAATTTGAGAAATTGCCAGCAGTATTTTGTTCTGGAAGACATATTTGTCCAAAACTAAGAATGCTGTGAAACACAAAGGAGGCAGGCTGCTTTCAAACTGCTGTAAAATGTTCATTTTTTTTGTCTGCTAATTTGTTTATTTTAATCATAATTTCAGTCAATGCAGTATGTCTCATCAGTAGACTGTACAGACACAAATAAGATGGCCTGTTATTAGTTAAAATGTTTGTAACTGGAAGTTATAGATTTTTCTCACCTCATTTATCAAGGAAATCAATGATTCGGACCTTATTTTTCTTGTTCAGATTTTCAAACAGATTGATGGTTATTAATTAATTTCTAAAATCTTTTTGCAGATGTTTGTTTAATACTCAAGCTTTGGGAAACTTGAACAAGTAGTAGTTTTTAAGATCTGTGCTTGGGAAGTCAGGACGTGAAGTAACTAAATATAACCATAACCAGAGATGGAATTGTTCCCGTGCATTTAACTTTGCATTGGAATAATTCACCTTCTGGGTCTGAAAAAGCACTCCAACTGCCTAAGACAACAGGGTGACAAATCTAGCTTCCATGTATCATTCCCATTCTCACAATCTGGCTAATTAGTACTTGGAACCATGGTATTTCTTCTGAAAGCTCAGGAACAAAAAAGCCCTTTCCAGTTAAGCAGAAAATTAACACACTTGAAGAAAAAAATAGAGGTTAAAATGTCAGGAAATGGTTTTTCTCCAAAATTCCATAGGAGAAAAAAAGAAGTTTTGGTGGTGTTCTGGATACAATGGATATTTTGAAGTAAGTGTGAGGGATTGATTTTTGTTTGTTTGTTTTCAATAGAAAACAAACACTCATTAATTTCAATTCAATATAGCTCGTGTTGAGACTTTTCCCTGGTAGTCAGGAAAATTCTGATTTAAAAGTAGGAGCCATAGTAAATAGATTCTATGAAAGTATGAAAATTGGTTGTAGTATTCTTAATACTTTGTGTAGTTTATTGATCACTTACTATTATCTTCTCCCTGCTGATCACATCCCTACACTTTTAATCCCTTCCCTAGTATTTGTAAGTGACTATTACCAAGTACCACAGTCATATATAAATAAAACTTAGAAAAAGTGGCTTAAGCTGAGTTCCCAACAGTTGATCGATTTTTCTTGCTGCCAGCTTTCACATCTTAAGTTAAAAAAGGTCCTGTTTAATATCTGTGAAGATAGTTAGCTGTTGATTATAATGTATCACCAGACTGACATGAATGTAAGATATCCTTCTGTATGAACAGTATGTCATGTGGGAATTTACCTTTCAGGCCATGGCTCAGGTGTAGGCTAGAATTCTACACACTTAACCAAAATTTTGAGTAGCACCTAGAAACAGGCAGTGAAGCCATGGCAGAGCAGAAAGTTCAAAGTCTGGAGTAGTTTGCCCACAGAGGGAAGTGCTGCTTTCTGTTCAAAATAAGTGTAATAATTGTCCACGTGAACAGAAGACTTCTTAGCTGCTCTTCACTCATGAAAGACAAGGATCCAGATTGCTAGCAGCTTACTGGAATATTTATAGAACAACTGACAGAAATAAGGTAAAACACAGCGAGTGGACATGTGTTAAAAGTGTTGATATCACTTTCATGTTTCATACTTTGCAAGTTAGCCTGAATAGAATGTTTATTAGAAAAGAATTTACTTAATCTTTGAAAAGTCCTTACTTACAGCCTGTGAGCAATCTTGTAGTTGATGAAGGAAATGAGCACCTAATTGAATCACAGCAGAACAATGCATTTCCCCCCCGCTGCTGTTATTTCATTTAACTCCTTGTTGGTAATGCATCACATCTCTTCATGTCCAGATGGGCATGTCAGTGCCTTGCTTTGTGAGGTGAAGTAGTAAAACTTCACTCATCTTCACAGTGTAGAAAGTGGCAGTGACAGCACTTTGAGGAAGATTTTGCCAATGGCAATATATTGTCAAGCAGCAGAAGGACATATTTGCAGATAACATGTTGAAGTTGGTGTTAACCCACACACAGCTTCTTGAATGCTGGTTTTTAGTAAATGGTAGAATTAGTATTTGTGGATTTGTGAAACATTCTTTGCCAGGTGAGTCTATAATTAGTGTAGATGTATTTTTAAGTGTTGTTTCAAGTAAAAATTACTCTTTTATTCTCAAAAGTTTCTTTGGATGACATAGAAACAAAGTTTAACTATTGCAATTTAAGACCTTTTTACTTGAACTGGAATGTGCACGCAGCTGTTGCATTTATTTCCACATACCTGTTTAATACTTGGTTATAGTTGTAGCAACTAGTTGTATTTTGTGTGCTGTAATTCAAGGCTGACTGTTGCTCTCTAGTCTGTTTTTCATACACGGTGTTCACAGAAATGTACAATATGTCTAAGAGCACCTCATTCTCTCCAGCTGATGCTTGATATTGGCTTCTGTTGAAGTTAGATCGTCCTAGAGTTCAGGCAGTTCTGCTGAGGGCTAGGAGGTCTCTTTGTGTAAACGTCCTGGAAATACTTGATTTTTATTCGGGGCTAACTGATCCACTCATTTAACTTTTCAGGCATTGACCATTACATACACAACTGGACAACAGAATAGGTGACAGAAGTGCAAGTATGCTTCCATTTCTGTCAGGAAAGGGATTGGCAACCTGTGCAACCAGGAGCCCTATAAAAATGGACTTTGGGATTTTTTTTCTTTTTTTTATAATACTAAAAGTGTGAGAAAATAAGGCAAGTCAGTGTCTTGTAATCTGTGCTTTCTTTCATCCAAATTTGCAAAATTACTTGAAGAAAATAGAGTTGCGCACCAGTGTATATTTGAAATGTGATTTAAATGCAAACTGAAAAGTAGTGACAAAGAAACTGGTTGATAGAATGCAAGGAAAATGCTTACTCTTCAGACCTGTAAATACTTTGAGAAGTGTTGAGTAAAGCTGGCTAAATATCAGCAGACATTCTTCCAGGTCTGAGATTTGTCCTATTTGTCCAAAAGGATGTTATTTGGAAAATCAGAAATGAGTGTTTTAAGTTTGCAGGAGGCCAAACTTGTGAACTTTTATATCAAGGACTTAGTTGTGGATATATGGATATTAAAGTAGACAAGAGTTCAACAGCTGACATTCTTTTTCTGTGGCTATTTGAATTGACTGCATAGTTGTCATGGAGTAATTGAGCATTAACATCTCTTACTCCATGTGTATAAATAGATGTGTTACTCACCAGGAATCATCTTGCCACTTGAATATCTGTCCTGGAGAAACAATCATGTGCTTTGTTTTGCTGTGGCTATAAACCTCCTGGATGTGTGTTTAACTCACCAGGTATATGAACCAAAGCCTTTCTTAAGGCAGATATCAGAGCAAGTAGAGAAGGGTTGAGAGGATATAGCAAGGGAGAAGTTTTGCCTATGGGACATATGTGTCACTGTCATTGCTATTTTTCCAGTGAACCTGTTTTGCCACTGCTCTGCTACATGATATTGAAATCCTGAAATCATCAGATGTGGTTCTATCATTACTGACAGCATGGAAACATTGAAACAGTCTGCAGAAGCTATCAGAGAGCTTGTAAAGTAATCATTCCTGAATGCTGAATTCCTTCTTATCTATAATGCTTTTGAAATTTTGTTGTCTTACTGCAGCAACCATCATTAATTTTTTTCTTGTCAATTTGTGTATTTTTCTACTCTCTATATTATTAACATTTTTGTATGTTTTAATTCAGTCTTGTGCATATGTCCACACTTAAAATACTAGAACTATATAGTTAAATATGTATGAGTTTGACTAAAAGGTCTTTTCCCATTTCTGAACAGTTTTCTGACTGTTTCAAACCTTTGAAATGAGTGTTCTGTTTTCTAGGACATCTAGTATTTTATTTAAAATAACTCCACTGTCTAATTTAGGTGTAATGTTTGCTTTGAAAACATGCTGAAATTGAAAGTTGCTGAAAGTTGTAAGCTGCAACTGAATTTGAATTTTTATGATACATTTTGCAACATTGTCACTTAATGAAAACAAAAATGTGAACTTATTTTTTCTTGTATGTAAGTTGTATGGAATTAGAAGTTGAACAAGCAGCCTTAGAGGAGTAAATAATATTTTGCAAGTATTTATTTTTAGTAATTTCTGAGTTGTCTTATACTTTTGCATGTATGTGTGGGATTTGCCTGACAGTAGCTTTCAGTCTACATAAACATTGAAAAACAGTATAATTGATTTTTAAAACTACGTTTCATTATTTTAGGATAAAAGATCTTGCAGACGCTCTAGAAGAAGGAGGCTGTGATCTTGAAACTGTGAGAAACATCATTCAAGGAAGGCAATTGCCTGCTGATCTAAGGGCCAAAGTCTGGAAGGTAAATACGAGTTTAAATCAAGAAGCAGGAAATACTTGAAGTTGTGGTTGATTTAAGATAAGATTTAATTGCCAGGCATCTCTTCAGAAGAGATGTAGTACTGGAATTCTAATATGCATCTATGTTGATTCAGTTTAAGAATAGTTCTCTTTATTGTAAATTACTGGGTTGAGTAATTCAGCAACTACAAAAAGACACTAAAATGTTTAGAGGGCTTTCTGGTTTTGTTTTCAGATTGCACTTAATGTTGTAGGAAAAGGGGACAGCCTAGCATCCTGGGATGGCTCCTTAGACCTACCTGAGCAGAGTATAATTCATAGGGATTGCCAAGAGCTAATTGGTAAGTTCTGTTACATTTAGATCATCAGTTTGAAAACTTCTGTATTCTCAGCTGTCTTAAGACTTTATTTCAATTAAATGAACTGAATGATGTTTACATGTTGGAGGAAGCTTTGAGGAGGAAGATGAAAGAGCAGATAAAAATCAGTAAGAAACTGGAAGAAAACAATAGTATCTTACCTGTACACAAACTCTGGGGTGGGTGACATCATGGAAGTTTAAAGTATTAGCTTGTAAATGATAGTTTACATAGTCAGAAAGCTTTGTGAAATTGTAATTGTTTTCCAAGCTCCATCTTTTAAAGCAGGAATTCTTTGTGTAGTGTCCTTCAGGACACTAATTGTGGCAGGCCTAGTTCCTAATCTGAAAACCTGGTGTAGCACAAAAAGGCATACAGTATTTAAGAGAAGAAATATATTAAACATTTTGGACTTCAAAAACTATTTTAAAGAAAAGTACTTTTTAACAACATTTTCAGTGTAAACAAAAGGCTGTATTTGTGAAAGCAAGGTGCTGCCAGGACATAGGAAGTAGTGCTCCAGTATGTCTGTAAGGAGCTACCACAGGATCTGTTTGGCGGCTTGTCACAGAACTGGTCAAAGCCCTGACATGATGCAACAGCATTGAAACCAGTGATCAGTTGACTCATAAATTATGGGTACCTCTCACAACATCAGTAAAAGAATCTTCTATTTTATTGCCTATCACACTTCATTTATTCTTGTGCAATAGAAAGTTAAGGCAGAGGATGGAATTGGTGCGTGCATATATACCTACTGTTTCTGAAATGCAGTTCTACACTTTCTAGCCCTAAAATCTAGTAGGACTTATTTTCCTTCAGTCTTCCTGTAAAGGAAAGAGATTAGGGTAGAATTTCCACTCTCTTATTTAATTGAAGTGACTCTTCAGGAAGATGTAAAATGTCCCGATTATATTCATAATATACAAAATTAAGCACTTCTCTTTTTGTTCTCCTTTTGTATTTGTATAGTTGTCTTTTTGTATTTATTGACTAATATTTTGTGGTATGTAAGGATGTTAAATTGATAAAGGGAACAAATGTAAAGTTACTTCAGAAAGAAGGTTATAGGGGTTTTTTTGGGGTTAAATCTCACTTTCAGTGTTTTAACCAAGTAGCTAGTCACCAAATTTAAAGTATATCCTCAGTTGGCATGTGAGTTTTATGTACTGTTTTATTTTTCTCAGAGGTAGAGAAAAGGACTGCCAAGTATTGACTGTATTTGATGGGAAAGTATTAAGGACTTTTGTAATAAGAAGAATTGTTAACAGTAATGAGACTCATGGGCTTCTTGTAACTGAGGGGGAAAGATCTTTGCTAGAAATTTAATGCCACTGTGTTAATGTAGTTTGTGCATATCTCTTTCCCCCATCCTGGACATGAAAAAGTGTGATTTATAAGTTAATGCTAAAATTTAAGTCTGTAAGCCTAGCTGATCTCAAACTTCAGGTTTGGATAAATTTGCATGTCAGTGGACTTTGAGGAGTTGAAGGTATGCATTGTGGGTTGATCTATGTTGAAATTCAAATGAATTTGTTGTAGAGTTGAGCCTAAGTTGTGTGCTGAGCACATCAAATAGAAGAGCAGCATTCTGTGCATTAAAAGAATCTACCTCCTTCTTTCATATAGATCCTGAAAATTTCTTTCATCCTTTTGTTGGGCTATTTAAATGATACTTAAATGCCTTCTTCTATGGGTTTATAAAATCACTTGTATTTTGATACCTTTTTGAATGCCTTTCTGTAAGAATTTAATCCAAATTGCCAGCTTTTTGTTTGTCTAGTTTTGTTGGTTTTTTCCCCAATCAGCCCCCTATTGGTGCAATTATGCTATGAAATAATCTCATCCAATTTCTTTGAAAAGCCTTTAATACAGTTTATATTACTGTGCCTATTTCAGACCAGTTGTCAGTGCCAGAAGAAGAGAAGTCAGTATTAATTTTGGATATTGAGTCTGTTATTACGTTTTATTGTAAATCCCGCAATGTTAAATACAGTTCTTGCCTCGGCTGGATTTATCTGCTCAAACCCCTGGTGCACCTTCATTTGACCCGCAGTGATTTGTACAACTGCTTCTATGCTATCATGAATAAATTCATTCCAAGGTAAACCTCTTTCTTTTCTATATGTACTATTTTTATTTGCATTAGAAGTATTCTCTGAAAGATGTGCATGTTGGTTTTGGCTAGAGTAGCAGTGTTTGTAGCAATGTTGTCAGATTCTTTCACATGATAATAAATTTGGTTTGAAGTCCAGGAGATGATTGGATTGGTTTAAGATGCAAAGAGTTAGCGTGTGACTGATCTAGACTCAATATGCCTTTTAAAGAACTGTCCTTTCATGCAGTATCAGAAATATTTGTTTATTAACTAATTCATGTAGGTTATGTGAGAGTGTTTTTTTGTTCCCTTTCCTAGCATTTTTGATATCTAAAATACTTCTATCCCTTCAGAAACAATAATTCATAAGCACTAATTGAGTCTCAAAATCTCTTTAGAAGTAGTTGATATTTTCCTGATGTTCTGTTGAGTTGGCACTGATTTTTTTTTTTTTTT
>WEKY01001293.1:26656-64341 GCA_013390045.1 Picathartes gymnocephalus
AGTTGCTAGATATTTTTAATGAAAAGTACTGAACTTCAGCTTTTTATGCTGTTATGTAGGTGGTATCACTAAAGTAAGTTTTTATGTAAGCTGGAGCATTATGACACTTCAGCAAGGCTGGATAGTCTGTAATTAAAGATCTTAGTCTGATTGCCTGGAGAGGAGAATCCACCCTGGCTGATGGATGTGTGCCCAAAATATGAAAAGTGCTTGTTTGCTGTAGTGGCAGGAAACATTTATGAGTCCTATCCCCTGACTCAGCTCGTGTCCCTTTCTGCTCTGAAACACTCTTGTGCTCTGTGAGCTGTTTGGGGATAGTGACGTAATGGTCACATAACTCATGTGCTTTCAGCTGTAGAAGGCTTGAAGGGTATTTGAGCTTCTCTGTAGGAATCTAGGTGATGTTTCAATGAGACATAGTGTTTCCTGTTTTTTTTCTCTTCAGTGGGAGACTGAAAAACTTATATAGCCAATATATAGATCAGCAAATCTCTGCTCCATTGGTACCATGCTCACCTTGTTTTGAGTTTTAAATCTGTTTTAAATACTTAAATATTATATAATCTGTCAAGTATTGGCAGTATTTCATTCTTTCTGCTGCCTTTTTAATTTAATTAGGGTTTCAGTGTTTGTGGGTTTTTTGTTGGTTTGATTTGATTGGTTGGGTTTTTGACTCTTGAGGCAAGTTGACTTCATGATCAGTCCCTGTGAATTAAAAGAGCAGTGTACAGGAAATTACATAATCACAGATAGTAAAGAATTGCTAATGTAATTCTGAAAACTGCAGTATTACAGGGGAGTTTATTATTTTCATTGCTACTTTTTAGGGATTGTTTTATGAAGGGAAGACCCTTTCATCTATTTAGACTGTTGCTTCAGTACCATGAGCCTGAACTCTGCTCCTTTCTTGATACCAAGAAGATGACTCCAGATTCATATGCACTCAACTGGGTAATAAAGTGAAAGTAGGGAAACATAATGAAAAATAAATTTCTGTTAAAATTTAAGTACATGTTGCTAGTTTATAGGAGAGTAGTACAAGCAATTCGAACTGCATATATTAAAATAAATTGCATGTTTTAATATGGTATGGGCTTTTTGTCTTTAGTGTTTAACATGAGGTATGAGGTCTTGTTAATGTCACATTTTTATTGTACTGGTTGAGTCCTTATTGAGCCACTGATGTTAGGAACTTCTTGGAGTAAAGAAGAATGAGAGCAGCTGACGTACTCAAAAAGCAAGAAGCCCTGATGTTAGTTTTGATTGTGGGTAGATGTATTTTGTAGATATGGATAAACATCAGTCTAACAGGTCTTTTAAAGGTGAAGCATGAATTGTTTTAAAAACCTCCCTGCTAAGACATGTATGTATGTCTTTTAGAATTTAGGCATATATATTTTACAACTTTTAAAGCATTAGTCATTTCCTCTTCAAAACTACCTCAAATAGTGGGTAGTTACAAAGATGCTTACCTCAGCCATTTTTTTATAAAGTTTGTGTAGCAGGACTACAACAAAATGTTTGTTTCAATGCTACTTAGTATATGCAATACAAAATTATGATACTGTGCTTGCACAGGCAAAGTCTGTAAGTTAATAGAGAAGGCTTTGACCCATGAGCTCTTCTAGGTTCTTCTTTCATACTCATTGGCTATGTAAATTTTTTTTCAACTTTGTGTATTTTCAGTTAAAGAAGACTGAAATGAATTATTAAACTCGGAGGTCTGTATTTGGGGTTTTTTGGGGTTTTTTTAAGGCTGCTGCCAATTTTAGTATAAAAATATATCTAGAAAAAATGTTCATGGTCTCACAATCTGCCTTTTACCAGTCTCATGAGGCTTCAAAAGAGAAAGCAGGTCTTTTTTTTGCCACTCAATTTCCATTTTTTAATAGAATTTTTCGTAGTAAATCCAAAGTTCTTTGAAGTTGTTTATTAGAATTTTGTAACCTGATTAGATAAAGAATCTTCCCTCTGAAAGGTGGTAGTGAAGTAAGCTGATCTAGCTGCCAGTCTTCAATGTCATGCTTCCGGGTGTACAACTTTAGGAAAAAATCTTAAGCTTCATTTTATATAATGAGATTACAGTAAAATTCCCTGTTTCATCTGTGAAAAAGCTCAGTCTATATAGGTGTTTCACTAATACATAGAAATATATAAGCAACATACAGAGACCTGTCATTGTCATCTTGTTTATGGACATTTTTTCTTCAGCTGCATTTGCGTCAGGATTGAATAGATCTTTTTATCTTTTGCTATAAAACTATACTAGCAAGTGTTGAAATGTTCCATGATAGTGTTTAAAAACAGATATCAAGCTTTTGAAAGCTGTAGCTGTGTTAATACAGAATTAGTGTGTGTCAGCAAGCTCAGTAAGACCCCAGTGAAGTCAGGTGGTATGCATTTGAGTTAGGTGTGATTGAAAATGGTCTCTGGCTTGTATGGAAAGAAGTTCATACCTTTTATCTGCTTTAAACTTTGCATATCAGAGAGGATGTATTTTCAAGTGGGAACATGGGAACAGGCAAAGAGTTTCTTAAATGGTAATGAAAATTTTCTGATGCTTGCAAATGTTTAATTACTCAGTCATAAAGCATCATAATGTAATCCTAAGTAAGTGATGTTGTCAAACTAATGTGCAACCATGTTCAATTAGCCGAGTTCTACTGTGGAAAATAAAAATAATTATGTTTGCAGGATTCTTTCAAAGCCCTAATTGCTATGCTATTTGAGTAAATATATTCTCTTATGATTGTCTTGTTGGTATAATTAGTATTTAGCAGTGGCTGCAAGCTAAACAGTATTCCAGCTTGATTGTGCTATCTGTGGTTGAATTTGCAAGGCTAGCAGTGTACAGCCAACTTTGCCTTCACAATAGTTGTATTTATTCACAGATAATCTGTAGTGTTGTGCACTGTTTCCATAAAAATTGGTTTAAAGGTTAGAACCTTCCTTCAGTACACTGTGCAGATGTAGGTTTTATCATAGTTTTGTTGAGTTTATTTTCTTTTAGGTATCTTGTATCTCTGTTAAAAATGTATTCCTGAGAATTGCTTTTTCTCACGTTATTTTCCAAATTTTTAGCTTGGAAGCCTCTTCTCATACTACTGTTCAGGTGAAGTCACTCAGGCAATATGGGATGGATACCTACAACAAGCAGATCCATTCTTTATTTATTTCTTAATGTTGATCATCCTTGTCAATGCAAAGTAAGTGTATAGTTAATTCTTTGGGACATTCTTTGCTGACACTGTTTTAATCCAGGTTTGTTTTATTTTGGTTTTACTGACTTAATCTATGCCTGTGACTTTACTGTTTTCAGAGACGTTATCTTAGCACAAGAATCAGATAAAGAAGAAATGATAAGTAAGTACTTCTCTTACATAGCTGATACTGAAATATTTACTATATACTATAATCCCCATTTATTACTATTTTTATTGCTAAAGAGCTAGATTGTTTATTTCCATGTGATTTTTCTCATTAATGAATCCCTTCACGCACTAACTCCTTTCTTACTGTTCTTTTGCTGCCCTGTCCTTGACCTTCTTTCTTTATTCCTTTTAGTACTCCCACACCTAGTTTTATGCTTCAGTTTGAAGTACTGGAAACAATCACCAGAAAATAGGCTTTCTAAACCCAAAGCAACACCTGTCAAATCCTTCTTTAAAGCTACTGCACTTGTTGCATTTTCTGGATTGTCTTCATGAGCACTTGATTTGAGTCTAATTCATTGTTCTTATAGAAAATGCATTAAATTTCTGTGGAAAATTTAAATAACACTTGGCTTTTTATTTTTTTATATACATAATACACTGTAATTAATAATCTCTAGTAGTTCAAAATGAGAGTACTTGGATTTTTATGTCTTTGCTATATACTGCAGAACTAAACCCTTGTATTTTCCTGGACAGAGAACAGTGCTACTGATGAAGTACTCATTTTAAAAGACTCTTGTGGTCAGAGCTCTTTAGAAAAAGTAGCTGACTTAGAATTAGAACTGAAAGCTAAAACTATACAGAAGTAAGAATGTAGCTAAAAATAATTTGCATAGAAGGTTCAAGCTTCTAGCAAAAACCATAAGTTTTCTATGGATAAAGAGTATTTCCTCTTTTCATCTGGAGAGTGGATCAATATTCATGTTTAATCAACACACTAGATAGATATTTTCAAATCATAAAGGAACTTATTTTTAATAAGACATAACAATGTTGCTTAATTTCTGTGTCTGAAATAGTGTTGCATTTATGTTGTTTGTCTGTCTCAGAATTCTTAGAAACATCACCAGCCAATCTTGATTTAGAGGATATAGAGGATCTCTTCTCTTTGGCACAATATTACTGTAGCAAAACTCCGGCTTCTTTCAGGAAGGTAATAAGAGTAATTTTGAAATTCTCTTCTTTTTGGTGGGTGTTTAAACTCCTGCTGACAGTAATTTTGAATATTTCATTGAGATATTCTTTTTTTAAAACAATTTTTTCATGTTGTTACTCTGGTGGTATTTACTGTTAGGATCTTTGAAAGATAAAGTTAAGTAAAACGTTTTAGAGAGCAGCTTCCCTGCAATGTTCTCACCTCATGACTGATAACCTCATTTTCCAAAGAGGTTCTTGTAAGAGCTGATGAAGCTAAACATCATATTGACACAATTGCATTGTAGTACACTGCACAGCAGTGCTAGCTGTAATTGCAATAACAAAGAGGAAAAAATCACTTACTATAGATAAATTTGTTATCATCTGCACTGTTTTTGCAGTTCTTCCTTACTCGTGATATCTGACTTAGTGAATGAATGACATAAAAGTATTTGATAGTCTTTGCCCTTGGCTTGTATGTACTTTCTCTGATGTGTGTAGATAGGTATGGGAGGTTTTTTCATGGGGAAAAAAAAAAACAAACAACTAAAAACCAAATACCAGAGGCACTGCATCATGTTGGCATGGTCAAAGTGGTGAACAAGCACGTTTGTAATGGAAGTGCAGACCTTGCCATGATTTTCAGAAAGAATTTCAGTTGATCAAAAGTTTCATTACTGTACGGACAGGATATGCATGTGTGGAACTTAATATTTGTGACTTCCTGGATATTTAGATAAATAATTTTATTTTAAACTTTCACACATAAAGACAATGGCTTCAGTTAATCTTTTTTTTCCTTGCCTTATTAGGACAACCACAGTCTTTTTGGCAGCAGCTTGCTGGGCCTCAAAGATGATGACACAGACTTGAGCCAGGCTCTCTGTCTAGCAGTTTCTGTGTCTGAGATTCTGCAAGCAAATCAGCAACAAGGAGTCAGTATACTGAATTAACCTTCCCCCCAAATTTCATAGAAAAGGAAAAGAATCAATCACTAACCATTAATTTTAAATGCTAAGAGCACAAATGAGCATTTTCTATTTCAGGAAAAATATTTTTGTCTTGAAGTTTTCTCCCTTGTAAGTGATCTGCTGTCTTCAATGTATTTGTGCTGTAGCAAGGAGCATAGGAGAGCTTAAGACAGCTGATGTAAATTTGAGGAGTGTGAGCTGAAAGTAGTATCTCACTAATTTGAATTCCTTTCAAAATGTTGCTACTGGAGAAGAAAATTTTAAATTCCCTACTTAGTACCTTTGAGAAGAACACTGTTAAGGAGTATCTGTCTTTTGTCAATGAAAGGATTAAATGAAAAAAAGAAAATTGTTTAAACCTGTTTCAGTAGAAGTTAATTGCAGACATAGATACAGGGACTTCACTAGAAATATTTAAGACCCATATATGGATCATAATGTAGTTAGATTAGTGTTTCTTATTGACTATTGATTTCTTGTAGCAGTTTCCAGGCCCCAGTTTTGTCATGCACAGTTTGTTTGGGTTTTTTCCTCATCCAAATAAAGTTAAGCATCTGTTTATATCCTGTCCAAGCTGGTGGGATATACACCCATCCTTATGTGCTGTGCTCATTAGTAGTGGACTCTTGGATTGTCTCATACCCACTATGTTTCCTCTCAGTAGATATTACGTAACTGCACTTGGATGATGCTTTCCCATGCACAAGCTGATGAGTTAATAGAAAGCTGATACTAGAATACTATTGGTGGTCTGGTAACTGTAGACAAAGTTCAGATTAGTCAAATGAAGTAAGATTTTTTTAATAGCTCTTAGCCCCTTTGAACAGTTCCTGTAGTATTGGAATTAGTATTAGAATGTAATTGCATTCTACCAATAATTATGCAATTTTAAAAGTTAAAAATTTCTCTTTCAGGAAGGAGTGAGATTCTTTGTAGTGGATTGTCGTCCTGCAGAGCAATACAATGCTGGGCATTTATCAACAGCATTTCATTTAGACTCAGATTTGGTTTGTATGCTTTCTGGTTCTTTACTGGTATTTGAATCCTAAGTGAGATAGAAGGGGAGAGAAATGCCTGCTTTGAAAAGTAAAGTATCCTTAGTTTAGGCTCCAGACTGTGGACTGCAGTGTCTAGCTATGTGATGATAAGGTTTCAAAAATCAGCTTCTCTGAAGACAATGGACCATCATTTTACTGAGAAGTTTAGTCCTTAATGACATTAGAATTTGGGATTCCAGACTTCCAGCTCTTTGGTTAGGAATGGAAACCCATACAGGCTAAAGATATAGAATCAGTAGAAATCTCTTTCTAGTGTCCTAATTTCCAGTGAAAAGTGTTATTAATTTTAAAAAAGAGCACTTTTTTTTCTTTGTCTCTTTTTTTGCCTCAGCCAGTCTTGTTACAGTCTGCTTTTACGGGGCATTTATCTTGAAAGGATTTGGTTGCTTCTTAAAAATTTTTGCAATACAATATGAAAGAGAAAGTGCATTGATTTTGGCACTGAGGTGTGCTACAGATGAATAATTTCAGTAAAGATTTTGTACTTTCTATTTGATTATGAATTCCTAATTGAACATTCAGTCGTATTTTTCTGTCCTTTTTTTCTTCCAAAATCACTTCCATTTCAGCAGCGTATTCATCACTTCTAGATTAGCCCTCAGCTATTTTACTTTAACCAGCATAAGGAAGCTGTATGGAATGATTTATATAGATATACACCATAAAAGACTTTTATACCTTAGTTAAGTTCAATCCTGCATCTAATATCTTTACCTCTCTAATTAAAAGTATGCATTATTCAGTATTATATGCACAAATATAATTACATAGGAGAGTAAAGGAGGCTGAAGGGCGACCTCAGTGCTTTCTGTAACTATCTGAAGGAGGTTGTAGCAAGACGGATGTCAGTCTCTTCTCGCAAGTAATGAGCAGCAGGAGAAGAGGAAGTGGCTTTGTGTTGTACCAGGGGAGGTTTAGGTTGGATATTAGGAAAAATTTATTCCCCAAAAGGGTAGTCAAGTATTGGAACAGGCTGTCCAGGGAAGGAGTTGAGTCATTCTTGGAGGTATTTATTACCTGTAGACGTGGTACTTGGGGACGTGGCTTAGTAGTGGAAAGTTGGCAGCGTGAGGTTCATGGTTGGACTCAATTACAAGGGTCTTTTCCACCTAAATGATTCTTTGATATAGTGTGGGTTTTAACCTAGATCAAAAATGATTTAGGAAAAAGCTTTCCCTGTGCTATGTGAGTGTTCTGCTAGCCTTAATTGAATGTCATATTCAGTGAAGTAGAAATAAGCATTATAAATAATTACGTAGTACAAAAAGCTGATAGTATATGATAAAGGAGTCCATGAAAACAAGTCTTAAATTAGGTATGATCAGTTCATATGTATTTAAATTGTATATTGGAATTAACTTCTGCAGCATGTATCAATTGGTATGATTAGGGTCCTCATGAACCATGGTGGATGAATGTCAAGGTTCATCCTTGTTTTTAAAAGTTCAATGCTGGAAAAATATTATAGGGAAAAATTTTTGTGATGAAAAGTCATTAATGGAAATTCAGTGCATTTCATATTCTTGTATGTGCAAAGTACACAAAAATTATTGTAAGAGGAGACAGTGGGGAAAGAAAGCACTTTGGAATCCATCTCATTTAGAGATAGACGAAGTAGTGAGATTTAGGACTTGTATAATAAAGCAGCAGCCTTTATCTCTAGGAAAACCTCAGTTAAAATTCAGCCTTACTTACTGATGACTAGGTTGTGTACTTGTGACTTTGTCCTTCACCATTTAATCCACTGTAAAGGCTAGATAATGAGAATCCCTTCTGGTCCCTCCCTGCCCCCACTTAATGCAGTTACAGGTCAAAATTCCCTTATGAGTTTAAGTAAGTACCTTCCCCACAAACACAGGTTAAAATTTTAGCTGTATTGAGAAAGTCCTTGTTTCTCCATCTCTTTCATACAGAACTCATGTTTTTGCATGCACAGTAGACCTTCAAGAGATCACAGCCTTAACTTTTTGAGAGTACAAAGAATCACAGGTCCTCCTTGTACTCTCAATTGTAATTTCTTTCCCCAAATCTTGATAAGTAAATAGGAAAAAGCGTAATGGGGAGACAACAAGAGGAGACTTTACTGGCATCTAGAAATTCTGGGTAATTTAAAGAATTTCAGATTTCCAAAGTTCAAATGTGTTGTGCCCAAGCATGTGTAAATATGCAAACCAGTCCCACTGCTGTATTACCAAATTAATGCAACAGGAAAGTTACAAAGTCTTGTTCCACTATTACTTGAAGCCTTCAAAAATAAGCTAACAAATGTTAGGTGTATTTCTTTCCTGGGGAGAGCAAGTGGGGTGAGGAAGTAAAGGACCATTCACAGTATTCTTTATGTAATATGACGTCTCAACAGCTTCTCTCTGTGTGTATGTGACTTGTACAGTGCTGATGTTGCCTCCCTTGTGCTCAACAAATTGTAACCATTCTCAAAGTTTGTTTCCTTTCGCAGCTCATGTTACAATATCTTGGTGTCAAACAGCATTTTTTGTTTGTTCATTCCACAGATGCTTCAAAACCCCTCAGAATTTGCACAGTCTGTAAAATCCTTGTTAGAAGCACAAAAACAATCTATTGAGTCTGGCTCCATAGCTGGTGGGGAACATCTCTGCTTCATGGGAAGTGGCAGGGAAGAAGAAGATATGTATATGAACATGGTGTTAGCACATTTCTTACAGGTACAAGTAAATAGCCATTGATTTAACAACTGAAATGAAGTGTGTCTGCATGTGTCATTGATGGTATGTGGCAAAACATTTTCCTGTTAAAATCTTAACTGTTTTTTACATTACAGTTTTTAGTAAACAAATTAACTCCTGTTTCATTACCATACTTGCCAAACTCATTCCACAGGTTTTCACTCTAATCAGAATTGTCTTTTCTGTTGCAGAAAAATAAGGAGTATGTAAGCATTGCCAAAGGAGGCTTTATGGGTAAGCTTACTAATAATGAACTTTTACTTGAAAAGTCTTGCTATTTTAACACTGTTGGGATTTTTATGAGCCTTTTGCTAAAAACCATCTAAATGAATAGCAACTAGGTCTTACTTGCCAGGTTTTTGTTTTGTGTAAGTAAACACTTACACAAAAAAAAGCACTTGCACATTTGTGGTTAACTCTTAGGGCTTACCCAAATTTCTGAGTGGTGAAAAATTAATGCAGGAATTGGGGAAATTCACTCTTTCTTCCAACTTATCATTCCTGATGTTTTAGTCACTGTAGATTGCAGATTTATATGAAGATGCAACTTCATAATTACTATTAATTGCTGTTATGATTTCTTAAATCAACAGTTCGTAATTCTGCAGTTGATGTTGCTGGAAATAATCAGGCTCTACAACAGTGGAGACATCTGTGCTACAATATGTGTGTAGAGGCATTATTAACCAATATGTGCGGTTTTGTAAGAGCTGTCTTCAAGATCAAAGCAGTGATTTATTTTTAATTGCTGCTGTATTTTAACTGTTTACTTTACTAGTATATTAGGTAGATAAATAGGCATTAGATAATTAGATTATCTTAATGCCTTTGTACTACTGAAAGAAAAGACAGGGATTATTATAGTGATATTTGAATTTATCTGTTTTATTAAATTGTGGAGAAAAAATTGTTACTGATTAGTCTTGGGTATATACAATATTTTCCTCAACAGACTAAGTCCAGTGTAATTCTAAATGTTCTTAATGACCTTTCAACAGCCCTGCAGCAGCACTTAGCAGATATCAATGTGGAAGGACCAGAAAATGGATATGGCCACTGGATTGCTAGTACCTCAGGCTCAAGAAATAGCATAAGCTCTGTTGATGTAAGTGAATTTTTAGCGTAAGTGTTACAGTGGGATGGGAGCCCTAGGTGTACTGAATATTTTCTTCACATTCCTCATTCTATTCCATAAAATGCATTATTGCAAGTCATGACTACTTTCACTTGTGTGTTTAATTTCAAACTATGATCATTGTCTGGTCAGAGGTGACCTAAACATTTTTATCCTCTTGAGGGGAAGAGTTTGTGGGTAAGAACCTGCTGTAGTCATTCTCCTGCATATAATAGACATGTAATAGAGAACTGTTTTCCTGGCTCTTACTCACTCTGGGAATAAGTTACTATAAAGTGGCATACAATTTCATGGCAAAGCTCAATATTGTTATCTTTTCTGCTGCTGATATATTATGTGTAAAATTTAGCTTTTAATTTGGATGCAATCTATCACTAATAGGATTCCTTTGTCTAGATGTTTGTAGCAGAATGCTTAGTAATATAGTTTGTGAAGCTTGCTTTATGAGATCATATTTTCCTCAGTCACATATCATTGCTATTACTTGATAGAACTCCAAAGAAATACTCAGTTCTGTAACTAATGTTCTACTGTGTACCAAAAAGTAAATTACTGTTTTATAGTCTGTTTCCTTTTTAATAAATTCATTGAGATGAAATAACGTTTTTTATATGATTAATCCTGAGAGGAATTACTTTTACAGGGTGATTCTCCTAACGGTTCAGGTGATGGAAAGGGAGTGAAGTCCCTAGTGAATAAAATGACGGTTGCTTTGAAGACTAAATCTGTGAATGTGAAAGAGAAAGTTATCAGTTTTATTGAAAATACATCTACTCCAGTGGACAGGTGTGTCACTGATATCTCACTGTGCATTAGCTGGGACCAATGACTTCTATTTCATGTGGCTGTTTCATAAGTGTGAAAACTGGGCTAATTAGGAAAAAGCTGTCTTTTGTATTCAGTTTTTAAATTTTCTACCCCTACCCTCCTCACAATTTTATCATGACCCAGGGAGCCTACTGTGCTGCGTTAGTATTGCAAGGCCAGTGTGGGTCCCTGTTGCCTTGAATGTTTATCTAGAATTTGTCATTTAATTTCACTTCTTACAATGTCTCAATTTTGTGTTCAGTATAAAAGTGAACAGTGATTTCACTTCTATTTCAGTTCCTCCCCATCCTGACTCTAATGAAATGGATTAATGACAGCAGGATTCTGGATAGGTTTTTTTGGTTGGTTGGTTTTGTTCTGTTTTGGTTTTTTCACTGCTGCATTTTGTCAAATTAAGTTTAACTCTTAAAGATTTTTATTTCTGTCCTTAATGTAAAGCTGATTTTCAAACCCAGAATCCACCCTTGTTTGATTTTTGTGACTTCAAGTACAGCTAGGAATGAGAATGTGCAAGTAGATTGAAGAACACTTTCAAATTTGGAAGTCAGCATTCTAAATACTTTTCTTAACAAAATACAAGAATAACAGCTTTCATCTGTCAGAGCTTTAAATGAAACACCTGCTGTAGTTCTTTAAATTCCAGCCTTTGAAATTGTATGTTGAATACCAAGACACTGCTATTCAACAATCTCAGACACCTACCATTTGTTTGATAGCAGGGTTTAAAATACAGGCCAAATGAAGAGTATTTTTTAATAGTCTTGTACCTCAGGTCAATCCTTCTTTTTGTGTTGGAAAATGTTTTTTAAAATTAGTATTATTACTTTTATTTCACAAGTAGAGGCAAAAGATTATTAAATAGCATTTGGTAGTAGCTTTTGCTGTGTGAAGAATTAAACTGAGTGAATGTGAAGATTTAACTGAAAGAGGGTTTAGATTAGATTAGATATTAGGAAGGAATTCTTTACAGTGAGGGTGGTGAGGCACTGGCACAGGTTGCCCAGGGAAGCTGTGGCTGCCTCATCCCTGGCAATGCTGAAGGCCAGGCTTTAAACAACATGAGCTGGTGTTAGGTGTCCCTGTGCAGGGCAGGGGGTGGAACAAGAGGTCTTTAGGGTCCCTTCCACCCCACACCAGTCTGTGAAATCAAGTAATGCTTACATGTAAGCCATAGGTAGCATAGGAAATGCATCTTCTAGTAGATTTTTTGCAAGTATTTCTTTACCTTGTGTCCAGCTTTCATGAAGCCTTGTTTTTATTTACAAGCATCCTCCTTGAAGAAGATACATTGCCAATATAGAGAATTTCAGCTATTTATCTAGGTTTTTCCTTTACGTTTTTTTTTTAATTCTTTTGTTCTGTCCTCTGCCCCAATGTACTGTAGAATACCTTTCAATATTTCCTGGCCAGACAGAGCAAGCCTGGAGCGGTAAGCTTGATAATTAAGCAGTCTGACTAAAACCACCTTTCTTGTATTTAGCATGGCATCACAATGTTTGTAAGCATTGGTTACACTGACAAGATTGCTTGCATATTTTGATATTAATTTAATTCTTTGGAATATATTAAAACAATTGCTCTTTACAAGCACTGGTCAAGAGACTAAAGGAAGAAAAATGAATGTATTGGCAGGGCTTTCTTCTCTTAGTTTCTGCTTTGTTATTTCTGTTCTCTTTCTTACTATTGCTTTATATGGAATTTTTTTTTAACCTGTCATTTCTTATATGCATTTTATTAGTAACCTGTACTAGTAGAAGACACCAGGAGCAATTACTGAACAAATTATGGCTTAAGGTTTTAACAAGAGAGACTATAAGTATGAAAAGTAAACTGTTTCTGAAACATCATCAGAACTTAGATATGACAGGGAGCCCATATGGAAATTCTGTCTGGAAGTCTCAAATTTTTATGCTTCTTATCACATGGTGATAGAACATGCTGATAGAAAGAGACATGCTCATTACTGGGAAAAGAAAAATTACAATAAGTAAATATGCGTTGCAATTATACCTCATCTTGTTCACATAACTACTGCATTCCATGCAAGTGTGGAGACCCTTCATATTTGCCTCACAGTGTCTTATAATTATTTCAGAAATAAAAATTGCGAATTGAGTTTGTATAAAATTACTTGTGATAATTGAAGAGCAGCTCATGCATAATCACTTTAGAATGTTGGTTATACTTTAGGAGTTCTGTAGCTTTTGACCTTCTTACACTGAAATGCATGAAGATTAATGCTGGATGAATTATTGAAAATTTAAAAGTGGGTTTTCAAAGATTTTTGATTAATTTTTCTTTCAAGTAGTTTGCACCACAGAAAGGTGTTGTTTATGTGAGTGAAATCAGTGGTGATGTTAACCAGTATTCTATAAAAGAACAATGGGAATGGCCCAATAGCACATAATATGTTTTGTTAATTTAGAAATACTAAAGATCATGGGGATTGTACCCCAACAGATCTTTGTTGATCTGTTTCTAGAATATGGTAAGAAAGTGTTAAAAAACCAAATTAAATATATGGTGACTCTTTGATAACCCAGAGATGCATGAATCTGTATTTGTAACCAAGAAGTTTACTTTGGTTATTTTGCTTATTCCTTTCACTCCTATTTCATATCTTCTTTCATTGGGTGGATGCAATAATAAATTAGCTCACACTATGTATCCCTAGAGTATTTTCTTAAACTTACAGTTCTTAAAAGCCTAGAATGGCATTTTTTCTGTATCCACAATTAGATCTACTTTGTTTTTATCACCAGGATGTTTCATTTTGCAGGTTTGCCTCCAAAGGACATTGCATTCAGTTTGTAACCATGTAATGATGGCCTTCCATGTAAACAGGTTAAAGGGGCTCAGTTTCTAGTTTAAGATGTTACCAGGTTTTTATAAAGTAGCTTTTTACTCTCTTTTTTACTCTCTTGTCTTGACTAACTTCAATTGATAAACACCAGTGAGATCTGCTCTTAGATTCTCTCTGTATAATTAATTTGACATTATTTAAATGTGCTGCTTCTTACTCAATTGGTTATGTATTACTAAAGCATATTTACAAAAGTCTCCATGTAGAAGCAATGCCCTCTTGAATTGTCAGTGTCATTGATGCTTATTGTCTTAAACACTAATGAGCATGGTATTGTATGTTTATTTTTGTGCCATTGTAGACTGTATTTCTGTTTGTTTGGTTTTTTTAACTTCTCCTTATTTTGCTTATATTAGTAAATTTTACCCATAGAAAATGTTTTCTTTCCTAACTCTCAATTCTACTTTCAGGTATCCATAAGTTGTAGCACTAATTTACCTATTGCTAAACCTGTTCCCTGTCCAGCTTGGTTCTACAGTAGCATTTAAACTGGAGTTTGTGAATGTACATAAAACAGGAACTAGGGCTTAGAGTTTGTAGGAAACATAAATGCACGATATGGGGAAGGAGGTTATTGAACTGGAGGAGAGGGACAAGCAAGTTTTTTGGTTTTGTTTCGAGTTTTTTAAAAGTGCTAAGCACTGCCAGTTCTATAGGCTAAAATCATGAACTATTTTTTTACAGAAATTACCTGTTTTGTGGCTTTCTGAACTTTCAGGTTTTTCTCATATTTTTGAGGTATTCTCAACAGTTCAGGGCAAGAGCTTTTAATTCAGCTGTGACCATGTAATCACAGCATTCTAAGCTGGAGCTTTAAAATATCTCAGGATTTGCAATGTTACTGTCACATGTTAAGATTCAGTTGTGTGTGTTTGTGTCATTTTATGTTATCTGTAGAAACAATTTAAATTTTATTTTTGACATCAGTATCACAATGGTGCTGGGATTGTAGCAGTAGGACTTGTTGGACCAAATATTTCAAGGTTTGACTTGAGCTGGAAGTAATGAACAGGAAGTCAGGGTTTAGACTACAGTGGATGGTTTGTAAAAACCCCACTGTGTAGTTCTTAAGGCATTTTGTTATCTTTTCAGGAATTAACTAGAAAAATTAACTGCCAGGCAGGTTAGTTAATAGTCTTTGTTTTTTTCTTCATCTAAATTTGGCATCCTTGTGAAGTTGCCCTGACTGTCCAGACATGTTTTAGTTTCATGCTAGAAACTTAGCATGTTGTCAGTTTTCAGGTGTCTAATGTATGTTGCCATTTGAGAAGGTGAGCAGAAGTTGGGGGGGTTTTTAAAACAAAACAGCATTTCTTTTCACGTTCTTTGTCACAAGTCTGCCTCACAAAGTGACTGAACTATGTGCTTTCACTAACCAAGCTGCTTGATGGGTCACTCACGTCTTCCTTGCAGGCAGCTTCATGAAATTCTCTTGTCCTTCTCTGTTGCACAGCTGTGTTTACATTTTGCTAATACATTATTGTGGAACTCAGACCATCACTTTGAAAGTTACTTTTCTTCTCCTGTCTCATGTCCTCTCCTGCCCTTTTCATTGCCAACAGACATGTCAGCAGCAGTGACAGAGTAGGAAAACCCTACCGTGGTGTGAAGCCAGTATTCAGCATTGGAGATGAAGAAGAATATGATACTGGTACAGTAGAAGGTTTTTCTCTTACCTAGATTAGCTTATTTAGACAAAGTTATTAAGTTGGACTAAATCAAAGAGTGTATCTTACATCTTTGTCTTGCAATATGATACTTGTTTATTATTGTTGTTCATGTCTGTTATGGTAATGTTTAGGATCAGCCCTCTCCAAATACGTAGTAGCAGATTACATAAAAAATAATTTGTGGCAGGCACCAAACAGCCAACAGGAAGAAATTGAAATAAGCAGATTTAGTGGATCTTTTGTCTTCACTTGTTATTTCTGTAGTAAAGATCTTTTTCTACACTGATCTTGTACATGTAAACTGCCAATTGTGCCTTTATTACTTATGACAGTAAGCAAAATATAAACTACCTACTTTGCCTGTTGCATCCCAGTTTAAATGTCTAGTACTGTCAGTGTAGTGATCTGAATTTCTGAAATATAGTTGGAGCTAGGCTTCAAATGGCTAATGTGTGCACACCTCTCCAGTGTTTCAGACTTTGCTTTTCAGCACTAAATCTATTAATAATTGATTCATCTTTTGATATGCATGCAGATTGCTGTAGAAAAAAACATGCAATTTTTATTAAATTTTTTATCTAGCTGGAAAACTACAGGCAAAACTGGAACACCACACATTTCATAAAGGTTTATTTGGAGTTTTTTTAGAGAGCAGTTTTTTTAGAATGGTGCAGACCTACTGCTACCCAGGTTTTGCTCTGGTAGTTCTAGCCCTCTCCCAGTCATCATCTCACAAATAACTTCTGTGGCCAAAAGGCTTCCGTGGGAGAAACAAGTAACGAATCTGAGAATCTTTAACATGCAAAAGAAGCAATTCAGGAAGATTGATGAGAGTCACAGGTTTAAATAGCATTGATGACAAACAGCTGATCTGTAATAAAAATTTTGAAGGAGCAAAGTGAAATTATCAGACAGAAGCTATAATGGTAACAAGATATTTCTCCAAATGCTATGTAATTAAGTTTGCACAGTTCTTTGAGCATCCACGATAGTGTTTGTCAAAGTCGGTGTAGTTTCAGAAAACCAGCTCCTTCAAGACTTATTGTCTAGAACATGTTTTCAGTAATGGTTGTTTGCTAAGTTCTATTTAATATTTGCTTTTAAAAGCACTATTGCACTTGGTATGTAAGCAGAACCAGTGCAATTTGAGTGAGCAAAGCCAACACATGTGAAGTGAAATATATATAATCTTGATACACAGGAATGCAAAAAGAGAACCTGTTTCTGTATAATTGGTTTTGTGAAGTTTTCGTGTTTGGGGGTTTTCTGTAGTAAGTAATTGCAGTCAGCTGTAAAAATTGCAGTCTGCTCTAGGTGGATCTGCTTGAGCAGAGGGGTTGGACCAGGTGACCTCCAGACACCCCTGCTATCCTCAGCCATTCTGTGATTCTGTGACATGAGGGTGGATTATTGTTCCAGTTGCTTCAATTTCATAATGTATTTTTTGGTGAAAACCTTTTCTACAGTGTGTTTCGAATTCTGAATTGCATTGAAGTAAATAGTTTAACAAAGTGTAGGAAGCTGGTTTTGAAAAAGGCTCTTTAAAGAGCCGTCCTGAGTTATTTCTGGGAGTAATTTATATGGAGATAATATTTGTATGGAGTTCATTGCTTTAGATAACTAGATTGCTTAAATTCTTCTAATGAAGCACCAAAACTACTATGTAAACATAATCACCATATTTAGAGATAAAAGCAGCATTTTGCAACTAAGTAATAACACTTGCAGCAGTTTTAGGTGTTTCACAGAGGTCTGTGCTGAAAA
The DNA here is from genome assembly GCA_013390045.1 of Picathartes gymnocephalus. Taxonomy (NCBI): domain Eukaryota; kingdom Metazoa; phylum Chordata; class Aves; order Passeriformes; family Picathartidae; genus Picathartes; species Picathartes gymnocephalus. The sequence goes on from WEKY01001293.1 coordinate 44,000, forward strand.
TTTTGGGTTTGAATATGTTCTTAAATGTCCTTAAAAAAGGATGTGAAGCCAAAGACAACAAGGCAGTAAGGACAGACTAAGTCTTTTGCTAATCTGAATGACTGGGTAGTAAAATGGCACATGAAATTCAGTATGAATTTAATGCAAGAAAGACATGAAAAAAACCCCAACTGCTTCTAGTTTCAGATCCAAAGTGGTAGGTGATTTTGCTGTGTCCAGGAGCAGTGGATTTATAATAAGTACTCGTTAGTAGTCAGAAAAGCACATCAAATGCACAAAAATCTATGGTTCACCCACACACTAAATATTGTGTGTCTTCTGGCCTTGATGTCAGAAACAGTGTTTTAACAGGAGAAGGTTCAAGGAGGAGTAAGAAGAATGAGGAAAGATATGAAAGGACTTTCACAAAAGGCACGGCTGAATATTAGAAGTTTTGGCATGTGAAAGAGGCATTTTAAGGGAGGAAAAGTGATTCACAAAAATAATGCCTGGCCTTGAAACGGATCAACAGGTGCTCATTTCTTCTTGTAAAAGAAACTGAAGCCACAAGTGGAGACTCTCCTGGACTGTAATTTTCTTGGTTTTGGTACTCTTTGCCAAAAGATATTGGTGATTTAAATGCAAGAGGTTTATATGGCTTCAAGGAAAGTCTGGACAAGTCCATGTGAAAAAAAATCTGTGAAACTTTACTGAATGGTCACATTGGACCAGCCTAAGATACCCCCTGAGCTAAAAATACTTGTTTGTTGAGAGAAAATGAAGAGAGAAATATCAGCTGTGCCTGCCTTTTCCTTTCTCCTTCTCAGTAATTCTGTATGCTTTGAACCAATGTAGCTACAGTGGGTTTAAGCAAATTGAAAAGTTGGCTGATGGGTGTGAAAATAACTTTATCTTTGTTTTTTTTTTTTTTTTAACATTGTTACCCTCTCCCTTCAAAACAGATGAAATTGATAGCTCCTCAATGTCAGACGATGATCGAAAAGAGGTCGTCAACATCCAAACATGGATAAATAAACCTGATGTGAAGTATAACTTCCCATGTAATGAAGTAAAAGAAAATGGACATATGTTTCCCAGGTACTGAAATTAATCCTAAGTTCAATGAAAACATCCATCTTGATATACATTCTAAAAAAAAGTTTTGGTCACTTAACTTATCCTTTATATTAAACTAGGAACTGAAAGTGTGAAACAACCTAGAACAAAGTGTTACTGTATTTGCATTCTTGTACTTCCAGTGTTATAGAATGGCAATTATGTATAAAACCTGGTGTGAAGTTTTGCTTTGCAGAACAAGATAGTGTGAAAAATTGAAGGAGGAGAGAGGGGCTGGAGGCACTTGCCATGCTTTGTGCACCAGTAATGCTGGCAGTGATGCCATGCTTGTTCTCAGAAATGGCTATGCTACAGTACTCAAGGAAATTCTGAAGTATTTTGTAGAGCTTTACTAATTAGATATTATGAAAGATACTATGTTTCTTAGATTTGGTAGGTGTATTATCTAGTTCTCTCCATGTAGTTTATTCATAGAATTTAACTTTCTAAATATCTGATATTTTGTTAATTAACAAAACTAATTTGTATTTTTCTTTTCCTTCAAGTCATCTCCTAGTAACAGCAACTCATATGTACTGTTTGAGGGAGATTCCATCACGAAAGGGACTGGCTTACATACAGTCTCGACAGGCCCTCAACTCTGTAGTCAAAATCACGTCCAAGAAGAAACACCCAGAACTGATCACCTTTAAATATGGAAATAGCAATACTTCAGGCATAGAAATTCTGGCAGTTGAAAGGTAAGCCATCTCAGCAGCAGACATGTAAATGGTAATGATATCCAGGATGGTGTACACTGGAAATCAGGGGTATGCTGTAATTCCCAGAACTGAGTTCAAAAGTAATAGTTTTTATTCAGGAATACATAATTCAGATGTGAACTAGAAAAAAAGATCTGCCAGCAAAAGAAGCAGCATGTACGAGACCCAGAAGAGAGGGGCTGCAACTCTGCAGTTGTTGGGGCAACTCTGCAGTTGTTGGGGATGGGATGTGTGCAAGTGTTTTCGTTTTGTAGTATGTCTTAAATTAAAATGAAGTGGACAAGTGGACAGCTCTCTGCAGCAAAAATACAGATTTGTGAAGAGTGGGATTTAAGAGTATGGTCATTCTTCTGTGGTATAAATTGGTTTTTTTGTTTTTGTTTTTTTTTTTTTTTTGACATCTGATTGATATTCTCTCTGCATTGTGCAAGGAGTCCAGAAGCCCAAACTCAAAACTCTTGATTCCTTGAAACCTGATTCCTGGAAGTTACATGTTGCCATGCTCAGTGTTTGCATGCTTAAGAGGGGGGAAGGAGGGGGGAAGGGGTCAGATGGAGCCGTGTGTCAGGCTTTTTTCCACTGGTGTAGCCTGCTGTTTCTTGGCACTGTTTTAAGAACAGTGAAGGTTGCTGATACCAGGAGGATGTTTTCTCATCCTCTTCCTTGGAGAGAACTGTGGGCAGTGGATGCTCTGTTTTCACAAAAGAGGGGAGATGAGTTTCTATCTAAGGACATTCTATGCCTGTTGGCTCCTTAGATTTGTAGGTCAAAAAAGATAAATTAAAAATTTGTGGAGAACTTTACTGCTTATTGAATTATTTCATCACCAACTTGTGGACTGGAGCAGATTGATCTAGAGCTATCTATAGGAATTTAAAAAACAAAAACATACCACAAAACAAAAACCAAGCAAGGACTGCTATGCATCAGCCAGACAGCTATCTGTAGAGATCTTGAATGGCCTGACCTATCCCATTGTCAATTTTTCTTTCCAAGATGGCCTGTGAAGTACTTCTCAACAGTTCTAAGTTCACAAACAGAAAGCGTTTCATAGTGTAATCAGGAATTAAATGTTATTTTCTTAGTATTTTTTTTTCATTTTAATACATTTACCTCTTCCCTTCCTCCTAGAGAGAGGAAGAATCAAAAGAATTATGGAATTTGTACTCAAAAACTTTACAGTGAATTAATGATGGCTTTCTCTAATTTTTTTTAAGGTACTTGATCCCAAATGCAGGTGATGCTACCAAAGCCATAAAACAACAGATCATGAAAGTATTGGATGCCTTGGAGAGTTAATAACTAAAGACTTTGTAGAGACCAGTTTATAAAGAAGCAACCAAGATACTGTATGTGGACACAAGCTGTTTCCCAACTGAATACTAACTTAATTTTTCTGTTTGCTGGTGGGAGTGCCTGAGTAGGAGGCTTAAGATAGGGTAAATTATTATCAATTTCTGAACAGGATTTTTGTTTGGGTTTTTTTATTATTATTTTTATTATTATTATTATTTTGTTTTGGAGAAGTGTTTATTATAAAGGTCAGTTTGTTTCATTTTAATGCAGCTTTAATGGGAGTGATCTGCATCTTTGCAAGAGCAGATGCAGCTGCATTCACATTAAGTGTGTTAAAGGAACAAAGGACTGAGATACAGAGAAGCAGTTGAAAACACAATGGTTTTTAAATTACTGTCCCTTGCAAATAAAACGTTTCCATTGCCTACAGTCTAGAAATTTGATTTTGCCTACTGGGTAGTACCAAAAACTAATTAAAAATTTAGGTTTATAAGCAGAGCAGATACAAATCTTAAAAATACTGTTTTTGCATTAAAAACGGTTAAGGGCAGTTTGGGCTGCAGATAAATGGAAAAAATACAAGCAATTTGTAAAATTAAGGGTTTTTTAAAGTCTTACCAGCTACTAGGTTAATTGGAATTGGTGGTAAGAATTATTTTTAAATACTGAAATTAACTGTAGTTTTTACTACAGGGTTGTGATTTTTTTTAATTATGCAAAATTTTACATTTCATAGGTTGAGGCTGTTTCCCTTGTAAAGATGAGTATGTGCATTGAAATGCATGTTTCATGACAGAATATGACAGTTGAAAACAAGTTGCCTTGCTCCTCAGAAACAAAATATCTAAGAAATTTAGATGTTAAAAACCCTTCAGTTCAGCACAAAAGTGAGTACATGCTGGCCAAATGTGTGTTCAGCAAGAAGGTGAATGCACACAAAACCAGGGAAGAAATTCCAATGCTGTATATCTGTTATAAATGTATTCTTAACCAGTTGCCTTCATTGATTCAAGCATTTGTTTATATTATTTTGAGTAACAACTTCTAAATTAGTAAATATTTGGGAGATGGCAACTATATGATTGTTCATCATAAGCTTTCCATTTGTTCATGAATGGTTCTCTTGTTCAAAGCTCCGTAGAGGAATGTTCTTACGGATAAGGCAGAACATCTTTGTAGACTGATGGGAAATCACCAGAAAATGTGAAATAAAGATAGTGGGGATTACCCTTGCTGCATGAAATCTTCTGAGTATTTGAATCAAAGCCTATGATTTGGTACTTCATCAGAAGGTAAAATAAGTTAAACTGACCTTTATAAAAAACATTTATTCTAAGTTATTTCACTAGTAATCAAGCTAGGGCACCTTAATTCTGGAACTAATTATTTTTTTTCTTCTTCTTAGTATCTGAGTAAACACCAATAGAACTTGAACTGTTGAAGATATTTGCATGAAATTGCACCTGGGCCAATGCTCATGTATTTATAGTTTTGCCCAGCAGCTGTTGTATTACATTTTCCTCTTCCTAATCCCTTCTGAAAATATCCTCAAGAGTCTCTGACTCTGTGCCTACTTCAGCAATGAGATTTTTTCATGTAAAGATGTTTGTGCTACTGTTTATAAACTACAGTTGTAAATAAACCAGTACAATTTGAACATAACTTGTTCTGTCAGAAGGCATTTAGTTGCATACTGTGTAAGTTCTCTGAATCAATTAGAAGTTTTTCCTAAAGGTGTTTTGTAAATGGAAGTGAATTTGATCTTTGGAGTGGAAGAAGCTGATTATAGATCATAGGGAGCTACTGACAGTGACTTCTTAATGTAAGTATTTCATAATTTAAGTTAATGTCATTAAAGACTTTGGGTGAACCATAATAAGCATTCACAGAAAGGTCAAAATGAATTAACAAGTAATCAAGTTACAGAAAAGGTTTCTGCATAAATTCCAGACTTCTCAGCATCATATTTTTATAATGAAAATGTTGACAGAATGATACAACATATTTCTCCTAGTCAGGAGGGGGAAGAGTGAAAATGGGAGTTGTTAAACAGGTGTATTTGAGTATTAAATGTGGAATGTGGCTGATGTGTGTGCTTTACTGTGAGGACAGCAAATACAGCAGAACTTTGAGATCTACAGCAAGTAAAGCAACAGGAAGTCAGTTCTTAAATCCTTCTCTGTAAAAACATATAATCAAAGTCATTTAGAGGCTAATTATTTGTAAATTTTAAGGCAATGTTCAAGTTATCAACAGACCTCTTGTCTTACAAAGCTCAGCCCAAACTATGAATAATTTCAATGGTGCTGGTGCATGTCTACCCACAGTTTAAGGACCACTGTTGCCTTAGAGTGTACATACATGTAGTTAGTATTTTTGTTACAAAATTTGTATTACTATGCAGAAATTCCAATTATAGTATTGGAGTGACATATTTGAAAAGAAAAATCAAAATAGTTGGTATGCTGCTTCCTGTCCCTTTCAGCTTCAAGGGTTTGGTTTGGTTTTTTTAAATTATTTGCTAGAGATGTGTAGACTCTTGTTTTATTCTGCATGCACCTCTGTCTATATCGTTGAATGTAAGGTGGCAGTTGTTACGATGCAGGAGTGATAGAAATGAGATCTGGAGTAGGAAAGGAAGTCTTGGAGTAAACTTCCCTGCCAAATGAAAGCTCTTACCTTTGTTTCATAGTGAAAGTTGGTGCTTCTGTGCTCACTGATGGCTCTTCGCTTGTTTCACAAATTCTTTTTGATTCTGATTTGTATGAGAATTTGTAAAGAACTTTACATGTATTACCCACCAGAAATACTGTTGAATGCAGAGTTGCAATTTTTAAAATTGCCTTTTCCTGTTAGCCCTTACACATGGGTCTCACCTGTGATGGTATCTTTTCCATCCAACTACATGTCAGCTGTAGTTTCAAAACTTCAGGTACTGTCAAATAAGCTTGTTCAATATAGGCATAGTCTACTGAAGGTGTGAAAAGTTTCCCTTTGGGGATAGAAGAGGGTGGTACTATGTAACTTGTTCTAGTGGGTATACTTTATGCTTTCAGATACTTTTGTTTGGAAACTTGAAAAATACATTTTATATTTCTGACCCGTGGGAAACTGGATTTTTGGCCTGTGCTTTGCACCTTGAAGGGATGATACTACTTCATTTTTTGGTTTTTTTTCTTATTTGGGAAGAAGTTGGGAGACAACTGTTCTTTGCACCTGGAGCCCTGCAAAGTGTGATATCTGGGGAAAAAAAATTTTAAAAATCTTACATGGTCTTTCTACCACCATAGGCATGTATAAAAAGGCCTGCTAAGGGCTGCTGCACTGTCTGTTCTGCCATCCTTTGGTTTGGTTAGATTGGGATGAGTGGTTCCCTTTGCTGTTCCAAGGGGGTTCCCTTTATTTCTCTGGTTGAAGGAAGGTTTCTAATTGTTGCAATCAGTAGTGGCTGTGCATTTTACAGTGGTTATGCACTACCCATCCTTTATTTCTCTGCATATTTCCTGAAAGGGAAGGTGTGTAAGAGATTGATCACCCTGGGTTACCCATTTTATCTTTGCTCTTTCTGCTACCATGTGCTTTCAGCTTACAAATATAATCTTGTGTGAGAAATATTGCTACATAACGTAATCTAAAATTCTACAACCATGCTTCTAAAAAGCCCAAGGCTGGAAAATATGTACATGAGACAGCAATGTTTTGTGCTGAGTTAAAGGAGAGCACTTGGTGTTTAAGGCCAAGGAAGAGCAGCATGGTACTTAGTGTGTTGGTTTCACAGAATTGGCAGTGTTGAACAGGACCTCTGCAGCTCATCTAGTCCAAGTTCTCTGCCAAGGCAGGGTCACCTAGAGTAGGTTACACAGGAACTTGTCCAGGTGGGTTTGGAATGTCTCCAGAAAGGGACACTCTGCTGGGCAGCCTGTTCCTCCAGTGCTCTGCCACCCTCAGTGTAAAGAAGTTTTTCCTCATGCTGAGGTGAAACTTCTTGTGTTTTAGTTTATGGCCATTGCTCCTCATCCTGTCAGTGGGTACCACTGAAAAGAGTCTGGCACCACCCTCTTGACAAATGCCTCTGAGATGTTTATATGCACTTAGGAGGTCGCCTCTCTGTCTTCCCTTCTGCGGACTAAACAGGCCCAGCTCCCAGTCTCTCCTCATAAGAGAGACGCTCCAGACCCTGAATCATTTTTGTAGCCTCCACTGAACCCTCTCCAGCAGCTCCTTGTTTTTCTAGCTGAGGAGCCCAGAACTGGAGACTGCTCCACAGCCGGAGCTCTGTGGAGATGTTTGTACCTTGGGAGATGCTGTTCTGGTAAAGAAAGACGGGGATGTCCCAGGTGAATGAGTTACCTGTAAACTGCTACAGATCCCTTGGGATGAGCCCATAGCAGACTTAAGGCTGCCAGGGGTTGTTGCGTAGGGCAGGGCAAAGAGGCTCTCGGCACAGCCGGAGCTTTGGGGGCTCCGCTGTTGCTGCAGGCGCTGCACGGGCCCGCGGGAGCGCTGCCCGCTCGCTGCAACCCGCGCAGGCCGGGGGTGCCTCATCCGTGCACTTGGCCGCTCCGAACGCGGGTCCCGGCACCAGCCGCGCCGCTTCAAGGCCCTGAGAGGGTGGTTCTGAAGAAAGCCCAGCCCGGGGCCGGCACTGCGAGTCCCGGCAGCCCCCGCGGGCCGCGCTCGCCCGGGCACTGCCGGGAATGCGGGCGGCCGGCGGAGCCATGGCGTGTGAGTGGGAGTCTTTCCCGTCCTCTCCTCCCGCGATCCCGGCCCCCGCCCGGCCGGGAGAGGCTCCGCAGGGGCTCGCCCCGCGCCTCCCCGGAGTCCCCGGCCCCGGTGTGACCGGGAAAGGCCTCGGTTCTGGGCGCTGGCAGAGCCTGTGGCGGGCGTGGAGTAGTGCAGGGAGAAGGGAGCTGCCCTGGCGCTCCGCTGGGCACAGATCGGGGTACTGCGCTCGCCCTGCGGGGGTCAGCGCGCCAAGAAACGCGAACGAACTCGCGTGCTTCGCTTCCGGTGTTTAAAAACAAAAAACAGGATTGTTTTGTAACGTAGTGGTACAAATGTGAACCATTATTTTACTCCGATGAGCGTTTACCTGGTTGTGGCCTACATTGTTTTAGGCTTGTCCTGAGAATTGCTTTAAAAGAAGTTTTTGAGGCAGTTGGTCAAGGCTGGGAGCAGAGGTCTCTCTATAACACTGCTGCACATTTCTCTGCATTTCTGTTGCATCTGAATGTTTGTAGATGAAACTGTGGCACAAATACATATGTTCTGTTGTGGCCGAGCTTCAGTTTCGCACCTTAAACTCCAAACCTGAGGCATAGGGAAAATAATATTAATTAACTCAATTACATTTCCTGTCGTTTTAAACATTATGGGATTTTTTTCTAGTGCTTTTTCTTCCTTTTTTGTTTGTTTGTTTTGTTTTGTTTTGTTCTGTGTTTTTGTTTTATGCTGAAATGTAAATCTTGAAGCGGCCAATTTGTCTGAACTAAAACACATTCCACAAATATTGGGAAGTTTTTGACAGATCCCTAGTATCATTATCTCGGTGGGTCTAGAACCCATAGTTACATCTGTTCAGAATACCAGTTAAGCTTTGTTTGCTCAACAGAGCCAACAGTAAAAGTCTCACATGAAGAGTGGCAAAAGGAGCAGTTAATCATTTGCTTAACCTCTAGAAATTAGCTGCGTGGCTACTGAAGTATGAGAATTAAGTAGGAAAAACTGTGTATCTTGACTGTTCCTGACCAAGTCTCATCTTCACTTGAATCAGTTTTTCCAGTTTCCCTGACCAGTGGGGCTGTGTTGCTTCCAGCTTTGTCTTTTACCTGTTGTGATCTTTGACTGTATGATGGGGGAGTTTTCCAGACAGGAAAGGTGCTATGAAGCTGAGATACTTTCCTTATAAAGCCTGAGAGGGTTGCTTGGTTGGTTTTAAAGGAAACAGTTCTACCTGATCAGGGTGTGTTTTCCTACAACCTCAGGTACTCAGAGCTTTATGGAAGGAAGTCCAAGGGGTGTGCGCAAAACTTGGGTACTTGGAGAGCCTGCAAATGTACATCCTGCTTAGTGGGAGTAGAAGCTGCTGATAACACTTGCAACTTGGCCAGAAACCAGATTGCTAAGAAATTACCAGGAAAGATGTTAACATTTTGTGGGTTTTATAGCCATTTCCCAGACCAGGTGTGAATTGAGGGATAAAAGCAAACAATTCCTTTATTTGGGGCTTTTGGGATTATGCAGTCCTTTAGTGTGCTAGTGACATTTTAGGACTCAGAGCACTCATCAGGCAATGTGTGCAACAAGAAGATGGGCTCCCTCAGTGTGCAGGAGCCTGGGGTGGAACCTGTGCTCTCCCTTTCTGTAACATGTCCCCTTTCCCCTATAACACGGACTCGGTGTTGCTGGCACGAGAGCTCTGTGATCCTTGCAGGGTGGTGGCCATGCATTGTTCCCATCAGCAGTCCTGGGTTTCAGTGCTCTCCCTGTGTTAAGAGACCGTGTCCCAAGTCAGAGATAGGCTGCAGAATGAGTTGGTAGTGGTTGGTGTATATGTTTATATATTAACTCATTTGTTTTCTTCAATGCTTGTTGCTGAATTCAAATTTGGAAGAGTTTTCTGGGGGAATTCTAATTAATAGTTTTTTTTCTTTTCTGCCCTCAGCCTTCCGCCTTGCTCTTATCCAGCTTCATGTATCTGCTGTTAAATCAGATAATCTCCACCGAGCCTGTGTACTGGTGAGAGAAGCATCAGCTAAAGGAGCAAAACTTGTGGCTCTACCTGTGAGTAAAGATCATGGTCTACTTAGCACTAATGCTTCAAACCCTTCAAAACCTCTTTCCAGTGTTATTAATGCATTTTATATTCCTCTTTCTCCCTGGATAACTTAGATGCTGTATGAAGCTTCAAAATAAAAATAAAAACTAAAAAATCCCAGGGGTTGTATCTGGCAGCACACTAAGAGATGGGGAATGAAAAGGGAAACAAAAACCAAGTTGATCTTTTTTGTAGTATAAGATTCTGGTAAGGTTTTTGCTGGTTTAAATCCTGGGCAATTCCATCATTGATATTTTCTGAATTCAGGTAAGTGATACTGTAGTTTGAATCTTTGCTGAAGAAATGCAGAAAAAGGCAATTTTCAGCTAAAGAATGTTGACATGAAAGTGAAAGACAGATACACAGTAACACTCTCTGCTGTAAGCATTCCAGATACATAAGAAACAAAATAGACTTAAGACTTATTTCCAGCAGGTCATTTGTGGCTGAATTATGATTAAGACACATTTCTCCTGTGACTTCCATGTGTGGAAACATAAATAGCCACTTAAAACGATCAGTCACTTCTGACTTATTTTTTTAACTTCACCCTTAATTACTTCGCTGAATTTTCATGCAATGGGTGTGCTAGCACCAGGGTGTGGCCTTCCCAGTGCAGCTTTGAGCTTTTCTTCTGTCTTCATGGGAGTACTTGTGTTACTCCTGTACCATGCAGCATCTGACACAGGAGTGCAAAGTTCATTTCTGGGTGAACTTTGGGTCTCAGTTTTATACACAGAATGTTTTCTCTCATGCTGTTTTGTGGGAAGCATTGAGCAACCTTCCTATCTCCTCTGTGCTACCATGGTTCTTGTGTTGCAAATGTGACCATTCAGTGTTCTGCCTGGGCTTCGTATGTAGAGATTACCTGTTATTTACTGGTTTCATCTTATGCACAAACACTGAATTTTCCAGACTTGTTTAGCTGAGATACTCGCTTTGCCAACAATAATTTATGCTTTTAGAATATAAGTTGTCAAACATGGGTGAGGTTTTTCACAGACTTTTGAGAGATACATTTTGTATTGACATTAGGACATGGGCATGAAACATTCTCTTCCCTCTGTTTTGTTTCTTTGGGGGTTTGTTGTTCATTTTAATAACTTCATATAAAGAAAAATAACTCACACTGAATATATGAAGATGGAGGCAGCTGACTTTGCTTTCACTTCTTTGAAGTTCAGCCCAGATTTGAAGAATCTGGGAAGCTCATTTTGACAGCCTGCAGAGACTTCCCTTCGTGCTACTTCCATCTACAGATTGTGCTGTGGATTAGCTGGTACCTGCTGGGCTAGTGCCTGTATATGGGAAAAAACCCCTTCCATCTTAGGTTCATTTATTCCAGTTCAGTAGAACCTGCCTCAGTTGTTAAGAAGTTTGCTTGAGCAGATGAAGCTGAAATGTTTATTGTGCTAGTCACAGCTTGGGTTTTTTCTCCCTTTTTCTTTGCAAGGGTAGGGGTATGTTTGTCACTTCTGGTGCGCAAAGGGAACAATGGAGGTGTCTGGGCTGGGAGTCCCTTTCTCACAGAAGAGAAGTTGCTGACACAGTTTGATAGCCTATCTGTGGCCTCCAGCTGTACTCTTTCAGGGGACAAAAAAGTGTTGGATGGGGTGTCTCTCATCCTCACAGAGCTGGCAAGTGTAATGCAGGGTGAAAATTCCTGGTATCCTGGGCATCTCAAATACCACTAGCCCATCTATTTTATGCATCTAAACTACTCTGTTAATCTGACTGTGTAAAGATCACATGCCTGGTTCTGAGAGATGGCAAATCTTTAACTAGGGCCTAAGGTGGAGGACACTGTTCAGTTGTGAGGAAATAGTGTTTAAATGATTTTTTTAGCAAAACAAGAAGTAATTTTGAGAAATGCATGCTTTTGCAAATGTCCTTTTAAAATTAAGAAATCATGGGCTGTAGGTGAATATGAGCATTTCACAGTTTTGAGAGGATCTTTTGAGCTTGTAACTTGTCAAATGAGCTGGGTAGAACTTGGCTCCTCATTTTGATGTGAACATCCCTTGTGTTCTTGCTAAGCCCAGAGCAGTGAATGTGCGAGCCTTAAGACCTTGCAAGATAGTCCTAGCTCATATTCTGTTTGGCATGCATTCCACAAACACACCTGCTGTATTTTCAATAATTGTTCAAGTCTCTCTGGCCTTCCTGACATTTTTTTATTTGCTTACTGAACTCCTGTAACCAAAGGTTGTTTGAGAACATTGCTAGAGAGGAGTTTGAAAAGTTAGGTACATCTCATTGTAGTGGTGTTACTGGATTTTAGCTTTTTTTTTTTTTCCATCTAATTCTAGGAATGCTTTAATTCTCCATATGGAACCCAATACTTTAAGGAGTATGCAGAGAAGATCCCTGGGGAATCAACACAAAAGCTGTCAGAAGTTGCGAAGGAGTGCAGCATATATCTCATTGGAGGTAGTTTACTCTTAGTGACCATCTCACTGGGGAAAAAATGGGCAATGTCTGTTATTGCCATTGGATCAAAATTACATAAATAATGCAGTGAGGGAAATCTCTGTTCTCACCTTTTCAAAGGATCCATTCCAGAAGAGGATGGTGGAAAGCTCTATAATACATGTACTGTCTTTGGGCCTGATGGTGCTCTGCTGGCAAAGCATAGGAAGGTAAGATGGCAGAATATTGTTATGAAAAGTTTTCTCAGCAGTGTTGCACAAATTATTTTATCCATACGTAAAGGTGATATAAATTAGCAGAATCTTGAATTAATAGTAAGTTGTGTACCATCACCCATGAAATTTCATGTAACTTTTATTTGGGTCAAGTAAATGCCACTTTAAAAGGTGGTCATAAATTTGTTCTGGATAAGGATGACAAAATACTAGAAGGTATAATTGGCATTCCCTATATGCTGGGAAAACCATGATAAAGAGTAAAACCTGATCCTACTCACATATATCTGTACCCTGGCCTAAGTCTAAAACACAGTGCCATTTGAGTGGGATCAGGATTTTCCCTCAGCTTCCCAATGGATTTAGTCCTTCTGTTATGATAAATACTGTTCTTTACGTACTTTGTGCTATACATGCAGAGTCCAAGTTCCACAGTTACACTGTCACTGCTGTTTGTGGTAGATGTTTGCTTGCTGTCATCTTCCACCTCAATATTGCTTTGTGCCTTCTGGAAAACTGCCTCACGTTTGTAACTCCGGAGTCAGTTTCTCTTCATGGGACTGCTTTGTTCATTCTTACCCCCAATTTCTCTTCATGGGACTGTGCACACAGGGATCACTCCATGAGTGAACAACAGCTTATTTCTTTCAAGGATAAGCCAAAAATGAATGCAGGGTTACTTGCAACCAATGAGGTGGTGCAAAATCCCTTGGTGGTGCAGGTATTCGTTTATTGTGTTTGCTGATTCTACCTTAGCTTCACTTACTAGATCACTTTCTGCAGTTCTGTGTTGCCTTCCACCTATCACAGCACACTAGTCTGCAAGCCCAGGAGTTGTTTGTAGATTGAGTGCAGGCTTGTGCTAAGTATGAACAAATAATAAAATAAAATCAGCTCTGTTGTTAGGAAACTCCAGTCAGGAACAACACCTTCCATTGCAAGGGAGGGATAAAAGACTGCTGCAGGCCCTCAGAGGCATCTCCATAGCCAAAGTCATGGGAGCTTTATGGCTTGGTGAAGGTATTTTCTTGGGAAGTTTTACAGGAATGGGACTCAAATGTTAGAGACAAATTATTAGATCAAGACATCTAGCTGTTTTGCAGGTATTTGCAACTTTAGACATGTATATTTCTGTGAAGAAGAAAATGCTTTAAATCATCTTTGGGGGATCTAACAATCTTAAGCAGTGTTTACTTTGGATCCTGATAAAAGAGTACTCTATAAAACAGTAGAAAACACATAGCTAAAGAGGCTTAAATACCAAGCAGAGAAATTGTTATTAATCATAGTATAATTGCAGGTTCACTTGTTTGACATTAATGTTCCTGGGAGGATACAGTTCAAAGAGTCTGAAACACTGAGTCCAGGGAATAGTTTCTCCATGTTTGACACACGTGAGTATAAGACAAGCCCTCTCTTTAAGGAGCTCTACTACAGCAACACTACAATCACTCTGGAGTTCTCTTCCCCCTCCTCCTTCCAGCAGTGGATTTTTAGACTATCAGATTGGGCATTTGATAACCATGGCAAATATAATTTAAGTTTTCTTCAAGTGTTTGGGTCACTTCTGAAACTTTTAAAAAGGCAATGTGGTTGCAAAAGGATAGAGGAGGAGAAAGTGTTGAAACTTATGCCACCCCACTTGCCTTAATTAAATAATGGTCCTATTGATTTGTTAGAGAGAAGTGACTGTATTTTTTTATAGCAGTTACAGCTTGAAAATGGTTCTTATAAAACATGGCCTAGAAAAGAAAGTATGTAACTGCTACACTGGTGCATTTCTTCACATGAGGATGATATAATAATGGAGACAATTAACTAAATCAGAAATCCTATTCCAGCCTTCTTAAACCAACCACATCAGATAAAAAAGCAAAATACCTACTACTCCCTACCCATATTGCTCAAAAACTGACACAGTCTGTTTACTGAGCTCTCCAGTCTTGTGTGCCAGTCACTTTCTCCTCCTTGCCATGTGCATGCTCTAAGAATGTACACAACTGTATTTTTACTCCATGAAAAACAAAGAATGCTTTCATTTATATTGAAAAAAAATTGAAAAAAATTGCAGCTAAATCACAGAGGAATATGTTACACAACGACCTGATACCACATGATTTTGTGGAAATGGCTGTTCGTAAAGGGGAGATAAGACTGCTTCTCACAGTCTTTCTCTCATCATGAAACATGACTTCTCCGCCATGAATAGCCAGTGCTTGTTGGACACAAATTTAAATATAGCTCCTCCTGTTGCTGTGAGCCATGTAAAATAACAGTTGGCAGGATGGCTACAGGGAGTCTTGTCATTGTTTTGTGTACTTGTGCTATTGATAATGACTGCTGTCTCTTGTGTTTTGAGAACAGCATACTGCAAAGTGGGCCTGGGCATCTGCTATGATATGAGATTTGCTGAGATGGCTCAAATCTACAGCCAGAAAGGTGAGGCTGGGTCACTTAATGGAGCATGGTCAGCCCTAAGGCCAGGCCTAGGCAGGGCTGTTTCTGGGTGGTACATGCTGGGTGACCCATGTGATCAGGCATCCTCATCCCTGCCCAGTAACACAAAATGCATCCTGTGGCCAAGACTCTTACTCAGATGAGTGACACCTGTCATGGAGTAAAGTAAGCATCACTTCCTGATCCACATGTGGTGGTGGAGTGATGGAGTTGGGGATATGTCCACAACAGCTCTTGCCTGATAAAACCTGTTACACATGGACAGGCTCTGTTTGGTTCCATTTTGGGCAGAGGCTGGGAAGTATGGAAAAAAACTTCACCTTGGGTTTCAGTGTGAAGGGCCACTCTAGGGTAAACCATCTTCCCCTTAATGATGCTTGGGTTCTAATTGTTTCTTAACAAAGGTTGCCAGCTGCTGATATATCCAGGGGCTTTTAACATGACAACAGGACCAGCTCATTGGGAACTCTTACAAAGGGGACGGTAAGATCACAGTAACAGGTTATCCTCCTGTTCTGGAGGAGTTTTGGTGCATGAAACTGAACTTTTGTGTTCCAAAGGACACTTGTGCATCAGAAGTGGTGCTGCAGGGCCACTCTGCTGTTGGAGCTGTACCATACCTCAAGCCTTGCATGGGACACCAAAATAATTTTACTGTCAAGGAGAAAAGCAGGAAATTCTCAGCCTTTACTCCTGCCCGCCCGTTATGCCCTTTCAAGGACCTTCTCCCATGGTGCTATAAGCACCCTCCACACACAAATTCTAGAGAGAAGAGCCAGTAACCATTTGGGAAGTGCTCTAATTACAGGTAGAAATAGACTGTGAGATTCCTGAATGCAGTATTATTTATTCATTTGGTCAGTTTCAATCAATTTTGCTACATACTGAATGAACGTGTGAATTGCATGATATTCTATGCACTAATTCTGGAGCCAGGTGCTAAAGACTTTTCTTTCCAGACTCTTCTCTCCCTGACCTTTGTATCATTCACAGTTTTGGCTAGTCATTTAGTGGATATATAGCTTGTCCTTCAGAGTGGATTCTTTCTCTTCTGCTTAATTAAATGGTATTATAAAAAACAAATCTTCTCACATTTTTCCCTCCTTTCCTTCATTTTTCTGTGAATACAGAGCTGTTGATAATCAACTCTATGTAGCTACTGTATCTCCTGCTAGAGATGAAAAAGCATCTTATGTTGCCTGGGGACACAGCACTGTAGTAAATCCATGGTGAGTTCAATACAATAAAAAACACTACCTTTTTTTGTTGTTACTAAAGACATGTTTTAGTCGACAGTCACACTTTAGTCTTACATTTCCATCTACTCTTAAACGTGCAAATTCTTGGTAAAAAGCACATGAGACTTGAGCCTACATTCTCAAAATCATCATTTAAAGCAGTCAAACTGAAAAACAAGAACTAGAACTAGTTTGAGTCTGTATTCATTTTGGTAGTAAGGATGCTACTTAGTACTAGGATTTAGCATTAGTTGAACTGCTACTGAACTTGTCAACTTGTCCCTGAAGTTCATTCCATTATATGCTATGCACATAGTAATTCTCTGTGTAGAACCAAACCATCTTAAACAGCTTACACAGAAAACTATCTTGCTTCCTCAAAGAACAACACTGCTTTGACATAAGAAAGAGCAAGAAGAATGTCTTCAGCTAGAGAAGAGAGATTCTGACTTGAGCAGAAATCATGCAGGTGCACAGGAGGTAAAAGTGACCAAATCTTTAGGCAGTTGTTTTTCTTTCAGATGAATCTACTGATAGTTCTTTTCCAGTTGTTTGCAGAGTAAGAAAAACTTTGTCTCTGTCTTGAGCTTTTAACTTTATGTGATGAAAGCAGTGACAGAACACTTGAGGAGACATGATAAATGATGTTCAGTAGTTCATGCAGAGTTAGAAGGGCACTCCTATTAAAGCCAATAGGATCTGCAAAGGAGAAGGTGTTCATCTTTGCCAATGTGGTTATTCCTTTCCCCGTTAGGTATGTTACATGCTCACAGGCAGTGGTTCTCAGAGTGGCTTTTACCATGGTTCTTGATCTTTGAAAGACACTGAAGTATGTATATGTCACATATAAAATGGGCCATATATAAAGCCTGGAAGCCATTTCTATCATGCCAGGATTATGATGCTATTTCTAGGACAGCCCTGTCTTTACAGCTGTAGGCATCAAGGGTAGGACCTCCTTTTTGTACAAACAGCAGCAACTGGACTGATGCCTTGAGACCAATGTGTTAACCCTGTGAGCAAATGTGCTTAATTTTGCAGGGGTGAAGTCATAGCCAAAGCTGGGGCTGAGGAAACAGTTGTGTACACAGACATAGGTAAGGAAAACATTGCTTTGGTTTTTTCCCCACTTTTTTTTTTCTTGAGTACAGGTCATGACATTAAGAAGAGACAGTTTTTTAGGTCAGTGGCCTTACACATGCAACTACAGATGCAGCAGTATTCCTCTGTCCTGTCCACCTTTGCTAGGTTAAAGCAAGAACAAGTAGCACTTGGCTATACTGTTCTATATACAATATATATACAGTACTCTATAGCTGTACCCTTCTAGTTCATTTCCTTAGGAAGAAGGTGCCACCGTAGGAGAGAACAAAGCTGAGGCTTCCTTCAGTCCTGGCTGCTCAATTGCAGTGCCCTACAAACCCATTCTCCATCAAAGCTGCAATTTTCCCTGCCTCAGCTCAGAGCAAGTCAGGAGCTTTCTTTTTTGGCTGCTGTTCTCTTAACTCTTTTCTTCTCCCCTGCAGATCTTAAGAAACTTGCAGAAATACGTCAACAAATTCCTATTTTAAGCCAGAAGCGTTGCGATCTCTATGGTGTAGAGATGAAAAAGTGAAGCTGGGTGAAGAGGGAAGGTTCAGCTGCCACAATGGGTGTTGCCTTCATCTTTGGAAGGATTTCCTTAGTAGTTGCTCCACAATTTACTGCCAAATGTGCCAGTTAAGAAACCACCACATAACAAAATACTTGATGCAGTTCTAAAATGATTCAAGTACAACTTTTGTATCTCCCCTCATACTTAAGTATTTCATAGTATTTTACAGCTAGTATAAAGATGGATATGAAATCAGTTCAACACAGCAGTGGTTAACATTGATTTTTATGCATCATAATGTTTTAGTTACCTTTTGAGGGCTTTTTTGTAGAACATAGAAATGGAAATCTTGTTCTCTGAAACTCTCTCTCAAGTCAGCTTTGGTATTATGAATTTTTCAGTGAATTATCAGAAAATCTAGATGCATGATTCTTCTCACACTGTCCTTTTAAGATGTACGAGTCTTAACCAAGGTTCTTGAATGCCCTACTTCTAACTTGGGAAGCTAAAATTTAACACATTGAGCAACACAGGCCAAATTCTGCTCTGCACTACTGGGGACAAGGCAAGAAGCTGCCAGACAGAGCTGCTACTATAGAAGAATCTGTAACAGGTTTTGGTTCATGTGTCTTGCCTGGATCTGTGTATTAAATTCTCGTACGGCAAATCCTGTTCATTGCTGAAGTGACGTGGGTTACTGTGTTGTCACAGTAATTCACAGGTTGCCACGCCTTTGGTCTCCATAGTGCTTCCTTAATAGAATGAGTAGGTTTTAATTCTGCTACCTGGAAAAGGCTGAGGGGAGTCAGGCTGGAAAACCTGTTGCACTGCTAAGTCCTTGCAGTCTCCCAGAAGACTGCTCAATGTTTGAATGCATTATTGCTACCAAGGGTAGCTCCCATCCACTGCAGAGAAAACATTCCCTACTGTGCTGCTTTTGCTGGATTGTGAAAGATGGCTTTAAAATACTGAAAACCAGCCAAGCATGTTGCACTTTTGGGTTTGGGGTTTTTTTAGAAGTATCTTTTAATGTAAAAAGAATTTACAAATTACGCTTTTTATTCCTTGGGATGAAAAAAAGCAACTCACCAGACTTCACTGATAAGCTTTTAGTTTTCCAGTGGCATAAAACAGCAGTAAGGCCAGAAGAGGTTTCAAAATAAAAAATGGGAGGGAGAAAAGGTTTTTGTCTTGCTCTAGCTAACCACATTTCCCCCAGACCCATCTTACCTTTTATTCATGTTCAGCAATCTTCCTCTTCGCACAGTTTTTTGGTTTGGGGGTTTTGGGGGTTTTTTTGGGTTTTTTTAGGGTTTTTTTTAACATTATTTTGGCTTCTCTGCAATGAGTTTGGTTGTGTGTTTTATAAACAAAAATTAATGCTTAGCCAAGCCCTGGCACATCCTTCCCCTCAAAAGCTAGATCCCACCATTCCACTCAGTGGCATTATCTATAGCAGCAGATATTTTTGGTCTGCAATTTTCACTGCATTTTGGTGCCCATACTGCACTGGAACTCTTAAGAAACAAGCCACAGAGCACAAGGTGAAATGAAGGTTTATTTGTTGAAAAATAAATATTAAAAAATTAACAGTACCATTTGAGCCAAGTCTCCTGCATTAGATTAGTGCTTCCCACATAATCAACAACTCATATCCATGATGGCCATTGCTGGGCTCCAACTTCTGAATCAGAGTAACTATTTTATCTCTTTCCCTCCCCTCTCTACTAGTTCAACATGCAGCAGTAACTAAATACTATCGTTGGAGGATTAAAGTAGTGTAGGACTCCAATGGGCTGACCACTTAAATCTGAGAAATGCAAAGTGCAGTCTGCAACAGGTAACAATCTGTGGTGTGATCTCCCTTCCCCTGGAATCCCCAGTGGAGAGGATGGATGAAAATCTGTTACAAGCTACTTTGGTGAACTCAGCTGAAGAGCTGACATGAGCTCAGTTCTCTTCAGTCTATCACAACTTCTAAGCACATTTTTTTAGTAGGCTTTTTAGCAGGGTCTCCAGTGAGCTCCAGTCAGAAGTGATACAAATGGGACTGAATTTGTGCGGCTTTCACTGAAAAAAGTACCCTGTCAGCTCTTAGCCATAATATTTGAAGCCGCCCATACTCAACCTTTGTGTGTTGGTAGAAAACAGGCACTTTTAAGTATCCATATGACACATGCACCAGTATTCTGTTACTACTCTGTAACAACCCTGAACTAGTTCCAGAATTTCAGCCTGCAAGAATTAAAATTATTTTTAAAGAAATGGCAGAAAATTGGGCAGTGTTAGGATTGCTGGGCTGATTGAAGCTGCATCTAAGCTGCTCTTGATAGTTCCAGAGTAAGTTACAGTACAGCTCTTCAGTGTATGTTAGTTCCCTCTTCACTTTCCATCTGCAGTTAGATCCTAGTAATTCAAGTCACAGCTTAGAATCATGGAATATGCCGAGTTGAAAGGGGCCCATCAGGATCAGAGTCC
>WEKY01001293.1:64397-87655 GCA_013390045.1 Picathartes gymnocephalus
CCCAATTTTTTTTTTTTTTTTTTTTTTTTTTTAAGAGCAGTAGTACTTGTTTCATTTCAAAGTTCACATGCACACCTGGCTTAAAACAAAATCTCAGCTGGCTCAGCCATTTACAAAATGTCCCTTTCATCACAGGGCTGCACCTACATACACACATTAATAGGGTCTCAGCTACTCATATTCCCAGCCTTCCTGGCTCGACTTCCTTTCCCTGTAATCTTCAGATGTCAAGATCATACCTTGTGGGTGATGGAAGCAAGAAGAGATCAGATTGGTTGATTCCACATCCACTCCTCATTCTTTCTTAAAGGTTGAAGTGAGAGAAGATGACAAGGAGTCAGTTTTCAGCTCTTCCTAGATTTAGAACATAAGCGCAGAGCTCACCACTGCAGGGAACACCTTCATCAAAACCTGTTCTTATACATGTCAGAGAGAGATACTTGAAGGTAGTATTTATTTTTTCAGTTTACAGGTGATATGTCATTTACAAAAAAATTACAGACAATGCATCCTTTCAGTGCAGTTTCAAACTAGTTGAAGAACAGGCAAAAGTCTGTGATGATTTGGAATGCTAGTAATTGACAGCACATGCTTTTTTCCCTTAATTGATTGGGTGGGGTAAGGAATGGGGTACAGATGGGGTGATGAGGAGAAAATGCCAATGTAAATAAGGCCATGCGAATAAAAACTCCTCAGAGAATAGGACTTGTCAGTCTGGTGTATTTTTGTTCTCAGGTAATTGATGCAGAGATTGGAAGTTGGAGAAGACATTTGACACTTGTTACGTTCAGTGCCCCTAGAAGCTGCCAGTACCTTCCCATATCTTCAATTCTACACCAGTGCTATGATTTCAGATGACCTAATGAGCTACTCAAATAATGATTAAATCCTTATGTCTACTCTCCACCATTTGAATACTCAACTGCAGTTGCTGGGAGAAAGGAAGGTCAAGTTGAAAATGCAAGCTGCTGCTGTATGGTGGCACAACTACAGACCAAGACAGTTTGACTACAGCATCATTCATTTCTTTAAAAGGTTAAATACATTAGACAATTCACCACAAACAAATCTATGATTTCAGGATGGAAAGAAGCCCAAATTAGTGTGTCATAAATTAAGCTACATCATTTGCATGAGGTTTGTCTAGCCACATCAATCCAGGGAAAGGCAAGATGACTGACTAACTTCCACACCAGAAAGATCAACCCAAAGCAAGAGGGCCCTCTGTGAAGTTCCTAACGAGAGGAAAACTATTTCATAATTTGCGCATCTGCTGTTTGCAGCACAATTGCTTCCTTTCTACAGTATCTGTAAACTTTGACAAGACAGGGTCTACAGAACAAGGAAATGAGTGCAGATTCCAAATCCATTATTGGAAGTTTGAGCCTATGCTTTGTTCCTTATCTCACTTAATCCTGCCAAGGGGCTCTTAAAAAGAGATCACAAGGCAGCAGTCTCTAGAGACTCAAGAGATTTTAGATAGTCTATCAGCTGCTACATTTATGCAAAAGCATCAGAGATTACAAAGATTATATGCAAGCATGACCGTACCTTTTGGAACTTGACTCCCAGCAGTGCCTTCTGTTCTCGAAAGTCCCTCTGAACCCTCCAGAACAATTTTCCATGACATTCAAGTAAGGACTGCTGCACAGGAATACAATCTTTCTTCCAGCAAAGTCTACACTGAAGCAGTGCTACCTGACCTCCTTCCCCAGCCAGCCTTTTTCCTAGCTCTCCTATGCAGTACTCTAGGGCTTTCTGGGGTGAGAATAAGGACTATCAAATTAATTCCCTAATAGCTGCCACAGGACTATTTCTAAGTAAGTTATGCAGAGGGTGGAAGGGAATTTAAGGGAAGATTGTGCATGCTTGCATATATTTACAGGGATCCTCTCCACATCTACTGACTTAAAAAACCCCTCTATTATTAAAGTTTGAAAACTAATTTTTGCAAAATTAAAATCAACCCTCGAGGATTAATTGGATATAAAAAAGAAACCTATTTTACAGCACTGACTAGTATTACCTTTAAAATCAACAGGAAAAAAACCCACATGCTGTATTATTTGATAAAGCAAAAATCGCCCACAACATAATCACCCAAAATGAACCAGTGTGACGTTTTTATTTGCATGGCCAAAATATGTTCCTTTGGTTCCCCTGCAACTTTATTTCCCTTAACACACTCTAAGGTTTTTGCTGCAGAAGGAACAAGATGCAGCACTGCATACTTCCTTGAACAACCACTCCCACAACACCTAAACATTTAACAGATGTAGCAAATGACAACACCACGAACGGGAAAAAACTAAGTTCCACCATTCAGCATGGTCTGCAACAGCGTCTTTAGGGCTGGCTGAAGTGGGCAACTTCACTTTGGAAGGTCATTTCCTCCTTGTTTCTTTACAGTGTTGGTGGTTTCAATCCATACTTCTTTGCAACTTCTGTCTGGGCATAGGCAGCATCACAGAGTGAGTAGAGGTGGGCCATCTCCATTTCTGATTTGGCCAGGTTGATAGCTTTGTTGAACATTTCAATGGCTTTATCCAGATTACCTCTGAAATAAACAAAAATTTAGCCCAGTTAAGACTGCCAAAGCAATCTTGTCATCTCTAAAACATCTTTTTTCTTTCAGGACTTACACTCTCCACCATTAATAACTTAAAAGGACTTCAGGAGGAACCACCACAAGAACTTGTGGTGATGCTGAGTAAACTCAGAGAAGGTGTCAACCAAGACTAAGCAACCAGGATAGCTGTGAAACAGCCTTCCTCTTGAGAGCCCCCACGGGTGGTGGTGCAAGATAAAATGTTCTCCACAGGACACCAAGTTCACTACAAAGATAATGCTGGGCAACTGAATGAACTCTTAATGTCCCCTGAAAGGACTTAGAATACAAAAGAGGAAAACTAGCACAGACAGAAGCACATTATTTAAATAGGAAATACTTGCAAAATTTCTCATGGCAATAGTTTAATTGTCTGTCCTTTAGAGGACTAGATTTATTAAAATGAGACTAAACTGTACTGTCAGCCACACCCCAAACCTTTGCACAGTTACAATACAATGTTACAGAGCAGTGCATTCCTCTTTACCCCAAGAACGGTAAACTGGAGTCCTGTTGGCTGCAGGAGAAAACAGCACAGGATCCTCAGTAGAGACAGTCCAAGGACATCAGATACATACAAAGCCAGGTAATGATTAAGGAAGTCACTTTAAATGCAGAAGAGATGTATTTAAACATACACAGACTCCTCTGCACGTTGTCCATTAAGTATGAAATTGGTGATGAGAAGTCAGATCATAAATCAGAATTATGCCACAGAGTTACCTAAGAGTTACAGAATAGAAACCAGGACTTTGGGTAAGAGCTGGCCTTACAGGACACCAGGGAGAAGATCTTAAGACTTAGGGTCCATGAGGAAATTTAAAGAACTAACTGTAACTTCAAAAGTAACTAAGAAGTCTTAACACTGCAATTCAGCATTACCTTTGCACCTCAATCGTTCCCATGGTCTCATATGCAAAATCACATTTGTTATCAATTTCAATGGCCTTGCTTATGAGTTCTAATCCTTTGTCTAAATCTTGCTTCCACTGGAGCTGAAGTAAACTACAAGAGAAAGAAAATTTCAAACAGACTGCACATACTCGTCCCAAAATCCTCATCATGGTAAGCAAAGCCGTCCCAAATGTATAATGTATTTAATTTCTAATGCAGGTACACAGTAACTTGGTAACTTCATGACTTTTAAAAACATCTATATGAAAGTCACTTTCAGTAAGCCATGTTACTGCTTTAATGACTCTAAAGAAAGGCACATTTCTCCCAGGAGGACTTGGTACATATTGTTTTGTGAAAGAAAAAACTTCAACACAAAGCTGAAACTAATAGGGCTAAAGGAAAAGTCAGATATACTTCAAGTAGATACTTAATTAGCAATGAACACTGATGAAACTTTCCTGAAAGTTATTTGCAGCTTAGTCAAGAGGAAATATAGAAATACATTTAAGAGCATACAGATGCTTTCACAAAGTTATTTTTCCTGGCTAAACTTCTAAACATAAACATTCAATTCAGGTTGAGTCATTTAAATATGCCGACTGTTCTCGACCAAAAGGACTGCAAATTCAATACATACCCTTTATGAACATATGTAGTGGCATTGTCTGGCTCAAGGTCAATGCATTTATCATACATTTCATCAGCCTTGCCAAATTGTTGTTGATCAGTTAGTGCCTGAATCAAAAGAGAAACCTGTTTGTCAATAAGCAAGCAAAGCATGCACTCTGCACTCAGCTAATTCTAATTAAAACTGTATTGACAACGTGAGATTGGATGTAGTTCATTTACGGTAGAGCAGGCCAGGCACATCAGTTACCAGAGTTAAGTTTCAAAATTGAGGCTTTTTGGAAAGTTCTGTGCTTTAAGTGCACAAATTACTGACCACACCATCACCTGTAATGGGAGATCCACAAGCAACATGCTGTGTGCTGTAAATAAAAACCATTCTAGAAGTTTGTACCTGCAAGCTTCAACTCTTCCTTTTTTACATACACTTCTTTCAGAAGGAAATGCATATATATTGCCAACCTACTTTAAATCAGAATATCTCATGCCTCCTACTAAAACCAGCAGTATGTTCTTAGAGAAGAAATTAGTCTCTGTTACAAGTGTACTCCGAACAGCTGTTCTAAACCACTACAGGCCACTGGTAGCAGAACAAAAACGTCACCCTAGTTCCACACATCTGACTCTCAAATTACCGAGAATCCCTGACATTCTCAACAGAGATGCAACACACATACAGGAAGGGGGGAATCATGCAGGAATGACCTCTGTCTCCTAATAACCACCCTCAGCACTGATTACTTATATCCCGCTTCACCAATTCCCCCTGTACTTCTTCTGCCCCAGAACACCCATAACCATAAATGCAAGTAGCTTATTCCAGACATCATGTCTTATCTCAGAACTTAGTGTAAAAAATCTTAATCTGATATTTGAAGAAATGTTATATCCAAGATAAAAAGTACAAGAGAATGCAGCATTTTCTTTAAGAGATAAAAACATACCTGAGCATAGAGTGCATAACCCTCAGCACACTTTGGAAATTTTTTAATGACATCATCAAAGCCTTTCATGGCTGCTTGCACAGTCAAAGCATTACTCCCTGTATAAGCTTGACGATACTATTCCAAGGAAAAAAAGAAAAAAATTACACCATCACCAGACTAAAAAAAGGCTAATCAGGCCTCTATCCACCTCCCCAAGAGTTGCCTGCATCATAATAATTCAAAGTTATTTTACATAAGCTGAGAGAATTGGGATTGTTCAGCCTGAGGTTTTGGAGTGATCTAATTGTGGCCTTCAAATACCTGAAGGGAGCCTATAAGAAAGATGGAGAGGGATTTTTTACAAGAGCATGTAGTGACAGGACAAGAGGGAATGGATTCAAATTGAAAGACGGCGGGTTTAGATTGGATATTAGGAAAAAATTCTTTATTGTAAAGGCGGCAAGACGCTGGAACAGTGCCCAGGGAAGCTGTTGTGGATGCCTCATCCATGGCAGTGTTCAAGGTC
The DNA here is from genome assembly GCA_013390045.1 of Picathartes gymnocephalus. NCBI lineage: Eukaryota > Metazoa > Chordata > Aves > Passeriformes > Picathartidae > Picathartes > Picathartes gymnocephalus. The sequence continues at coordinate 69,982 of WEKY01001293.1, forward strand.
GGGTTGGATGGGGCTCTGAGCAACCTGGTCTAGTGGAAGGTGTCCCTGTTCATGACAGGGGAGTTGGAACAAAATGATCTTTGAGATCCCTTCCAACCCAGGCCATTCTGTGATTTTGTGCTAAGTTCCAGAAGGTGACATACCTGTACATCCTACTGTTTTGGGAACCTACTACATATCCAAGTCCAGAGAGGAAAATGGGTGAAAGAATGAAGTCGTGAGGCCTGATAATTGTGATAGCCTCCCTCTATTTCAAATGCTTAGAATTTCCAAACTTGGCATTCCTGCTTGTTCACACCATGCAAAGCTGTCCTGACAAGATTCTTGCACACTGAGTCATTGTACTAGCTTGAAATAGTTTGTTTCCAATTTCTTGATGATGACTGTTTGCCACAATAGTAAAGCTTTATTAAAATTAATTATATGTGCTCCAATTAGAATCAAGATTTTTGTTCCTCTCCCACTAAACAAAAAAAATGTTCTACTGTTTGAACAATGAATGTTCCAGAAGGAAAGCAGCAAATACATTCTTCAACTGAAGAAACTGTTGTATTATTCCTTTACCTTATTATTAAAAGACAGAGATGTCTGTTGCCCTACTTTCCTGTTAAATTGGAATAAACCAGAGAAACAGTGTTTTCCAGAACTCTTTAAAGCAAAAGCACCCTGACAAACCCCAGCACATTACCTACCAGAGCGAAACATTTCTGTGCTTGTGCCAAGGCAGAATTCGGTCTCAATCGGATACATTCATCAAAGTCTTCCACAGCCTCCTCAATTTGGTCAAGCAGGATTTTCAGCTAGCCAGAATGAAAGAAAATCCTATTTCTCTATTTCATCTGTGCTTCAGACACTTACATGGTAATTCAATTAGCATCAGTTACTCATATAATCTCCAGCTCAGTTTTAGAAACCTACAAAACCCGTAACTAAAAATCACTGTCATAATGCATTATCAAAGCCAACAGTGAAACTTTGGCTACCTACACAAGCAGGCGATGACCCTATGTAGGAATTGAGAATGCCTGCATTTTAGACTGCTGCCATCACTGCTTTAGCATTATGACCAGTCTCCAAAATTATGCCATATTTTCTCAAGTTGTTTTGCCTCTCTGTAGCCAGTATCTGTGGACTATTTGGATGTTGAAACATTTCAGCTTTTCCAGCATGCATTTCAACTTCTTTTGTTGGGTTGGGGTCTTTTGGTTTCGTTTTGATATTCTTATTCCTCCACAGGAGCAAAGTTCACTTAATAATTCTCTTACTTTACTGTGAAGCAACTGTAAAACTCTGATTTTCAATCTGCAGAAAACTTTCATTCCCTTCAGTCAACACATTGCACCATTTTTACTTCTGAGCGCTAAACAGGTCTACCAAATTCATAGAGAAAAACCATTGATCCATGGAAGTCTCCCTTACAAATACAACTGAGCCTATCTGCATACGCTAGGGCTCCTTTTTTACTTCCAGCACCATTCATCTTACAGGTCAGTGGCAACAGGCCTCTCTAGGGCTAGAAATTAGTCCAGGACACAGCAATGTCACAAGGCAGAGAGGGATGAGGTGAACAGATCCAAGTACAGGCCACAGTGCGGCAGGTGTTATCAGGGATACCTTACCTCTGCTGTAACACAACTTCCTGCTGCGCTCTAAATATACACAAGCCTCAGTACTTGTAAGTCAGAGCTCATCCTGATAGAGGGCTTTTCTATAGCCATAGAAATAAACTGCTTCTGCCTGGCCTGAACCTCCAAAACAGACTACGTTTATCCCACAGAAGTTCCCAACTAGAGTTCATGTTTTTCTGCCACAAACAGTATAAAGTGTCTCCAACGATACCATTTTTGCTTTTAGTATGTACTGAAACAGCCAAGTGTTGGGACCAAATCTCTGAGGTTTCTTACTTGTCCTCGATGGTGGTAAACATCAGCATTCTGAGGATCAATGTCAGCAGCCATGTTGAAGTCCTGAGTGGACAGCACAGGCTGCTGCTGCTGCATGTACATACTGCCCCGTTTGATCAGAGCATTGGCTCGCAGCTGCAAAACATGATCAGGCAAACATCAGCCACCCGTGTTTCTCCACATTTAAGGCTTCATTACAATCACAGCAAATTTTTCATTTGACTCGTTTCTCCCACTGATGGGTTTCAATCACTCTAAGGAGGAATAAGTTTCATATTGACCCTAAATGAATCGTCTCCCTTATTTCATTTCAAAAATGTCAGCCTATGCTTCCATCTTAGTGGATTTCCAAGCCCCCCAAAATCCTTCACAATTCCTCTGTTTACAAATATATCAATGCTTTTTGAAGCAGCTGAATATGCAAGTGCAATTAAGGTTTTTCACTTATCCAGGTGGATAAGCCTCCAATTCATTTAACTTCCCTCATTCTTTAGTCTGTACTACTTATCACCTTTAGTTTGCCCTACTCAGTACAGCTATCTCAAAAATCAAGAAGTTCTTGAAAAAAAAAACCTTTTCAGGAACAAAACAGTAAATAAACCACAATACCCCCATTAATACATCTGAAAATTTGGACAAACAACTTGAAGTATATTGCAAGTTTATCATCTAACTTCTCAATCCCAACTACAATCCAGCTGTGACAGGTTCTTACCTTCACATTTGCATCTTCCATGCTGATGACCTGATCTAGGTCTGGTTTGGCAGCACTTGCATTGCCAATAAGTAAGTAGAAAGTAGCTCGCAGAAGCAAAGCTTCTGCCATGTATTTTCCCTTTGCTTCAATTTCTTTAGTGCTTTCACTGATAATTTTGTCATAGTTCTCTTCTTCCATATATTGTTTGGCTCTCAAATAGCCAGAGCTGTAAATGATGTAAGAACAGTTGTACAGATACATGCATTCACTGAACACTGCAATTTCCATTCAGATGTTTCATCAAATCATTACAAATACTAACTTGTGCTATACTTCTACAACACTGGCTTAGTTCCATTGAAACATCCATTCCTGGATGGAGCCATCATAGATGGAAAACAATTTGCACAAAATCTGGCTGAATTACATTGGAAATAAAGAAGAAAAATGTTTTAAAGCTTCTGAATATGAGCTTCATTTGTCCCTTGAGGTTTTTTTTTCACATGAAGAACAGCAATAATCTGTGCTTTAAAACAAGAGGGTGGAATTCATGGACAGGAAAGTGAAATATTAAACCTAGCAATGTGCAGCTTGTATGTGGAAGAAAGGATTTAATAGCAAAAAATTACAGCACTGCCTTGTCCTCAGCTGTGTCCTGGATTCAGTGAATATGCCTGTAGATCAGGACATTCTCTCTTTCTTAAAAAAAAAAAAATCATAATGCTGTTTGCAATGGTTTCTAAACTGACAGCACTGCTATCTTCTAAACTGACAGCACTGCTATCTTCCAAAAATAATCTGGAAAGCAGCATAGTAAATTAAAGAACCATTTATGGTTCTCAGCCTCCACTTAAAAAAATACAAAACAAAACCACAAACCCAAGTTTTTCTATGTCAGAACAAACTTCTCATTTATGGGCAATTTCATTCCAGAATGATAAAACACCCTTTCAGCCTCAGTTGGTGTAAATGTGTATCTTCATTTAAAAATCCCCTTTTCCTAGGTCATCTTCTCCCTGCCAGTCCAAAGGCTAACTTGCTCTCTTTCTTGGAAATGCTCCTTCAGTATAAAATATTCCTTGCCCAAGAAGCATCATTCAGCCCTCTCTAGTTCTCCCATCTCCTAAGATTTATTGTGATACTGTAATAAATATTCAGCATATTTTCCCAATCTCATTGTCCTTCCTCTGTTTAGTGCCGGTTTGGAACTAGCCAGTCAGCTTTCACTAAGGTTTCACTTACAATACTGACATTAATTATTTCAAAGGATTCTCCATGCCAAGTACTACACAAACAGCAGCACGTTACACTGAGCAGAATGTCCAAATCACTAAAACCTAATTCCAGTACCATACAATTCCCAACTGTACTGTACACTCACTTTTCTTTTACTTCAGAAGCCTCTCCCTCCTTGTCCTTATCTTCATCTGATTTCTCACCCTTAAGCAAAGGTTGGGAAATTATATCATCTGTGAAAGAACTGAAGTAGGCTTTAATGAACTGTGGTGAGGGCATCAGAGGCTCCCGATTCTGAAACAGAGAAAGGTAATTCCAAGTCATTAGGTGGCAAGATCAGCTGGTAAAGATGGAAATGGATAGCAAACATGATTATTAAAAAAAAACTGATGGAAGAACCAATGTATGACTTTCCCTATCTCATCTGATAGCCTGGTGTTACGGATTTGCCAGTTTGATGTTTAGAGATTCTTTAAGCTTCAGATCACAATGCAATACCCATCACCAGTGAAAACAAAGTGATGATATTCAGGGGGGAAGGGAGATTGTATCTTTCCACATATGTGGCTAGAAATAAGGACTCTTAGGATATAATAAGACATTGAATAGATGTACTAAAGCATTGGGTGTGCACATAAACTGGGTGAAAAATGCAAGCTGGTGATTTAAGCATAAGCCTAAATTCAAGCAGATTCTGAATGGCAGTTTTCTTTTCTCCAACTTGTCCAAGAGAAGCTGCTGTCATTGTTACAATGGAGACTAATGAGGCAATATCCTAGTTCTGTGAGGAACTTGGCCCAGATACCACACATTATTTACTTAAAGTCCCAGAAGCAACACCTCTCAGGTAATGAATCTTTTCTACAGCCAAAAAATATTTCTTGCTCAAGATAAACTGCATACAAGAATTACAATTCAACCTCTTCTGAAGGAAACACTGAATGCACTCTTCTGAAGCACACCCATCTTGTGATGCTACATCCACCAGACTCATAACACCATTTGTTGTTACCTCAACACCACACATTTACATGAATTTCTGTAGGAAAGAAATTCAGCGTCTCAAAACCAACACGGGATTTCAGTACTTCAAGCACCATCAAAACACAAGAATGCTTTAATAACAAGCAAGAACATGTTAATACCTGCCCCAACCTTTTTGTAAACCTACAGCCACTCAAAATGACTGCTCCTGGCTCCCCCTATGCTTCCCCCAGTTCTCTCTTCTGTAGTTTCCAAACATTCATGCATAGACATCTGTTCCAACACACCCAGTTTCCATGAAGCTGACAGTTCAGAAAAGCCCTCTCTAGAGCTGCACACCAACTTAGGGTGTCTCCTGAATGTTGTAACAAATTTCATTATTAAAGGGAAACAACTGCTAGAAGTAGACCTCTCTTCCCTGTTGAGGTTCCAAAAACTCTGGAGAGGTCCCAAAGGAAAATAACACTGGTACAATGGCAGCTTTGTAGAAACCAGTTTGTGTCACTTCTTACACTTCAGCAGATGAAGACAGTGACTTGTTTACAACAACTGACAGAATGCCAACAACCAACTTTTCAACAACTGGTCAGGTGAAATAACGATTAGTCAGCAATATCACAAGTCTTACCTTGTACTTCTCTTTGGCCTTTTCTTTTCCAAGGAGTTTAAGAACTTTATCAGCTAATAACATACTTTGCTGGTTTTGGAAGGCTTCTAAAATGCAGACTGCAGTGACATCTAGGAAATAACATACAAAGGAGATTAAAGGAATTCTGATAGTCACTGGAGTACACTAAAATGTGCCACTGAGTACAAGGAGGCACTGCCAAACTAATACACATCCTGTTCTCAGGGAAAAGTCTCTGTTTCCAGTTTGCTGTATTTACTGTACTTTTAAAGACACAAATTTGTATCCAAAATGATCTTCCTAGGATAAAAGAACTTCATGACAGTGAAGAAAAAGAAATTACATTTATTTTTTTGTTCATGTTTTTATCTAGAGACAAACACACTTAAATCAACACTGAAAATGTATCACTCCATCAAGGGCTTTAACCATTTTGAAACTTTGAGGAGTAAATGTTCATATGATGTTTCCATTGAAAGTGCTAACACAGCTTCTGTTCTGGGACTGCTCTTTTTTTTCTACTTCTAAAATTAACATTCAGTCCTATCACATCTCACTTACTCCTCAGTTTAAGAAATCTTCCTATGTTCTATCTCAAAGTTTTCTGCTCACCACCGTGACTTTGGAAGGGAGCAAGGAGAAATACCCTGCTGGCCTATTTAAAGTGCCAGCCCCTATCACATGGCTTTCATTCACACAGTGAAACCTCTGCAAATGTTAACCCACTGCTGCCCAAATGAAGCTTCCCAGTGTGAAATGCACTCTTACCACACACTGTTTCTCTGGATCCTCCACTTAATGCAATGCTACCACGGGTTTTCCCTGCTTAGTTTTCATTGAGACATCAGTGAAAATGAACAGACTTGAAATTCAAGCACTGTATCATCTCAATATTCTTGGAAAGTAAATGTCTTGCCCTGGAGCTTTAGTATATTTCTCTAATTCTACACTGCCAGAGGGACTATTAAAGCCATCACTTATACAGAAACTCCCTGCAACTTTGGCATGGTCAGGAAGCACATCCGAGTCCCTGGGAAAATACGGTACCCCCAGAAAGAACGCGTTATACAACCCCAGCAGACGCTCTGCCCAAAGACTGCTGCACTCCAGGCTTGGCTGCAGCAGCAACACCTTCCCAAATTATACTGCCAGGGGAAAACTGGGGAGTTTTCTGCTGGTAGTGGCTGGGGTTTTCAGGTTTGTTTGGTTTTGCTTTCCTGCACTACATGGGCACACCCTGCTTCCTGGGATTTCACTGGCCATATGTGGTTGGCAGGCAAAAGCAGAGTTACAGAAAACCAGTGTAGCTCAAAAAAAAAAGCAAGAAAGCTTCAGATCTGAAAAAACTGCAGGCAAAAAAATCAAATAAAAATCAAGGCTGAAAATAATTGTCACTAACATTACTGCTATTAACACTAAAAAGAAGTTATATTTAAAACTGTCCTACTGTCACAGGGACACTTGATCTTTCTTGGGGCTTTTATCACCTGGCAGCTACATAAAGCTTAGATTTCATTACAGCACTCTGGAAGTGCAGCTGATACACAGTGGTTGCAAGGGAGTGCACTAAATGAACGAAGTTGTCCTTTTCTGGTCACTATGGTCTTAAAGGGCATAAAGGCATTCTGTCAGCAGAAAAACAGATAGATTGATAAAATTTCCACATCCAATTTACATTCTAATTTGGCAGACCTAATTCTTAGCCATTACACATAATGAAACTAATTTAACAGTTATATTTGCCAGCCAAAGCACTGCCTTATTTTCTGTCCTTTGATAATGAGCACAGCTGAAAATTTCATTTGTCTTTTAACTTAAAATCAGCAGGAATTATTTCAATTGATGAAATTTATATGGGTAATTTCAAGCAGTGTACTGTAGCTCAAAAGTGCCCTGAGACGACACATCTGACCTGCAGTTCTTAATTTCCATGGCTTCTCAGTGACATCTTCCTGACACTTCAAAATGTATTCTGTTTAGGAACAGCACTTGGAAGGATTTGACATAGTAATTTCTGCCGAATACAAAGTATTAATATTAAAAAAAAAAAATTCAATCTCTTCTGGTTTTCGTAAGCTATGCACCAGAACAAAATGCTACTGAAGCTGTTTTCCCTCTAATACCTGTCCAATGGATTTAAATTACTGCAATACTTTTATTTCTGACCACTTATCTCTACCTGCAAAAACACCCTCATTTCTGTAGTAGTGTAATTTCTCTAAAACAAACAGAGAAGAAGAAAGTCTGTTTACTACATGGAAATAGAATGACTGTTGTCCTGGTTATCCATTCATCATATTAGATGAATTCTATTCTAAAGTGAAGGAATTTCCTGTAAAAAGAATACCTTGAGTTGCTACAGTAACCTCAATTTCTCAGCAGTCATTTCAGATGTGAGCAAATGAGAGCTTGAGAAATGTGAAAAGGTTTCTTCTGACAAGAGAAGAATATGTATTTGCAGAAGCTATGAATGATTTTAAATAAGTAATTCTGTATTACTGTAGCTACAGGAGTAAAAACAAAACAATTCCAGAAGTCGCCATCTCCAAAGCTCTCCAAAGCAGCAGAGCTAATTCCACTTTTAAGTATACACAGCATGAGCCACTCACCTTCTAAACATTCCTTCTTATTATCTAGCTTCTCATGGGCCTTCGCACGTCTGAAGAGAGCTTTGACATATTTAGGGTTAAGCTCAACGGCCTTTGTGCAATCTTGTGCCACTTCTGTCCATTTTTGCTGTGGGCAGAAAAACAGCACAGTGAGAGAGGCCCCACTCAGCTCCCTGTCTGTGCTGCCTCCCCACAGCCAGCTCCGGGCTCATGCGCACCCAGCCACGGCTGCGGCTCCCGGGGCTCCGCTTCTCCCTGCTCGCCTCTGCTCCTGCTAGTGCCTCAGGGAGAAACTGCCCGGGCACCACTGCAAACCACCTGCACCAGAAAAGCCACAGAAAAGAACGGAAATGGAACTCCTACACCAGACAGTATACAAATCCCATGGGAGAACATAACGAACTGATGCAAAGATGCTTGCAGGAGGTAACATTGGGACTGAAAAACTGGTGTAAACAACTAGAAGAAAAAAAGATGGAAATATAAAGAAAGCAAACAAGTTTACCAAAGTGCTGAAACTTTTTTTTTAAAAAAGTTATTTCAGTTTATCAAAGAAGGCTTTTCTAATAGAGGAAACACATACATTTGGGATTCATTACGCATGAATTTGTGTTAGCCAAGAACTGTTTTATCTCTCCTTTAACACCAAATTTATGTAAACACAGCCTCACACTTGATACTTCAGACTGTACAAAGCCAACTCTTCCACTCCTTTATACAGCTCACCAACTCAACCTCATAAGCAAATCCATCATACCATAATGAGCAACACTGGCTGAGTTCTAAAATAACACCAAGTATACTCAGCTGTTGAGTAAATGTTACTTCCCCATGTGTAAAATTTAGGTCTTGGCCTTTACTAGAATTTCAGTGATTTTTTTGTTTAAATTTTGAAGTAGCATCCTTCCAAAGTATTTGGCCTTTCACCTTTCTTTCACAGTTAAACATTCAAGTAGAGAGAAGTAAAATTAACTTATACACAAGAAAATTGTTCCAGAGAATAAGAAATTAAAACTTTGCCTTAAAAGAACAGGATGCATTGGACTTACATGATAGACTGAGAGTAGTTAACAAAAAACAATTTTATTTATACGTAGAAAAGTATGATGAGCCGAAAAAAGCAGCAACAGCATCTTGTTGTGAAGGCAGCAGATGTTATCACTTGGGACCTTACAGTGGATGAAAGTGATATAATAAAAAATTGATAATGTTACTTTTTATAATAAACACATAATTATCTTTAATTTCTTACCAGTTGTTCATAGGCAGCAGCTCTGTTTTGATAGAAGGTAGAAAGATCAAGGTTCTTCTCAGGAGGGCACAGGCTGATAGCCTCAGTATAACACTGAATAGCTAGCTCGTATTTTCCTGCTTTAAAATATTTGTTTCCTTTGTTCTTGGCTGCTTGGGCTCTACCAAGAGGACTCTGAAAAAGAAAGTGATAGGTCAATTCAAATTAAAAAGGCATCACAGCACACAAGCTATGCACTTTAGGGCTCATCTTCAAAGATATAAAAATGGACCTGAGTGGTAAACTGCTGCCCAGACTTCTGAAAAATCTCATTGATTTCATTTCCTGGAAACACACAAGAATTTTCTTTTGCAGGTGTATCAGAAAGGAGACAACCTTTACACAAGACTCACTACAATGATAATAAACAATGCAGTGATTTCTGTATGGAAAGCTAAACAGATTATAAGCTTTTACATGGCTGGTGATCAGAAGAACAAATGAGGTAAGTTGTTTCTCCAAAGGCTAAATGTGCAAAGACAACAAAGCCCTCAAAGCAATTCAAACAGAAGAGTTTCCTTCTGAAATACATACAGCCTGTAAGACCAGAGGTGATTCATCAGACTATGAATTAAATATGGCAAATATCTTGTGGAAAGACCTACCGAGCAAGGCAAATAAAACCTGTAAGGAAAATAAAGCTGGCTTGCCTTTCATGCACTACACAAATCAACTTTACAGCTGACTCCTCTACAGCTTCACACAATGACAAGTGTTGGACCATCACCATCTTAGCAGAGGATGGGAAAATTTGCTGACTGGCCTGAGATCCTGCTAAATGCATCTTTATGTTCTGCACCACATGTTGGTGATCTGTATTGCTGCAGAAACGAACATTGCTACCTGCAACTCCTGGATTTACAAATCAGTTACTGTATTACGTGGTTTGTAAGGGATCAGATGTAAAAAAGCTCTCTCTATCAAAGAAAGGGGTGCAACCCACATTCAAGAAATAAAAAGCTGCAAAAGATTCTAACATTGATCTTCTGGATTCCTGCTCCTCTATCACAGTCTTGCTTCATGGGCATTTTGTGGCAGTTCTGCCAGAATAAAATGAACAGATGTATCAGCACACATGCCATTCCACCAACCTTTCTGAGGAGGGGAAGGCTACAGACTGGGGGCAGGAGTGCTTTTAACAATAGCTGCAGGATTCACTACATCTCACATGCACTTCAGATCATCTAGGATTTGATGGGAATTGTCCCTGCTGCTCTTTGACCGTACTTCAGCCTCCTCTCCCCACTCATGCACTGCCAGGGCCAAACTACAACCAGACAGCTGTAACATGAATTTGAAAGCAACTTTGCATTTTATTTGCCCATTTCCCTTCATGTCTGCTCATTTCATCCCAACCTGATCATTTTTTGCATCTAAGTAATTTACTTTAAAACTGAAAACCTGAGGGGAAGCCAGGACTTGCTCTACAACCTGTCTTTTAAGGCCTGGATCCCTATCCTTGCAGGAGAGAATCAGATAATGGGGACTAGCCTCACTTCCTACGTAAGAGCAGGCATCCAGGTAGAACAAAAGTATTTTAGAGGCATTCTCCTGAGGGGAGACTTACAAGTGAAACCATATAAGGGAAAGAATTTCTTAAATATCCCTACTGCCAGAAAAGCTATTCTCTCACAAGTCATTAATCACTGGGCTCACAGGAAATCAATCTGCACCATCTTTATTGTTCACAGAACAAGACAATCTGCAAGGCTTTGCTTTCAGATTTTTCTATTGTAATGCTTTAAACTTAATTTGATAAAAGATTATTAACTTCACCCCATACACTGTGTGTAACTCTGTGGATATATAAGCCAGAATTAGAGTGCAAATAGTTTTACTGAGAGACAAGTAACTGTGTATCTGGTAAGTTGTTTCTTTAAAATTTAACCAAAGTCTCAAAAGGTTAAATTTATTTCGAGTAGGTCCTAAATTTACCCAAATACAACAATGCTTTTCTTTTAACAAAGGGAAGGGTTACGTACATGCTGCAAACTTACATGCACGCAAGTCAGCTTGAATTTTCCCTTGTGCACTTCTAGACCAAACCACATAAAAACGCCTTTGTGTAATGATCTTACAAAATTCAGTGCTGCTCCTGTTAACTTGGGTCAAAAAAGAAAACCACATGATATGGGCCATGTTATAAAATTCATACATGTGTTCCCAGTGTGAAAAATTGTTAGGACTGCAGAGATTAAGCCTAACTGCAACTAGGTTACTACTTTATGATCCAATTGCTTCATCCCAGGGATCTCCTTTCCCGGTACATGCCCCAGGCTGAACAGTCCGTGTGCTCCATCCTAGGCACTCTGAGAGCCCTGCCCTAGTCCTTGAGTAAAGACACAAGCTATGGATGAGGGCTGCTGGGTAACACCCAAGTGCCACGGCTGTCACGGTGTCAGGTGTGAAAAATGTAACTGGAAACAAAACATGTGTATGTCTGGGGCCGTCACTGGTGCTCGGATTGTTTTTGGGAAGCATCAAGCCTTCAGACAAGCCTACAAAGTGCACACAACAGTGATCAAAAACTTCAGAGACTACTGACAAGATGCCAAAGTTATTAAAATCAGTAACTCTGTTATGCGAGTAAACTTATAGTAACAGTTGCAGGGTTGCAGAGCATGCAGCCAATCATACAGAAATGAATCATGGAACATTTGCTGACTCCTTGGCTACCCCCTGCTGCACTCATTGCATGAGGCAAGAAATGTGGGGGTAAGGAGTCAGAATTTAGAGCACAACATGCTCTCATGCAATAAGTCAGCAGTACTGCCCAAGGCAAGGAAGAAATCAACTTGTTTGTTTGTTTATGCTGCCTTAAACTAGACTGCTTGCTCAGAGATGTTTTATGTCTGCACCGTTACTCAAACCACTCTGCTGTAGCTCTCAGTATGCACCCAAAACACCACCAAATCTAATGTATGTTTTTGTTGGTTTTGGTGGGGTTTTTTGCTGTTGTTGGTTGGAGGATTTTTGGTAGATGTTTAATTAAAAAAAGAGAAGATATTAAAGAACTCACGTCACATTATATGCTGTAATATCTTTTTGTGATAGCACACATAAGAATATGAAAATTAATTCTTCATATAAGGTCAGTTTTTGAAAGTTTGTCAAGCCTTAAATTTAACGCTGACAAAATTTTTAAGCATATTTTTAAAAATTCCTTCTCAATTGCTACACTGGACATACACAAGATGTGTACTTAAGAAACTGATTATGCAAACAAACTTCATGTACCTCATGCACAAGTAATCAAAAAACTTCACTTCTTCCATTTTCTTGCTGAAGTAATAATTCTAGACATTATTTTCCAATTTCACTGCTTCTCCTCACCCGACCCATTGCCATCCTATGTGGCACACTGGACATTTTTTATCCCCAAGGTGAAAGTCTGCATAGAGAGTGAAAAACTCTCCAGTTTGTCATCTTCTGGTCAAAGAATCTGTGCAACAACCAAACCAGCTCAATAAAATGAATTTAAATTCATAACAGCTCAACAAAACAAATTACTCAGAAGTTATTTGGAGCTACACAAAAAATAACATCTCAGTACTTAGAACTGCTTTCAGCAACTGTTCATTAACAAGTCTTAGAACAGAGCTTAAGCCAAAGTACAATTGTGAAATTGAGTTATCAGTTATCCAGGGACCTGAACAAGCAGATTGCTGTCTAAAGAGTAGACAACACTGACAAAATTTTCTTAACTTCTACTTAGCCTCAACAAATGTGCTCTCCTCAAAAAACGTTCAGAAACTGCATGCAAACAGCAACTTAACAGCAACAGACTGCTAGCTGCAAGAATAATAATGCTTAGCAATTCCCAGTTCAGAAGTTCATATATTTGAGGGAGACTGTTATTCAAAGCAGAACAAGAAATTTCCTGCTAGCCAATGCTGACAGTGATTCACAACAGAAGCATGAGCAGAGAGTTTCAGCGTTTTCTTTTGGTTGAAAAGGGTTTGCATGAGCCCTTGTCTGACAGATGACGTGGGGGGTGACTACTGTTTCAGCCATCTTAATTCAACTTGCAAAAAAATAAGGCCTTGGTCTAGATCTCTTTTTCATCTTTTCCAAGTGAGAGAACCCTCTTAACGAGATGAGGTACCAGAAAAAAAAATCCTGTTCTTTTCCAAATACCTATCTTTCCACTACTTTTTTTTTTTGACTAAGGTTCATCTCAAGTCATTTTTCAAACAAAGGCATTAACTGAATATAAATGGTTTTTAAAGTCTCCTTAGCACTAAAAACACTATGAGAAAAAGTATGTTTACATGAGCTTTAGAAGTAAATTCAAAGCCCAAGCAAGGATGTATTATACTCAGAAATAATGAAATGAAGTTTACAGGACAATTTCACAATGTTCTCAGTCATACACCTTCCTGTTAAATGAATTTGCCTTCCACACCTTCCATGAATAAGTGAGCTGCACATGAGCTGCCAAGAGTCTAATAATTGTTCTACTGCTATTGTACACACATTTACAAGTTTTCTACACCTGTCCACTACAGCTAGCATGAAACAGAAGACTTACAGTAGCAACAGGTGCACAGAAATGACTTTTTAGTTACTCTGCTTAGAACAGTTCAGAGTAAGTACCAACGTGAGTGTATCTAGACCCCACCTACTTGACTAAGGGGTTCAATTTGTTCATATCCTGATCTAATGTCATGGCAGTGAGAGAGGCAGCATTCAGCACTTGCTACTAAAACAGACACTGGAAAGAAGCCATTCTAGCTGGCTGTTGATCCCAGTATGTGGCACCACAAAGGCCAAGGAGTTTGTCACGTTCACCCACCACTGCACTCAAGGACTGTACCCAGCTCACAGGGAAGTGTGTGCAGACAGGGAACTGCTGTGGACCCCAATGGCTTTGTCTGCCATACACAAGGCCACCCAGCTGACCTCCTCTCACACCAAACACAGGGCTACCCTGTGAACTTGCTGAAAGAGTTAAGGGGTGAGATCTGGACTACCACAGAGCTCCAAAAGGAATTGATTCCAGCTTCAGAGGAAAAAAATACTGAAGCAACCAACACATTACCTCACTGACTAACCAGTGCTCACTCCTGTAAGACAAGGAGGGTACAAACCCTGCTAAGAATTTATCAGGGAATAGGTTAAAAAAATTGAATCAATTGGGCATCAACTAAAGCAATATATCCAAAGCCCTCCATGTTTTAGTTACACAATACTCCCTACAAACCAGGAGAGCATGTAAAAAGCAACTGCTACTGAGTGACTAAAACACATTCCATCTAAATTATAAGAAACAATGACAACTGTCATTAACAGATGCAATTCGGGTTCACAACCTTTACAGGTCATCCATAGATGCAGTTATATCATCATCACTAAACTGGTCCAATAACACCAGTTTGCTGTCGAGGAGCTGTGCTTACAGGAGAAGGAACCTCAAAAGTAGTTCAGCTTTGCCCGATATAGCACCTGTGCTAAGGGCTTCTGCCAACACAATGTCAGTCAGAGATCACACACTTGGCCAGTGCATCAATGCCAGGAGAATCCTCTGGTGCAGACACAGCCTGGGAAAAAAATCTGAGGCCTGTGCAGCAGGTAAAAGAAAAGCTGGAACTGCATGCAGAATAGTAACAAGTCTAAATAAAGAACATGGAAGATACTGGACCTTACACATTTTTAAAGAACAAAGAAAAAAAATTCAAGGTCGTGTCTTCAGAAGCAGTGACAAGAACACCAAATGGATACAGGGGCTGATTTGATGAAAAGCACAAAAAAGCATGAGTCCTGTTACGTTTATGAGTAAAAGAACAGTTACCTGACACAGCTGTTGGTAGCAAATTCATTATTGACCTATGTGTTTTCCAAAAGATTTTCCTCTTGCATTTCAACTGTGAAATGAATTACTGGCTCTTATTCACTGTGCAGACTTGTATGTGAGATCCGAGTGTCAAAAAATACCCCATCACGTTAGAGAGACAGATTTATACAATGCAGGCAGTTTTACAAGTGAAGCATCAGCAGTGGTTGTATTTTCAATCATGGGTCTTATCAATAATATTCACAACTAATAAAATATGAGAGGAAACATGAAATCTACAAGGCATCATTGCTTTGGATATGAGTAACACGAAAACAATCCTCCACACACACATAAAGCCGTCAAGGGAACTTGCAGCCACATTTATTTTCCTGCTGCAGCCATATTTGGACCAGCTAGACAATTACCTCATGTAATCAGTCAAATCTGATAACTTCTGCAGTTTTCCTAAGTGGTATCTCTCATTTCTTTACAGTGTAAGCAATGACACTCTTCAAGAAACTTTGGATCAGGTTATACCACTCAACTTATTTTTATATGCACAGAGCCTTCTGGTAATTCAGTTTGCGGAGCAACACACAGTATTTTAAATCAAATGCTACGTAAGTTTTAAATATTCTAAGTGCTTCCTTCCTACAACTGTAGAATGACTACAAACCCTTGGACACTACTGGAATTCAGAAACACGATCAAAAAACTCAGAGTGAACGCACTAACAGGGAAGTCACTGCAGCAAGACAAAGGTCACTAGCAGCCTGCAAACCAGAGCTCACACATAGCAATAAATATGCCAGATGCTGCTTGCAGCCACGAGCCAAAGCTACCACACTAAACAGTCTGAATGTGTCCTCTGTACACAACTTGTTCAGTACTGTTTGGTGTCCAGGAAGGAAGAAATCACTGCATTCAAGTAACTGCCTCAAGGTCCAGCATAACTTTTACAGCTTACTGTGCTTCCAGGAATGCCCGAGGGTACCTATGATTCACTAGCTGGGGAAGTTGCCACCTTCCTCACCACTCCCACGTGTGCCTGCCACTGCCCGCCCAAGCGAGTCAATCTTCATCACTCAAACCATCAAGGCTAAGACTGACTTTTTCCAGTCTCTGGGAAGTGATTTTTTTCTCTCCTGATCACTTCAGATGAGAAGTCTGACAGTTCAAAGCATTTTGGGTGATACACAAGAATGGGAGAAGAAAATGCAGTATGGGATATTCTCATCAAAGCCAATGAGTTTGTGAAATCCATCACTT
Source organism: Picathartes gymnocephalus (assembly GCA_013390045.1). NCBI lineage: Eukaryota > Metazoa > Chordata > Aves > Passeriformes > Picathartidae > Picathartes > Picathartes gymnocephalus. The sequence continues at coordinate 86,376 of WEKY01001293.1, forward strand.
TAAACATGCTTGTCAACTGCAAACCTCACCTCAGTAATGCAGAGTGACTGGCAAGGTACATCTGTGACTGCAGATGTGCAGAAAGTGCATCTTAGAGGCATTTTTTTCCATATACAGACATAAAAGAGAACCGTGGATCTGATCTGGACTCCGATCTTTTATGCAGTCCTTTTTACCATTTTGTCTGAAAGTCCTCAGAACAGTAATTTACAACGGGATAAATGTATGTTTTGAGAGCATGTCTAGTGAGGCAAATTCTACTGAAAAGTCTCTGCTGCAGAAACTGTGTGGCTTCTGTATTTTCATGGATCATACTCCATTTTAAAACGATCTTGATTTTCTTTCCACTCTGCTGCATCCAGCATCTCACACACAACAGATCACAGATTTCTTTTTCAAAACACTATTCCTGGATGAAACTTACTTACAGCTACTCTAGACCTCAGAGGCAGGGAGGTACATATCCCCCCTCAGCAGCACACATCCATGCTCAGCCACTTGAGGAGAAGATGCATTTGGCAACGCCTGTTCTTGGAACAAACTACTCCTGATCGCTGTGTGGTGAGGGCAGAACCGTGACCGTGAATGCCCAGCTGAGAGCACTGTGGGTCACACAGGCTGACCACTGAGAGACAGGGAGCTCCGGGAGCACGTCCAGCCAAGGATGAGAAAGGTGATTAAGGGACGAGAGCATCTCTCTTAGGAGCAAAACCTAAAGGAGAGTGGTCTGGTCAGCCTTGAGAAGAGATGGCTGAGAGGGGCCCTCATCAATACCTATCAGCATCTGGAGGAAATGTGTCAGGACGATGGCTCCAGGCTCTGCTCGGTGGTGCCAAGCAGTGGGACCAGAAGTGACGGGCAGAAACTGATGCACAGAAGTTCCACCTGAACACGAGAAAGAACTTCTTTACTGTGCAGAGACCAAGCACTGGAACAGGTTGCTCAGAGAAGGTGCGGAGTCTCCCTCACTGGAGATATTCCAGACCGTCTGGACACAATTCTGTGCAACGAGCCCTAGGATGACCCTGCTCGACCTCGGAGGTCGACCCACTGTCGGAGGCCCTTCTAACCTGCCCAGTCTGTGATTCTGTGACCTGCCGGGCGTGTCACGCAGAGCATGACCACGATGTCACCCGAGCTCCATCCCACCACACGCCTGCTCCTCCTCGGCCGGGACCGGCATCCTGACAGCCGCTTTCCGGGCTGGGCCCTGCCGCCCGCAGATCGCAGCCCGGGCATCCCCACGCTGCTCCGGGCGGCCCGGCCGGCGGCGGGACCCC